>JARHVA010000647.1:3002500-3342500 GCA_037957365.1 Torreya grandis
TGCCCCAAGGGTTCAAAACCCTTGGTCATACATCCCCTATGTGATGGTATAGATAACATATGTAAACATTATAATTCTATAAAATTTACAATGATGAAACATTATTATTTTTTAGGTTAGGGTCATCGATCACATTTATGAATTTATCATTTGATATTTTATAGAAGGTTAACATATAAAATATATAATTGTTGATGAAAAGGCAAAATGCAATATATGCACAATTTATTTTCTTAAGGAATTAGGATATGACGAGGTGTGAGTTAAAACATTCAACTACTTACGAGTATGAAATAGGGAATGCTACTATAATGATTTATCTTGGGATTTAGGGTTAATTTTAGTGGATATTTATATCTATTTACCTATAAGTAGTTTTTTTCCATTTTGAAAATGACTATTTATGTGAAAATATAAATTAGTCAAATAGCCCAAATTTTATAAAATTTATTATATTTGTGCTTCTAATCACCTTATAAAATATATTGCAACATATTTTTGGCATAATTAAACCCTAAATATGATGTATGCATGGATCTAATTCACCCTAAAATTATACGAGACATGTATTAGGTACCTCAAATTTCTTATTATAATGGTATATGTATGTATGTATGTATGTGAATATATGTATATATAAATATATAAAATAATGTGTGTGTGTGTGTGTGTGTGTGTGTGTGTGTGTGTGTGTGTGTGTGTGTGTGTGTGTGTGTGTGTGTGTGTGTGTGTGTGTGTGTGTGTGTGTGTGTGTGTGTGAAATAAATACTTTTTCAAAAAAAATTGACATGTTTTACATAGGACATTTTATGTTGGAGAGTCAAAATTTGTTGTGAAGAAGCATTGTGGTAGGGTTTGATTGGGTTAGACATCAAGGTGGTTATCAGAATCATGGAGGGTCTAATCAATCTCAATGTGGCATGTTTAACCAAAACTAAGGTGATTCTTTTTACCAAATTTAATGTGGATGTAATTCCAATAATAAAGAGGAAAGTTATAATAAAGGTAGTGGATTCAATCCAAGTGGATTAACCTTGAGACATAAAGGAATAAGTGTTATAGGAAAGTGTTTTCATTTAGTGACTTTATTAAAGTGTGGTAAAGGTAAATATCAAAATAATTTTACCAATTATATTATTTTTTAAGGTTTATTCAAAAATCATCTATGACTTAGGCTCTTTACAATGGCAGTTGTAGTGTTTAAAAATAAATTTATAAAATCTAGGGTGGTGCCTAATTTGAGATAAATTATACAACCATAAGGTTTGGAGAGAAAATGTATACATTGATGGTATTTAAACCTAGGTCGAATACACTACCTAAACTTCATACACTTATGTTTATATCAATATTTTTACCTTTACTCTATAACACTTAATAAAGAGAATTGAGATCTATTGCTATGAATATAATCATTGTTGTTATTTTAATTGAGAATGATAATGGAAATATCTATATCATATTGTATGGCATATTGTATCAATTAATTATATTATAAAGGAGGCATATTTCATTGAATAAGTTTTTTTCTTTTTATTATTATTACTTTTAGAGTCACCTAATTAGGTTTTCAAAAGTTAAAGTAATCATATAAATATAATCTATTTAGTTACAGACTCATATGAATTGACACATGGTGCATTCTCTACATTTTTAGATGTATTCTTGTATATCTAACACTTGTATTCATTGGGATAACATGTGTTTCAATCATGTATTGGGTAATTTAAATAGTTTGGAAGAATATATATATATATGTGTGTGTGTGTGTGTGTGTGTGTGTGTGTGTGTGTGTGTGTGTGTGTGTGTGTGTGTGTGTGTGTGTGTGTGTGTGTGTGTGTGTGTGTGTGTGTGTGTGTGTGTGTGTGTGTATATGTGTGTGTGTGTATATATATATATATATATATATATATATACATATATATATATATACATATATATATATATATATGTATATATATATGTATGTATATATATATATATATATATATATATATATATATATATATTACATTGAAAAATGTGACATCATTGAACTTTACACATGTATTTTACTAGGCTTCTTTGAGTCCATCATTTGAAATACCCTATCATTTCCCCTCATGATGTCGGTTTTTTATTTAATTGGATTGTGTTGGGTCCTATAACCAATTATTAGTATGTACAATGGTTGTATTTAATTGAATAAACATTTTCCATTTATAATATAATTAGTTTTAGATTCATCTAATTAGATTTTAAATAGGTAAAATAGTTAGAATTTTCATCTAATTAGTTTTAAACTAATCTAAATTGACACACGATGAATTATTAACATTTGTAGAGGAGGCATTAGATAAATAAAACCTATTTTAATTGAGATGAAACATATTTCAATCATATACTGGGTAATTTAAATAATTTACTGTAAGCTACATATTACATTTATGGATGTGACACGCCACTAAACTTTACACGTGTATCTATCTAAAATTCTTCAAATCCATCATCTAAAATACCCTATCATTTTGCCTCACCATTAACACCTAGATCATATTGAAATATTTCACCAATATTATTCTTGTTATGGCCTTGTCATTCCCTAATACTTAACAATTTTTAAATCTCACTACAAAATAGAACATCTCCTCCTCACACAACTCATTATTGTATGAAATAACACAACTTCATTTTCCCTAACACCTACACTATAAGTATCCTATTATTGTATATAATCACTTCAAGTATAAAATTTGATACATGTTCAAATGTCATGGGTTTTGAGTGATATAAGACTATTAATTTAATTTTTCACTTAAAAACCACCACTTTACCTGCTAGCATAACTTGTACCATTGGGACAACCACTAGTATTTATTATTATTATTATAGTGATAGGAGTTATACAATGGAAATAATATTTAGTTATCAATATTGATGAAGGGCCAACATTAGTATTCTACATGACAAGATGATTTCATAAATATAAACCAAAAATAACTAAATAAAACATTTATTATGGACATGCAAAGTATGAATGGTGCCTTGGTATTTCCATGCTACATAAATAATAGGGTAATTGTATTATGAAAAATGGTACTAAATAGGCTACAAATAAAATAAAATTTAGACATCAAAGGAGGGAAAATTGATTCCTACATCTGGAGGGTGTACAGAACCCCAAAAATATGGATGTAGTTTTAAGTTGTCACGTAAAGCATCCAACTATGTTAATTAATGGATAAACCTTACAAGATATTTCATACCTTATTTTTTAAGCATTAAGGCAAGTTAAGAACTTATATCACTTCCATTTAATAAAAGTTATTTTTCAGGTATATTTTAATATTTTGGCGTTTAGGTAGTATGAATTTTTATTAAAAATTAATGGCATGCACATAGAGGTAATAGATATGAGGGTGCAATATATTAATAAATGCTAATAAATTCAATAAAACATAAATTTTACACTTCAACTAATGTGGATTTAAGCATATGGAAGAAAGGTATGTCATGGATAAAAAAATCAAGGCTCCCAAGAAAAAACACCTCATGTACGAAGGTTTTAAACCCTTATCCATATATCCCCTATGTGAGGGTATTGATAACCCATCTGAGTATTATAATTCTTAAAAAATTACAATTATCAAACTTTAGGGTTTTTAAGGTTAAAATTGTGAAACAACTATATGCATTTGTTTTCCATCTTTTTGTAGAGGAAATTAATACACTCATATAACCAATGTCTCCATCCATATTGAAATTTAGAATTTTTTAAGAAACAAGAATAAATTTAATGTCTAAATTTTTCTAGAATAAGATCAACATGACTTCTACAAGTAATGGTTTGATATAAATAGGTATAATGCAACGTTTTTCTCTATTTCATTAACATGTAATGAATCTTCCACCTAGAGAATGGGATTTTTTTTAGCATTTGGAAGATAATTGGAGTAATCAGAGTAGATTCTAAAATTTCCCTAGATGGAAGATTTATCTTGAAATTCTCCTATTAAATGGGATGTTGAGTCGATATGACATGCATTGTATATTTATTGTATAATATATTATATATAGTATAAAAGGTAATTCCTTGGTACAAACCAAGGTGTATTTATTTTACAATCAATAGTTTTTTCAAAAAATATTGAATATTTTTTATTTCAACTAATCTAAGTACCTCTAGATCATCTCAAACATTTAATTAGTAATATTTTATTTACATTCCTCACTTTATAATTTTATGTTTCTTTTGCAATCCTATTGGAAATTGTTAGCCTTTAGTGGATATTAATATATAATGTAAATTACATTTTAATATCCATATATAAATGGGTTTTACTATGAAATTATTTTTGATTTTGTAATCATGTTGTACGTCATATTTTGTCTCTTTATCTTATATGGGTGGTTTTTGTTTCTTTATGTTTTGTACACCAAGAAATTTTGCATAGTATTGTATGCTTTCATGTATACTAAGTAATTGAAGCAAGAATAAGGATATTGTTCACAGGTTGATTCTTTACAAATGGATTATTTATGGTTACTTCCCCATGAAATAGAGAGATTAAATTTAGGGCCTCATTTGTATATTGTAAGAAGAAAGTAGTATCTCCTTATTTTCATAAAATATAATTAATTTAACTAGTTCTAGAGTTGAATCATTTCATTATAGTAAAGTTTTAGGTTATAGTAGTGTATCATTTTGATATTAAAATAGTAATATTGTAAGTTATATTATATTGTTATAAGAAGCAATGTCAAGGTTTAGCTACATGATATTTAATAGAATTACTTTTGAATAAATTATATGAGGTTTTTTTATTGACTTGTCAATAAGGATTTCAAAATGAATAATCCTAATATTGAAATATTTTACTTATATATGCATTTTAGTTTTTTCATCATCCATCTAGAAATAAAATAGGAAATGATATAGTTAGAATCTATATATAAATTACAAAAACACTAACCAATGGAAATATTAAAAATTAAAATGAATCTTATTTATTTGATTATAATTTGGTAGAGAAAATAATTTATAAACATATTTTGAACATGAACAGATACTTATAATCAACAATTATTAAAGGAACTCCAAGTGTGAAAAAAACATTAAAAGTTTCAATGTCAATCCTTTATGGGAGGATTTATGTGTAGGTATTATGGCTAAGTTTTTCTATAATATGTATTAAAATTATTTTTGATAAATGTTTAAGAGTAGTAAATATATGGTTAACTTTGGAAAATTTTATTATTCTTTTTTTAATGATTTTTATGCTCACTATTAGTTTCACATAAGAGTTATTATTAGTGTTCATTTCAAGTAAATGTGTTGTTATAAGCATTACTTAGAGGTAGATTATATTATAATCAAATAAAGAAGTTTATATTTATGTGTGAAAATTTGAAGAGAAATATACCAATGTATGGGTGAAAATAGGAAATAACCTTTTACCTTCAAGGTTAAGGTTATTATGTGTATTTTTAAATTAAAAAATGGTGTAATTGGAAACCACTCTCTTAGGGATAATTTTTGAAGATAAAATTTAATGTAAAGATAACCTAATAGATTAATGGTATTGGGATCATTGAAAATATTTTAAATTATATAAGTAAAATGATATGAATATCTTCTCCCTCTTGCAATGTTCAGAACCCAACACATTCTTTGAGTGTAAGTAGATATGATAAGTTGGTAAGTTATCTTGATATATACCTACCAAGCTTCCAACTACATTTGACATAAAATTTGATGAACCTTGTTTATTTATATAATATTTTTAAATATTTTGAGAAGAAACGTAACATGTAAAAACTAGAAATTAATTTTTCAAGAAATGATTCATATATTCCAATAACATGTGAGATATGATGTTTAATTTTTATGAATACATTCTCTCTAGTAGGAAATCCACAAACATATTTGAAAAATTGAGTGGATTATTATTGGGATCCATAAATATTAAGGAGTTGAAAATTAATATATGATTTAAACCTAAATTATATTTTCACCTTGAATAAGTCTTTGATTGGTAAATTTTGACAAGTTTATTAGGTGCTCAATTTCATTTTTTATTTATTTTGTGTATCTATTCATTTACCTTGATTTATAGATGGGGCCTTGTTGCCTAATTTAATTAATCTTGTATACTTTAATGATGGTATGTTGTTGTATATATTGAAATAGTTTTTATGATTTTTGAGTAAATGTATATACTACTTGTAAAAATCATAGATGATTATTTTAATATATCAATAATCATGATACTCATTCAAAATTTTGAGTGTCATATACCACTCTTGGGAGAATATTGAAAGTATCTAGGGTAGATAAAATCTCTCTAAAAAAGTTCTTAGGTTTACAATTATAGGGTAAACCTCAATTGGAGAATGTAGTAGCTGAGTACCATATCTAATTCATAGAATAATTTTAAAGGTATCCAGAGTAAATGAAATCTCTTTGAATAAGTTATCACATCCTATGTTTGTAGTTATAGGCTTCAAATCAATTGGATAAGATAGTAGTTGACATAGGTGTAGATGGTGTTAACTTGAGGAAAGCTTCAAATACAAATAATTTTCATTTATTCAGTATGACAAACTTAATTTTTATTATTAGTTTTGCATTTATTATGAATAAAGTTACTTTTATTTGATGTGAATGATTTTTATGCTCTCAATGAAGTTTAATGAAGTTAATAATAAATGTAATGAGAATAGTATAAGTCTTACTCTTGTCAATTTTATCACCATTTCATTTTTTAAAATATTTGTGGGTTTATGCCACCCTTATGTAATAACAATTGGTACCAAAGTTTTTTTGGGAAATTAAAAATAATTTGGTTTTATCTATTTTGAGGCATTCCTTTATTAGTTTTATTTCATTAGAATTTTTTTCCTATTTATAGTATTTGGTGAAACACATAATTTGATTACTTATATTTTTATTGATTATAAATGAGAATAATAATATAATTTGACACCTCATTAACTTGATATATTACTTGGAGAAACTTAACAAAAATAAATTATGTTTAATAGTGTGTTATGAATACTCTAAGCTATTCATATTGACCCTTAATAAATTTAAAGTATTTATATAAAATGAGATGCACTAATATCATAAAAACCAGCTTTAAAAACTTATGGTAATGTTATAAAACTTAAGGATAATAAAAATCATAATCAAGAGAATCACGGTAATAACAGTTAGACAAAAAAACAAGGGTAACATGAACCACCATTCAACACTCTAAAATTTTTACTACCTAAGCCAAAATTAAAACATAATCATGGTGGGAAACATGGATAGGTGTGATCACATCTCATGTGCCAATTTCCAAATGAATTGTAAGGTCTAGAGGAATCTTATATAAATGAGGTTTTGATTAAATTTATGCTTCATATTCAAGGCCAAAATGAAATGTTAGACAAAGATTTTACTATGGGGTGGAAGCATAGGTAAGCTACATTTAGGGCCATCAATGTTTAATTCACTAAGGATATGGTCAAGGAAGTAACATGCATGTCATATGATGGATCTAAAGCCTTCAAGGAAAAAAAGAGAAAGTAAGAGACAATGCAAACATTCTATGAAACAGACTTAACATTCTAAACTAGAAAGAAGGGGTACCCTAGAGTCAACCTTTCAAGGAGGTGGTCTGATATTTTCCTTTAGGTAATGACATATTTAACTCTAGAGGGAAAATTTATGAACATATTTTCCCATCACTTCCTAATTATAAACCACTACAAAGGTTACCACATAATCCTCCCTTACTATCTTCTTATGTCCTTTTAATGCTCTATTTTAACATTCAAATAAAATCCCTCCTCTAACCTAATTCACCAGGGGTTAATATTCCCCTTCACCAATAAATAGAAACTAGTGAGGAGTATTGGGATAAACACATGGAAAAGCAGTTAAAAAAAAGTTTGGGAAAAGTCTATGATAACTCAGCTAAAGATTGGTAGGAAGAGTCATCTCATTCTCCCCATACAATCTCCCATCCTCTCCCCTAAGAATATATTAAGAAGGGAAAAATAAATTCTCATGACTCTCCCTCCAAAGAGGAAAAAGTGAAGAAGGTTAGCATAAGCCTAGAGATCCACTAGGACATTAAAAAACTCTAATTAAAAATTTTATGAGATGAAGTTGGTGTAAGTTTGGAAGAGGGATTAAGACAATGAAATGGTGGAGTTCACTAATGGTATTAGGTATAATTGGTTAGACTTTCATGAAAACTTGTAGATAATGGGATGATAATTAGTCCCATTGATGGAAAAGTGAAATACCTTTAAGATAGATTTGTATACGTTAAGGGAGGTTTTGGTAAATATAAATATGGTGGTATAAAATAGGAAAAAGTGATAGTACACACACAACAAAAGATGAAAATCAATAATCACTATCACCTCGAGAAGTTCACCTACCAAGAAATTAAAAAACAAGACCTGAGAAGGATAAGGGGATGGTCGAGCAAAAAAGTAAATTTGGTGAAAGGCCATAATATTTGAACAAGAGGTATGTATAGTGGAACCAAGAATAAAGTTGGTGGAAACAAGAAATATGTAGCACTTATTGGGAAAAAGGATGGATTTGATGTACGCTCTGAAGAAATCTATTAGTTTTTTAGTCTTATTGATCTTGGGTCCTATTTTTTGTGAATGTTTTTTAAAGTTTGGTGGTTAGTTGGCCAATGTGGCTTGGTACTATTTATATCATTTTTTTGTTTTTAATTGTTGGTTAAACTTGTGATTTTAGGTCTCTGTCAAACCTAAGTTTCACCCCATTACATAAAAAAGGTTAGAAAATTTCAATTTTTTATGTTGAACAAATGCTATGGGATAGTCCATTTAATGCAAATTCAAAACAAATATTGATTTTTTTTTTGCTATTTTATTAACTCCATCTCTATTTTTGGTCACCTCAAACATGGTTGTGATATAAGTGGTAAGATATCATACATGATACTATTTTGATTATTAATTTTGGAAATAGTAAATTATAATTATATAAGTTCCTATAAATTGCATTAAAAAAATATATCAAAATATTAGGTTGTAATATAAGCTCATTATGAAAATATTGTTGTGTCAATAAATGAACCTTAACACAACTCTACAAAATGTGTCATTTGAACATTAGATGGCAAAGGTGGTGGAGGCTGAGGAATTAGAGGTTGGTTCAGAAGGAGGGTGATAGGGGTATCAACATAATTGTTTATTGGGGAAGTAATTTATCTATATAACTATCACTTAATCAACCTAAAAAATGTTTTATATAAGGTATAAGGTATTTTTTTATTTAAATTATTTTTTTATTATTTAATAGGATGCATTTTTAAAAGAATTGAATTTTTTTTAGATAAAAAATTAGGTGATTTAATAGGTTTTGAACCTATTAGAGATTCTACTTATTATATCTAAAAAGATACATTTAAATGGGATAGACCTAAATTATATTTTTAATGAAAAATATCATATATTAAATAAAAATAAATATATTATAAGATTATTATTTTTAAATAGTTCACCAATTTGTGGGAATCTTTTATTGTTAAATTATAAATTATGTAAATTTAAGTCCTTAATAAAAATATTGTTTTTAGTCACGACCTAGTTATAACAAAGTGTTTTCATTTAATTTTAGGTTGTGTGTGTGTGTGTGTGTGTGTGTGTGTGTGTGTGTGTGTGTGTGTGTGTAAAACCTAAATTAATCTTTTTAACACTAGGGGTTGGAACTTTTTAATTATAATAAAATATTTTGTAATTTTATAAAGGACACATGGTGAATAAAATTTATATTATCCATCCTTAGAATCACTACCTTATAGGTTATAAAGGAATAATTTAAATGGGTCATTATATAATTGTTGCAATGGGATTCATAATGAAATATCTTGCTCACACTCTAAATGTTATGAAACCTTTTAAATAATGTTTTTTGAATTAATTTAATATCATCATTTCCATTTTTCCACTACATTAGAGGGTGGAAAACTACATTAGAGGATGGAAAAATATCATTTGCTTGTGATGGTTCATATCCTCATTTTTATATTTTGTTTCATAATAGATGTTCTTTCTCACTATAAGAAACACACATAAATATGTCAATAAATATAATATGCCACTTGATTACATCAAAAAATCCTTCTCTCATCACATTATTTACAATATGTTTTTAAATATTCACTTATGTATCACACACAGAGAGAGAGAGAGAGAGAGATGTGTGTGTGTGTGTGTGTGTGTGTGTGTGTGTGTGTGTGTGTGTGTGTGTGTGTGTGTGTGTGAGAGAGAGAGAGAGAGAGAGAGAGAGAGAGAGAGAGAGTGTGTGTGTATGTGTGGTGGTATAAAACATAGTCAATGATATAAGCTAAGGATTCCCAAAATATATCATAGTACCAAGTATGGTTTATAATTATATGATTGATTTATTATATCATTTCCTTAATGCCAAAAAGTATCCTATTACCATTAATAGATATATAAATATAAATATGTTATAGAGACTAACCACATAGTATATAAATAACCTCAAGATAGTATAAAAACATAAAATTTGTCTAATATTTTTTATATTTAAATAATTCATGTAGAACAACCCAAATTACCACATATATTGAACTCAAATAGTAATAAATAAAACAAACAATCATAATCATAAATCCCATTATTTCCATTTACTTAATCTCAAGAGTGATTCTTTTGTCAAATGAATGGTATTCAGCCTAGATATATTTAGAAGATAATAATAATAAATTAGAGTGTTTTAAGTCTATTTCAACATAACATTTGGCTCCATACATGAAATTACTCATAATTTTTCATTATTCAAAAACATTGATATTAACACAATAGTATTTGACCTATTTTCCATAGTAAAACAATCACTTATATTTTCTTATCTCATAATTAACCATAATATATATCAATTGTTCATAAAAAATTGATATGATAATATGTTTTTGTCTAGTTTTTTATACTCATTTGACTGCCCATTTATATAAGTAACTATTTTATGTAAATGAATATGTAAATTTACCCATGTATGAATAATCAACTTGAGTTCTAAAGGTTTATATTATAACTCCTATATTCCCCAGTCTCTTTAAAATCATTGTTATCATATAGGTTTACACAATTTCATCTATACTCATATCATAAGTATAGAGGTAAATATCAATGTCCACTATAATTGGTATTTCAACTCACTATTCTCAATTTTACTACTATATCAATGAAATATTCATTTAGGCCTACAAACATCCAATCATAGTTACATAGAAGTGTATTTATATATATAATTCATATTTGGTCTCAAATTGTATATAGAGCCAAAGTGTGTGTGTGTGTGTGTACACACACACACACACACATAGGATTATACATAAGAGTATTTATGTAATGTTCTCATAGGAAAGAAACTATTAGTTTGGCATGAATGCCTAATCATCAAAATTATATACCTATATTTTTAAAACTTATTATGTTTATATCGATGGGATTGATCAACTAAAATCCCTTAATCTATCATTCTAAATAATGAAAGTGAGGGGAACAGTGATAAAGTGATCAACAAAAAAAGGGATGAAGACACCTTAGATTTTGAATTTACAATAGTAATAAGGAGGTTTTAAAAAGTCATTGGAAGTGTGTTGTGCTTACCCAATCGACTGACATGAACCGATCAAAATTCACAAGTGGTAATCTTTTGAGTGCTAAAAGGGACCCACCCACTAAGATCCCCTTGGAATTTCCCCCCTCTCCTTTATGGATTGTGTCATGGGAAAATGACCAATGGGATAAGATATTTTAAATGTCCATTTGATCCCTTTAATTGAAATTAATGACACCTCGGTTGATGTACCTGACACTTTGATTACAATGGTAGATGAGAAGCTAGAAATCTCCCTTCTAGCCAAAGTAAATACATTAAAACCTAACATTGATTCCATGAGAAATGTATCAATAACTATTAGAAGCCTAAAGACCAACTTGAGGTAGTAGCCTTACCTAGGGACTTATTTCTCATCAAATTTAATAACCAAGAGGATTATTTTAGAGTCTTTACAGAAGGACCATGTTCATGGGTAAATCTAATATTACCACCAGGCTCTATAAATTAGGAACTAATCTAAATAGCACAATGCTAAAATATATACCCATGTGGGTGTTATTTCCAGAGTTACCCTTGGAGTATTGGGAATTAGAGATTAGTCTCAATGTTGTAAGGGAGTTATGTTAGCCAATTTAGATTGACCTAGTTACCATAATAAGAATTAGAATAATTTCAACCATATTTCAATTATTTATTCCAATAGATAAACTACTTCTAGATAATATTAATATATAATCTAAATATGAGATTTGGTCTCAAAAAATCAAAAATGATAACTTTAATATGATTTTTTCAATTATAAAATTTATATTTACTCCTTTAAGGATTTACCTAAATGCCCACCCACCCCCACCCCTACTCTAGTCTCCCAATTGGCTCCTTCTAAGACCCCTCTCATAAATATACTATTTATTTCCTTGGCTCCGCTCTCACCTCATCATCCCCTCACCCTGATCCCTCCTCTAGATTTTAATTCCCCTACCTATTCCCTCAATCCCATCATGAAGGAGAGATCTATTACAAACCAACCCTTTTATAAGAATTTGAGTCCAACTCTAGCTCTTAAATTTAAAGGGACCCCTACTAGATAGGATTTTTTAGATCCTAAATAGGGCTTTAAAATATCATCCCCATAGATTCCTTCCCTTAAATTACTCCTAAATTAGATCCCCCTATTGTTTGAGAACACTCTAGACTTGGTCTTAAAATGTCCATTGGATTTGTTCAACAAAAAGGAAGTATCAAAATGTTTGAACACTAATTTTACATCTCACTACTCAAGAGTTGAGGACAAATACCCTTGTCAAAGCCTAACAAGTACCTCATAGTTAGATTTATCTCATGATATATGTTCTACCCTAAATGTGAAACCAGGTGAAAATTATCATAGTGTAATGATACATCTCTTTTATCCCAAAATAATAAAGAGAAGGGAGAATGCTCTACTTTAACTAAAGAGGACGAAATAAGTTGGACATAGGCTAAGTCAAAAAGAGGTAGCAGGAAATAAGATTTAGGAGAAGGACCAAAAAAAACTATAAGGAACCCAAAGTATGTCATCCAAAAGAAGGAAAATACTAATGAAATAGCCAAGGTTTACCAAAACCCTTATAAACCATTTCAATTGATAGAAGCAATGATGCTCATCTCTTGGAACATAAGGGGAATGAATAACCCTAGGAAATATAAACTAGTTAGAAATTTGATAAAATGAAATAGTCTAATGATAGTTATATTATAAAAAGCCAAAATGTTAGAAGATATTTTCTAGAAATGTAGTAACATAATATGGAAAGAATAAAATTATCTCTACATGAGCTCGTTCGGTGCTTCTATAGGAATTGCTACATTATGGAATCCTTGGGACTTAGAAGGAGAAATCCTTGCTAAGAGTAATTGTACTATCCATATAGTCTTAATAAACAAAATATCCAAGGAATAATGGATATCATCAAATATTTATTCTCCATATTCTAGGATGGATAGGAAAAAGCTTTGGAAGGACCTGATTATTTTCAAGAAACTTATTAGCCATTCAATATGGTTACATGCAAAGGATTTCAACTCCCCTCTATAACCAATTTAAAATAAAGGGGGACTTATAGACTTATTAGATGGCATGGTAGATATCAATGACTTCATTAAAGAATTTGGACTCATGGATTTCAACCTCAAAGGAAATCATTCTACCTAGATGAATAGAAGGATAGGTGAGGATATGATTCAGGTCAAACTAGATAGATGTCTTATCTCCTTATGTTGGGACATTCATCTTAACATATATTTATCCTCACTCCTTATAATTGGATAGGATCATAATATTATACTCTTTTAAGTAAATTTTTTCTCCATAATGAAAAATATCCAATTAAGATTCAAAACTATGTGGCTGCACCACCCAAATATGTAGGAAGGCATAAAGACTTGGTGGAAAGAACCCTTCTCAAGATCTAACATGTTTATCCTAGTTAAGAAACTCATTCACCTAAAATCAAAACTAAAAAATTGGAATAAGGAGGTTTTGGTAATATCTTCACCCAAAATAAACTTATTGAATGCCTTAGAGAAAAGCATTCTCAGTTCCTATCATAACCTTGAATATAAAGAAGACAAATTTTATAAACATAAGTCTATATGTATATGGTTGAAGGATGGTGACAGAAAAAAAATCATCAACAAACATCCAAGAACAAGCAAAAAACTTGATTTTAGAACTCTTATAGGATGATGGAATGAAATCTATGAACCTGTAGGAAATCAATGAGCATATTGTTCAATACTTTTATGAAATTATCAAAGGAATTAGTTCCCTAGAGCACCATTTATAGGTAAAGATGCTTTGTAACATCCCAAGCCTTATTTTTTAAGTTAATAGCACTGCACTCCTAAAACCCCCCTTAGTTGAAGACATCAAGGCTATGGTGTTTTCTATGGAAGGAGGTAATGCCCCAAGACCAAATGGCTTCCATCTTATTTTTTAGAAATTCTAGGACATTATTCACATGGAGGTGGAAGTAGTTGTTTCAAAATTATTTAGAGAAGGTATGATATTAAAATATTTGCAATATACTTTCCTTAGGCTTATTCCAAAAAATCCCAGAGTAAATAAACTCAAAGACATCAAGTTGATAATATTTATGTTCTATGAATTATATTTTTTTACTAAATCTAGTTAGAAAAATCAAACCCATCCTATAAAAAATCATTAAAGAACACCAAGGAGTCTTTGTCTCTAGTTGCCAAATCACAGGTAGGGTAATAATTATCCATGAGGCCATCCACTCCACCAACCTAACTAATAATTATGGAATGTTCATTAAACTTGACATGAAAAAATACTATGATAGAGACTCTTGGAGATTCTTATACAAACTTTTATAGAAATTTGGCTTCAATTCCTCCTTTTTAAGAATCATTTGGAGCTGTATTTCCACCCCTAGGTTTTTGATACTAGTCAATGGGATCCTAAAAGTATTCTTCTTAGCTAGATGAGGTCTAAGAAAAGGGGACCCTTTGTCCCCTTATCTCTTTATCATCTTTATTAAATTTCTAGGAAGATCCATCACTATAGTTAGAAACATATGCATAATCAAATGAATCAGAGTGGCTTAGGGAACTAGACTAGTTTCTCATGAACAATTTATTGATGATACCTTATTAACTAAAGAATATATAACATAAGAAGAAATTTTTTGTAAAGGATCTTTATGCACTATGAGAAAGTGTCTAATCATAGTATTAATTTCAACAAAAGCTTAACCTTATTTATTAACACTCAAGATAGCCTTAAAAATAAGTTGGCCATATTTAGTTGTCATATTGGGAAGCTCCCTTCCATCTAATTTAGAATTCTCCTTTTTGCTATGAAATCAAAAAATATGACTACTGAAACCTTTTAGTTGATATAATTCAAAATAAACTCCCTATATCAGAAGGTCATCTCCTTGCTCAGGGCAATAAGCTCCAATTACTTAAGATCAGTTTACACATTATCCCAGTATACTTCATGTCTCTTTTCAAAATTCTAATCAAAATTAAAGATAAAATTGAATAGATTCAATGCAATATATTGTGGAAAGGCATGGAAGAAAGGTTTAGGTTCCCCATGGTTCATTGGGATAAGGATCGTTTCCCTAAATCTAATGGTGGATTAGGACTTTGGAAAATAAGAAGCATGAATAAAGCTCTCCTTGCCAAAATGTTCTATAAAATCTTGAAAGAAGATAAAAAATAGACACAAATCACTAAATCCAAATACATAGTGGGTAATAATGAAGATAGTTTTATTTGGGAGAAAGGCCCGATAGATCTATTGACCTTATAGAAAGTGATCTCTAGTGGTAATAAGCTCTTATGAAAAGGTTATAGGTGGCAAATAGTCAATGGGGAATCAGTGGATTTCTTAGGATGATCCTTGGTTATCCCAAATCCCCCTCAGTTTCCAACATCTATGAGCTAAAATTTATATAAGCTTTAGATTTGAATGGGTCACACAAGTGAAATATGACTGGGATATTTCTAATGGCTCCCCTTAATGGATTTATTTTAACTAAAATAATGTCACCTATGAGGAATCCAAAGCTTTTCCTATGCTCAACTCTAAACTCTAGCAAATCTGCATCCCCTGCTTTCCTAAGGAGGATTAAATTCTTTGGTTTTTAGAATATAGTGGGTCTTACTTAGTGAAGGTCAATATACTTGGTTGACATGGATCTAGACGATCAATAGGATCTCTAGTGCCCATTTTGGATCAAATATTTGATCTTAAAAATCAACATATTTTTCTAGCTAGTAACATAGAACTAGATACTCACCATAGACAATATTATCAAGAAGGGCGTAACAAACCCAAATTTTTGTTCACTCTACTTCTCCTCTATTGAGTTTGTATACCATCTACTCCTAGATTTCCCCCTCAGTCTCTTGGTGCTAAATAATTTGCTTAATCAATTCATGGTTTCTTAGGTCTTCCTAGGATCTATTCAAGATCTCATTGAGTAATAGAAACCCCCTTGGTCACTCCAGTATCTTTATTTCATGTGAATCCTCTCCTCCCTCAAATTTTTTGGGCTATTTGGAAGGCTAAGAATGATTGAATTTTTGAAATTCATAGTTATTCAACTAGGTCAATTATTAAGTGACTATGTTCCTATATCTTAGATAATTGGAGGGATTTAACCTCAAAAGATAATGTCATGTGGTCCCTGATTAAATCCCCTATCATACACTCATGGGACCTTTCTCAAGTGGTGGAAACACTACCCTATGTGGAATCTTATTTAGTTACTAAGTGGTCAAGTCCCACTCCTAATTGATTCAAGATTAATTTCAATGGTGTATAAAAACATGTAGTCATATAGAATGTAAAAATTGGTAACATGAGTGTGGATAATGACACCAACCCATTTTTCCCTCTTGCTTAATCTCATGATATTTTTAGGCACCTTTTCACTGATTCCTCACCGTCCATAGGCTTTCAATACCTCCTTCCATCTTAGGCAAGACCTTTTTCCATGCTTATTCCATCCCCTTAGGTCTTGTACCCTTAGCACAACACCTAACTTGGACTATAGCACTGAACCTTAGGGTGTCCCCTTTTCATTGATCCTTCTTAATTACATTTTGAGCCAAAATTACTAATTTTTTAATTCTTCCTCTTTATTGTGTTGACTTAGCATGATTGAATTTAACCCATGAACAATAGATCCCTATATAATCCCATTAAATATCATTTGGAAAGTGTTGGAAAATATCACAAAACAAGCAAAAATACAATCAAGACTACTCAAGCACATTTCCCTATTCTCTGCATATAGCCATCCAATACTATTTCTAACTTATTTGAATCCTTATAGTAGCCCCTAATCATCTCAAACATACCCAGTTTAGAATTTCCTTGCATTCTCATATCAAAATGGCACCAAGCACTTTCAAAGGGATAACTACATATTGTTTGATCCCTCTTTGGAGTATTGGTATGTAGGCAAGATGCCCACACAAGTGGTGTGGATCCACATCTAGTGAATCTTGCATGCATCCCCATCTTGTTTAAAATTGGTCAAAGTAAAATGAAAGATAGGGTTTGAAGATAAAATATACTCTACAAGGATATTTATAGACTTATAGCTACCAAAACTTCAGAGACAAGGTCACATAGACCTAACGAATAAAACCTAAAAAGCTCAGATCCTCAGAATAACATCGAACAAGGATTATAGTGTTGGTGCCACTCCTATCCACTTTTTATGATGCTATATTGTCTAAAAATGAAATTGAGAATCTTGTTTACAATAGTGTCTTAGGCCTATATAGTAAGTATTAGATCTTGTCTCAGATGTATCAGCATAGTTTAAGCTAAGTCTCATTTTATCCCTCTTATTACTATTTTTAGAAAACTTTTAATTACCAATAAATTTCACAAATTAGTAGCCTATGTACCACATATTATTTAATTATTTATAAATCTTGACCCTTTAACTAAATTAGGAATAAAACCCCAATTATTTTCAAAATTGTTAAATCATTTGGTGAATCTGACTTACATCATTTGCACATAAAAACCCTAGAAAGTCTAGTGTAAATTTCCTACTAATTTTTAATCTATTTTTATAATTTTATATCTACATAATAAAATTATAAATTTGTACTAAATTTTAAAAGTTATTAGTAATTTTCTTTCAAAATCTAGTTGCCCATACTAGGTCCCAATATTTTTTAGTAATTTTCCAATCATTTTATAAATTTTTACTAGCATATTTAAATTAAAAAATAGATTAATATTTAAAAATTAAATAGTAATTTTAATAAACATTTAATTTTCAAAACCCTAGTTTCATCTACTAGGTCCTATTAAAACGCTAATTTCCCAATAATTTTTTGATTTTTTACTTGCATATATAACTCAAAATTTCACTTTCAATTTCAACTTTTCATAGTATTTTTTAAATAAATCATATTTCAAACCATAGTTGCATACACTAGGTCATACTAATTTTGAGCTTTCACCTTACATTTTAAAATTAGATTTCAAAAATGGATCTCCCTTATTCACAAATCTTTCATACATTTCTTGAAAAAATTAAAAAGACCATCATTGGTCCTATCATGTACATCAATGATGAAGTTCAACATATGCTAGTAAAAATATTCATTATGTCCATTTCATGATTGATTTTCATAATCAGATATGATATTATAAAATCTATTGCTAAAATTTCACAAGATTTCAATATTTATTTTGCATACTCTCTCTCTCTCTCTCATGCAAGATAGTTTCCAACTCTATTTTGCTAAACATATTAGACATATCATAGCACATGAAAAATATTTTTATGAATTAGTGCACCATTCCATGTTCTCTACCCTTTTATTTATATCTCTCATATGGAATTTTTTTCAAGTTCATCTTGCTAAACATATTAGATATAACATAGCGCATGTAAAATATTTTAACGCATTAGTGCAACATTCCATGTTCTCTATCCCTTGCTTGTTATCTCTCATTTGGAATGATCTTTATAAATATATTTTTATAAAACTTATAAATCTAATTTCATTCATTTCATTCTATATACATGGTTTCTACTTAGATGTATCTACCTCCTTCACTAATTTTTTTTCATTATCATATCTTATGTAGAGGAAATAAATTCCTTCTCCTCCTCTCCCCCAAGAGGGTGATAGCTAATTTCCATCTAACCAGGTTCATGATATCACCCCTAAAAAAGGTGAGGCATCCTATACTATTGTTCCTAATTCATACATTCATCCATTAGTTCCTTCAAACCATCTTCAATGTATGTGTTTACATGTTCAATTGAAAGAGACTAGGGTTTGCACTTGTGAGATTTGAAAGGATAAATTCACTAGCATAAGAAAGTTAATTTTAGATTTAAAAATACAAAATCAGATATTACATGACAACATCACAACATTGGAATACTATATTATAATACAAAATCCTCAAAGGCATCCTAATGTCAATCATGTATATGCACCTTCACCTAGTAAATTGGTTGAAAGCAATGTTACATATGAAAACAAGAAATCAAAACAAAGTAACTCTATAACTAGTAATTAAAAAATAATTCAAAGACCAAATAAGATTTAAAGTGAGGTAATAATGTAAATGATTAAATCTAAGATGATAAAACTACCTCCTCTACATCCAGTGAGAAGATCTAGATACTATTGTGCATATCATAGAATGCATGGGCATCACAGAGATTCATGTTTGGCATTGAAACAACATATAATACAAATAATTGATAATGAGGACCCTATACAATTTAAATCATTAAAGAAATCCATAGTGATGTAATAAAACATTCACAAAGGGTCAAATTTGAAAATAGTACAAAAGTGGCTACCAAAGTATAACTCAAAATAATAAAAAGATCAAAAAGCAAAATCAAAATAATAAATAGCACCAAAAGCATAGGTAAATCATGAAAAAGGTACAAATTTACCTCTCCAAAATGAGGCTCGACTTTCAAATAAGTATGGGTTTGGTCAAAAATATCTACAACAATTTGATTATCAAGGTCAAGGGTTGGGAAATCAAACTCAAGGCATCGCTACTCCTATTCAAGTAGTTGATAATGTTTGTCACCAAGGTTTGGGATTTATTTAACATCCTAAGGTAAATCATCCAAAAACATAATTTATCAAATGAAAAGATCTAGATACAATAAAAGTCAACACTAGAATTCCATTGGTTCAAAATCAATATGATAATGATGAATAGAACAATACAAGTTATTATGATTTATAAGATGTCAATAATGAATATGAATATTTAGAGTCATATTCATAGTCACTCATTCATTCTTCACAATCACGTATTATTCCTTTTTTTGATATAGGATTCCATGATAGGGAGTCTCTCATGAGACTCATTGGTTAGTATCATCCTTTATAAGATTACCTGTACATAGTTTCTTATGCTTGATTGTACATAGCTTATAACAAAAAATAATGAAAATTCTAATATTTTAAAACACAAAAACATGAAAATAACTCAAAAATACCAAAAACATTTTGATTATATGCATTATCCATGCTTTACATTTCTACTATCATGTTAGACTCACATCTGATGTTATGTGCTATTGTTTGTCAATTTATCTACAGTAACATGCATCACTTGATCTCTTTTGATTATGTGAAATGACATCCAACTCTTTGATTACTTCACTCTACCCATTAAGGGGGGATCCTAATTCTACATCGAGACATACATTGATATACATACACATTGGGGTCATCTTATATATGACTACACCATTAAGGTTATGTCATTCCTATACCAAACACTCTAATTATCATATTGATGTACATTATTTAATAGCTTACACAAATTACTCTATTGACACTCAGTAGTATTTAGAACTTGTGTATTTATTTTCATATACCTAGTCTTATACTAACATGTCTTGCATACTTTCATTCTTGTTTTGATTAGTTATATGTGCTTGTGTTTTCCCATTCTTACATGCTTTCCTTCCTTGATTTACATATCTATATGTGATTACATTTCTCAATTCCTTTTGTCTCCTATATGTGTCTTAGGACATTTCCAATGTCCTTTACTTTTATGTCTTGTGTGTGGCTTAGGACATTTTCCAATGTCCCTTGCCTATACTCATCTATGTGATTATGGATTTCATGCCAACCTGATTATTTTTATTATATTTATATGTGGCTTTTGAACATGCCTTGTATGCTTGTTTTCTAGTTTGAGTGATATATGCCCATGTCCCTTGTTTTTTTGGCCCCTTGGATAATTTTGTACTCTTCTTGCTTCTTTCTTGGTGTACTTTATACTTGATTTATTTTAATTATTTACAATGCCATGATCCAAATCATTCATTATCTTTATTCTTGGATTCCATGATGGACATCATGCTTTATCCCTCCATGACAAGTAATAATTAACAACAAACACTTCTAGTTCTAGTTTAGTACATTGCACATGATTTTACATTTTTATATCTATCTGGGCATACCCTTTTTGATCTAACAATCTATCAATATGACCCATGTTATATCTTGTGATATATTGTCAATTATCATTACTATATCAAATATTTTTTAGCATAACACACATGTAGGGCTCTTTTCTCTAAGGGTAGTCATTGCAAGGTCTCCATTCCTACCCTCAGAAGATGGGGAAACAAATAAGAGTTTTTTCATAGATATTATATCTCTTATCAATTGAAAAATATAGTTTTAGAATACTCAAAACAATAACCATACATCAAACTAGTCAGAATAGACCAAGCAGATAGTCAAGAATCCAGACTAGTCATCAAATTTGGCCCAAGATAATAGTGCTAAGACTGGAATATAGTGTTAGTGGTGATATTGTCCATTTCTAACACTCTTATATAAATATTTAAAAAAATAAAAAAAATTAGAAGTGGAAAAAAAGGTAGGTTTAGCTATAGATTTGCATAGCTAGACTAGTTTAGAATTAGTACTTTCAATACATGTTTTAATCAGAGAATCTAGATATAGGGGCATCATGTAAAATATGATATCTCTCAAATATAGATTTTGATACAGTAGTTGGTATAAGTTCCAAATTAAAATCCATGTTTTAGACATCAGTGATTGAGGGCAATGTGTTTGGCACATCTATTTCTTTTCTTTCCTAGTTCAGTATTATCTAGACATTCTCAATATTTGCATGCCTTATTCCATCTACAGGTTATTGGAATCATTTTAAAGTGGATTTCACACAATCCTACCCTTCACATTCCTATGTTCTTGAGTGGTTTCCACATAAGCTAGATTCTTGGTTTTGAAGTAGATTTCATATAAGCCTAATATCCATCTTTCAGAGTGGCCAAGAGTGGCCTAGTTTCCAACATGCATTATATTATCCACACTAATATTTTTATATCATATTAAATTCATGGGCTTTAGGATTCATCTCATGTGACAAAAATTTCATACCAATTTCAGTTCAGAGCTTCACTTCATGGGGTAATGATGGAGCCAAAGGACTAGCTAGCCTTTGTATTATTGAGCCACCTATTTAGAGGGATTGGACACATATTCCAGACATCAATTAGCACATGCATGATCATATAGATTTACTTAGTAGGTGACGATGGAGCTAAAGGGCTAGCCTTTGCATTTTTGAGCCATTCTTAGGGAATTAAACACTCAGTTGTATTTATGATATTTTTCTTGGTAAAATACCTTCCAACATTACTTAGAATAATAAAACATCACTCAACATCATAATTGGTTTTGTATTGGCTCATTTACTCAATTAATATTTTAAATCATGATCTCTCTATGGACACCTAAAATCATAACAGCTTCATGAGCTTCACCCTTATAAGTAAGTTTAGGCAAGCTTTTTATTTTTCCTTTATCTTGGTATTTCAAATTTCTACATTAATAGAATAAAGGGTAGAAAATATAGTCATATAAAATGCAAAAAATTGTAACTTGAGTGTGGATAATGACACCCAACCCATAGTTCTATCTTGCTTACTCTCATGACCTTTTTAGGCACCTTTTCACCCGAATCATCCATAGGCTTTCAAGACCTCATTCTAGCTTAGTAGGGACCCTTTTTCCATGCTTATTCCATCCCCTTAGGTCTTATTCCCTCAACATAATAGCACCCAACTTGGACTATATCACTATACCATAGGGTGTCCCATTTTTTATGCTCCTATCTAATCACATTTTGAGCCTAGATTACCATTTTTTCCCTAATTCATCCTCTTCATTATGATGGCTTAGCCCAATTGCATTTAACCCATGACTAATAGATACCTATATAAGCCCATTAAAATATAATTTATAAAGGGTTGTAAAATATCACTAATAAATCAAGAATATAAGTAAGACTACTCAAACACATTTTCGTAATCTCTACATACAACCTTCTAATACTATTTCTAGCTTATTCAAATCCTTACACCATCCCTTAGTCATCTTAGAAACACCTAGTTTAACATTTCCTTGAATTAGCATATCATAATTTCACCAATAACTTTCAAAGGGATAACTACATATGGTTTGATCCCTCTTAATAGTATTGGTATGTAGGCAGTGTGCCCACACAAGGGGTGTGGATCTGTATCTAGTGAATATTACACACACTAACCCCCCCTCTTAATTAAAATTGGTGAAAATATATTAAAAGATAAGGTTTGAAGATAAAATGTTTTCTATAAAGATATTTACAGACTTGTAGCTACTAAAACTTTAGAGACAAGGTCACATAGACCTACCAAACAAAACCCAAAAAGCTTAGATCCTTAGGATAACAGTGTTAGATAAGGACCACGGTTTTGGTGTCATTATTATCCACCTTATATGCTCTTATGAAATAAAAAAATGAAATTTAGAATCCTATTTACAACAATGTCCTAGGCTTATATAGTGAATATTAGATCTTATTTTCATCAAATCAACATAGTTTAGGCTAAGTCTTATTTTCTCCTTCTTATTACTATTTTTATAAAAGTTCTAATTATCAATAAATTTAAAAAATTAGTTTCTTATTTACCACATATTATTTACTGATTTATCAATCCAGATCCTTTAGCAAAACTATGAATAAAACCCCAATTATTCCTAAAATTATTAAATCAAAAGGTAATTTGGGTCTGGCAAGGGGAGGCATGATCCAAGATCATGATAGATTATTGTTTTCTACTTGTGCAAGTCCCATGGGACATCAAACTAACCACATTCCCAAGTAAACACTTTCCTTTTGTGGAATTCATCTTGCATCCCACTTTCACATCCCCAAACTTGTTATCAAAGGCAAATCCCTTAATATACTTCATGCTTTTGAAGTAAAGTCACCCCATCTCATACCATCAAATCAATTATTGATAATTTTCATATCCTTTTTTCCTCATTTGATTAATTTTATATTGTCCATGTGTACTGAGAGTGAAAATATATGGTAGATAGCCTAGTTAATTTTGGAGTGAGTGTTGAAAGGTTGGTCATGTGGGACAACCCCAATCAAATCCCAACCTAAATCTTGAATAAACTTAATAATGATTGGAATCAATCATCAAAATGAGTTGGCTAGGCATGATCCAAAGTTAACATTAATGAAGAGTAAGAAGAATTAGCTGAGTAATTTTTTTCACCCCAAATTTTCATATAAATCCATTGGTATTAACAATTGGTTTAAATTCTCTAGAAATAAAAATATATATGCTAAGTTAATGAATAACAACTCTTGAAACAAGCTCAACATGGGGGTAATAAACACTGTATAGAAATTCTCTCATATTTAAAAGTTTAGAATAATGGGAAAGTGTGGAAAAATTACCATAAAGGAGTTTGTGATTCATTCATGTAACACATTATAGATCATGATGAAAACCTCTCAAAGGATTTCATTGTCACTTGAAATAAGTGAATAGTTAGAATGAGGGGACTGAGAATAGTTATTATAGAGGAAAGTATTAGTGAGTTGATGGGCATGAATTCTAATGGTATGAAAGGATATTAAGATAGTATTAATAAACTTAAATTAATGAATAAATTATTCAAAACTAATGAGGATATGAAGATGACAAGAAAGGCTTCCCCAAGCTTAACCTTCCCAAGTGATGGATGCAAATTTAATTACAAGTGATGAAATATATTACATTAGAAGGTATCTTAACTATTATTTTATCTCATTACTTCCTTTTCATTAACCATTTTAAAGGTCATAAAATAAGTTTGCCTTTCTATTTGCTAAAATCCTTAGAAATCACATCCATGGCTTACTGGGTGAGTAACAAAAATGACATAATTTACCATGGTCTAATATATTTGTTATTTTAAAAAGTAAACTCTCTACTAATTAAATCCATCTCCTTGGCTAAAGGCCTTCATGTTGATATACCTAATACCCCTAAAAATGAGGATGCTTCCCCCACCCCCTACTCCTTCACACCCTCAATGAGCTTGTATGAAACATCCCTTAAATGCCTATTATCCCCTTCACTTCCCTCATCCAAAAAAATCAAAAACCAAGTCCACCCCCACCAAGGAGCCATATAGTCATAAGGATATCATAAACCTCCCCCTGTAGGACTCTATTGGCTAGAAAAGCAAAGTAGTTGGCATTTTTTTGACAAATATTGATTGTTGGGATAGCCATTAAGAGATCTTATCACTGGCTGGAATCATTTGAAAGTGGTAACTATGAGACTCAAGAATGACTTGGATTTATTGATGAAGATGAAATAAGACTCATTGGAAAATATTACTGAACCAGTCATGATCTCTAAGGAAACTCCCATTAGTAAGACCACTTCTCATCATAAAGGGACCCCAAGCTCAATTTTAGAAAATACCATCCTCACCTATGTTGAACGCCCCTTAAAATGTACTAGGGGAATATTTAAAAAGGTTATGTTGAAGGAAACTAGTTAAGATATGGATCAGGAGGATACACAAGATAATACTAGCCTAGAGGATCTATCTATTTATAAATAAGACTTTGGTTATGGTCTTTTTATATTTAGGTTATCACTTTGTTCATCTTTTAGTTTTTGGTTATCGATATTTTTTCTCAACTAAAGGCCTTCTCAAAACTACTATTGATCTTTAGCTTATCTTTCATTATGTACTACTTTTGTTTGGACTAGTGGTTATAGGATCTTTGTAAAACTTGATTTATTCATCCATTTTAATAAAAAATAATTTTGAATAGGTATGAAAGAAAAAAAATCATTTCAAATAATACCCTTGATTAATAATGACTCATGCTTCAAATAAGAAGTATTTAGATATTATTTGAGTCAATAATTATATTAAATAAGATAAACTACAAAATATCCCTTTTTATTTTAATTTTGATGTGGCACCACTAAGGAATTTTACTCAGCTATGATCCAACAATGTCTATAAATATATAATATAATACTCATACCAAAATTATGTGTTTTGGCTTATGGATGGAAATGGGTTCCATTCCCAGGTTTATATACATAAAACCCATATTTATACTCTTTTTACAAATATATTAGCTCATTTACATAGATAAAATATAAACCTTTTTCAAAAAATTGATTTCCTTTACAAATATAGGTCCACAAGCAATAAACAAAATATAATTTAAGATACAATTGACCTAGTTTTCAAAATGAGTGTCCATTAGATGAGAAAATTTAGGCCTACAAACAACCTCTTATAGGTATATAAAATACTGTGTGTGTGTGTGTGTGTGTGTGTGTGTGTGTGTGTGTGTGTGTTTGTACATGCACGTGCATGTTCACATGTATAATATTATAAATAAGAGAATTTATGTAATGTTCTCACAAGAAAGAAACTATTAGCTAGGCATGGAAACCTAATCATTAAAATTATGTATCCATATTTTGAAAACTTGTTATGTTCATATCGATAAGATTACTCCACTAAAATACCTTAATAAATCATTCTAAAAAATAACCTCTATTGTGAATGACTCATGGGATTCAAATAAGAAGTATTTATATATTATTCAAGTCAATGATTGGATTAAATAAGATAAACTAAAAAATGTTCTTTTTTATTTTAATTTCAATGTGGCACCATTAAAGCATTTTGCTTAGCTAAGATATAACAATATCTATAAATATTTAATACAATATTCATACCAAAATTATGTGTTTCGGTCTATGGATGAAAATGGGTTCCATTCCTAGGTTGATATACATAAAACTCATATTTATACTCTTTTACAAAGCTACTAGTTCACTTAGACAAAATATAAACCCTTTTTAAAAAAAAATAAACTTTTACTAATCTGAGTCCACGAGAAATTAAAAAAAAAAAAAAAATCAAGATACAACTGATGTGGTCCTAAAAATGGGTACCCTCTAGATGAAAAAATGTTAGTTTATCTCACCTTCTTACCAACATCAGAATTATTTCCCCTTGCTAAGATATTATTTTCTCTTCTACCATATACCATCTTACTTTCATATTATTTTGTTTTTATCTTTCCACAAACCATTATGACCCAATTTCTGCCCAATATCTATATAGATGTCTCCATTATGAAACTCATGCTCATAAATGCATCATTACGCTACCATTTGTTGAAATCTTACTTTATTATACACACACAGTCATGAAGTTGAATATATTTCCGTCATCTCCTTGGCAGGTCAAACCTCCACCGTTGTAATAATAATAAAAAAAATTAAAATCTTAACTTGATTCCCTTTTTCCTTTTTTCATTTAAAAAATAGATCATAATGATGATGACTTGAAACATCTAAAACAAAACCCTTATTTTCTTTTCATTCCTTTTTACAAATTTGTGATAGATCTATTTACTTGAGCATGCAAAAAAGTTCAAAGTGTATAAAGTTTCAAAGCAATAGATAAATCAAATATGTTTTTGGGTATTTTTCCTCTAAAAGTATTTTATGCCTTACCACCAACAATATAATTTGATAAATTAAATCTACATAGTCAAACTTCATTAAAATAATTGATCAACTTCTAATATAAAAAACCATAGTCAAAATTATAAAAACATAGTCAAATGAGGTCAATCAAACAATATTAACTCAATAAATGAATTTCTTATCTTAATTCATTAAATTATAATGTAAATAGAAAATCAAAATGGGCAAATGATCCAAATTAGATCAATACAAACAAGCTTCTGCCTGATGTAATAAAGTGAAAGACATCATAACACAACAAAGGATTAATGTACATATGCATGTCAAGATTCAAAATGAAATAAAATAAATAAGAATCAACTATAACCAAAACCTAATGCAAAGTCATTTAATTTCATTCAAACAATTTATTTTTATGTGTGTATGGGTTCGTTGAAGCTCTCTTTACCCCCATTTTTGATATTTGTACCCTTCTCTCAAATGATACTCTCCCTCTGAACAACCTATGAGGGAAGTATAGTCTTACATCCACCTCATAAAAAAAACATGTAGTTAGACTAAAATATATTAATCATCAACATATAATTATAAATAAAATACTAAATATAATTAATTTGAAAATGAAATCAGTCTGCCTAATCATAAGGCATAATAAAACATATGTAACAACTATCAATAAGGACACTAGTCACAAAACATGTAATGTAACTACCAAATCATATAGGATATACACATTAAACTTAGAAATAAATATCATATATTTTAATAATTGACCACATAATCCACTAATTAATGTTTAAATGGTTTTTAGATGAAAGTAGATGTGACACCCCCCTCTAAAATTGGTGATCATCCCACTGACATTTATTTCAACAATAGTACTAAAATAACATTAAAAAGCAATGTTTAACAACATATAAATAATTTTCAATAGAAAATGTTATTTGATTAAATTAGGAAACAACCTCAATAATTTCTCATAAAATTTATTACGGTACTATCCTTAGGATATTGGTCCCTTTGGACCCTACATTGATACTTTGCTACTACACAAGTTAAAATTGTGAGTATTAATTATTTTGATTGGTTCCACTATGATCACCCCTAGATCATGAAACTATAATGACTCCAAGTCAAAAACATGAGAAGGATGAGCTATATATCTTTCTTCTATGTTATGTAAACAACTTAAACATTTGTCTCTTTCTTAAATCTATTTACAACAAAAGTAACTACTTAGCAAAAGATACACCAAAGATTATTATGAAGGCCAAAGTGGCTAAAAAGAGTTCCTCAATTTTGAACATATTCTTAATGTAAATCACCCCTATTACTATTATACTTAGGAGCATAAATTATAAAATTAATGTAACATATAAGATGAATGATCATACCATATTTCTTACTTTCGAAAATGTATCATATGAGACAAAGATTCATTGTTTGATCGATAAGTTATGCAATCAATTGTATCTTACCTCATCTATCTTGGATATCAATATTATATCCACCTACTTCTACACACTCGCCAAGGGTAAAAAGTACATAACCAAACTCACTAAAATAATTCATCTAAAATACATAAGAGAATTATCTATCCAATTGAGTATAAAAATTGGCTAAACAACTTAGGTCAATCCACAAAAGTGGTACACAATCTAAAATTATTTCAACCAAATTAATATAAAAATAAATATGTGTATGTGTGTATATATCTATGTGTATATATACACACATAGACATGTGTACATGTGCATGTCTGTGTGTGTGGGTGTGTGTTCATACATATATATAAATACATACATACATATATACATATACATATACATATATATATATATACACATGCATATATACATATATATATACATACATATATATATACATATATACATATATATATACATACTTATATATATACATACATATATGCATACATATATATATATACATACATATATATATATGTGTATATATATATGTATATGTATATATATGTGTATATACATATATATATGTATATACATACATATATATACATATATATATATGTATATATATGTGTGTGTGTGTATATGTGTATATATATATATAAATATATATATATACATATATATACAGATATATATATATACATATACATATATACGTATACATATACATATATACATATGTAATATATATATATATGTATATGTATATGTATATATGTATATATGTTTATAGATATATATAAATATTACTTGGATCTTTTCACTTATGAGAGTAATCATGCATATTCATGTATTGGTTCTAAAATTAAATAAATTCAAGTCTTAATAGTGAATAGTCATATAATAAAGAAATTACAAGTAAGATAATTAGTAATAATGAAGTCCCAAATAAGATAATTATTAGTGAGATATAATTTCCAAGTGAAATTAATTCATTAATAAGATTTAAATAATATAAGTTATGAGATACAAACTAACACAAGTCCTAATTCTTCAAAAATGAATCAACCTATATGATTTTATAGCTCTAAGGATCAGCACGTGATATTTTACAAATAATACTTTATAAAAAGTTAAAAAAAACTTATAATCACCATCACTTTGCATGTCTTCTAGCATTAATGGGTGAAGATCAATTTGTAACTATCATCGTATCAATAGGCATAAAGACAGTCATTATTCATTACAAAATATAATTTAACAACTTGTGAATATGGGTTTTACTAAAATTTAAAAACATAACAATAATCCAAAAATGTTGGATTATCCATATTATTATAGTTCATAATCTATGAAGGTTGATGTATACTAGTAAGTTTCTAAAATGGAAAAAATGGTAAATAAATTCTTTATATAAGATAAAAATATAATAGGGTATTCATATATTTCAAATTCTAATAAGATTTATGTATCTTAGGAATATCCTAAAATTAAACAATTCACAATTTTATATCTTATAAAAGGTGAACACACACACACACACACACACACACACACACACACACACACACACATGTTGTTTTTTATGATAAGGAATAATGTAATGCATGCATAATTGGGTTCTTAAGTAATTAGGATATGATAAGTGTGATTTATAAAACACAACCACTTATGATAATTAAATAGGGCATGATCTTATACAAAATTATATTGGGACTAATATAGTTGAAGCATTATTACATGTAAATCCTAATACTATAAAATTCAATTAAATACTTAGATAATCATGTTTAAGGAAAATGAAAATAAAAGTGGATAAGATTAATTGCAGTATTTCATTTAATTTCCAAGGTGGTTTTATTACATATCAAAGATATAATTTTTTTGAAAAAATACTCCTACTAAGAGTACAATTATATATTATATAAAAAAAAATGGGTACCAAAGCAAACCCAACAAAGTATAAATAAAGGAATCAAACAAGTAATCAACATTCCACCAAAAGATCAAGAAAAGAAATAATATCAAGCTATTATAATTGGACAAGTACCATTACATGAATGATACCAATTATATAGAAACAAAAGTATATAAATTAATTTAAATTTTTACTAATATATTAATGACAAATTTAAACTGTGAGTCATTTAATCATTAAAGTTAATATAATTTTGAATTATTATATCTAATGGATTGGTTAGATGATTCCATCCTAATTAGTTTTTCTGATTATAATGAAATCATTGGTTTATTATACTTAAAGGAATATAATTTCATTCAAATACATATCATTAAAATATCACATATATACATTCAATCATTTAAATATTTGAAATTTAATATTTAATCAAACACATAGATGAGGAAAGCACATGAGACATAATTGCATATTTCAAATCCATAATATAAATGCATATGGTGCATAATAAATAATCATATATAAAATATGATATAAGTTTTTACAATACCAAATATATTATTAGATGATTGGAATATGGGGTGACTATCCCTATAATTCTGTATCATCATCTATATATCTAATACTAGGGTCCCTAGAAGAATAAATATCATTGTCATCTCTCTAGGATCATCATTGAGACCCAATGTCTCTCATAATCCTCATATATAACTAATATAACATTAAGGTTTGCACCTTATACTACCACCTTAATATGTTCACCATGAATTTAAACATACTTACAAAAAATGTTTGACTTACGTTTATGCTAGGAATTGGTAGAGGCATCTACAAATTTAGTAATTGGGATATTAAATCTTTAACCTTACCTCTCAAATAATCTCACTTGAATACACTATAAATTTTAATTGGTTATAGTAAGTGACATACAAATAATAAATTGGTTCATGTACACTTACTATATCATCCACCCTCTATAGTAATTCACCTAGCATCAATATGTCAAACATGTTGCATTTGCATATGAATAAAAGCATTAATGATCAAGTTCTAATAATCATCTCTTGAAAAACATGACATTTAACGAACAATAAAATTTGATAAATGAAATAAGATAAATATGTTAAATGTTAAAATTTAATGAATATACATACCTAGATCTTAAAAAATGGTATCAAATTATATATCTACCTATCCTTCATCCCCATCTCTACATGTGGCTCTACTTCAAGACTTGTAATAACTAGCTCTATGAAAATAAGAAATATTATATCCCATCATGATTGTGTCCACAATTTCATGTAATTTTATATAAAAATATCATCATCAATATCTCTAATCATTTCTGATAAAATTGGATCTTATTGTCATCAACACACCACCATTGCCCTCAAAATGGATACACACCTTTATTTGTATGAATGCATCCTTGATAAATAAGTTAATTTCATACTTAATAAATTTGAATTTTAGTATTTGAATTTATTCAACTTAAAAATGTTTATAAGTAAATTCACACATAAATATCCCATCTGTTAAGACCATTGAAATTATTTATAAATAACACATATGTGTGTTTTGTCATGATGAATAATAATCCTCCAATTATGATGAAACAAACTTATATGGAATCTACCCAGAATTTATCAACACTCTAGAGTCCTCTATAATTTTCATACAAAACCTGGAGGATTAGTTAAATAAATTCAACAAAATCATTCCATCTAAATCATTTGTTTAATTCACATTGTCCACAACCTTTAAGCCACCATGTAACATGAAGATGATAAGTGTGACACCCCACATGTTTTTTCAGTGTCTTACATTTATAATGGGGTTATAATAATTAGCATTGTAGGATGTAAAATAACAAAGAACCAAAATGATAAATGAGTCAAATATACTATGATGGTCCCCACATAATATCCTAATAAAATCATCTTATGTCTAAGTGTTTCTAATAGGGAGGGATATTTGATCTTGATCTCGTTTACCCATTTTTTATTTTGTCATTTTATACATGTGCTACTAATTGTAAAAAAAAAATCACATCGATAATATGTAATTAGTAACTTAGATTTATATAAATTTTATTCAAAATATCTTTTAATGATTGACTCATTGGATATGTCACCTACACTACTTTTCTAGTTGGTTTGATTTATTTGTAAGTCACCCGGAGGGAAATTCTAAAAATAGTAATACAATTTATAGGAGATTGAGAGACTTATGTATTGTGTTATTTGGTTTCCCTTTCCTAATTTTATAATGTATAGGAATATAGTTGGTTTAATTTATCAAGTTAGTGCATGTGTTTTTTTGTTTTAGCAATATCTAAACTAAGTTTATGGCTATTTTTTCTATCTAATGTGTACTAATATAGACATCTTATTAATCCTTGATTGAATGTGAAATTTATATATTCATCAAGAGTTAATACTTTTAAAATCCATATCATAGATGTTTTATAAGTTTGTTTTCTTTAGAATGTTAACTATATTTACTCTAATACAAATTATAACTAAATTTAGGTGGATATTGGTTCTATCAACATGTTTCATTTGACTGGGTTGGTTTAATTATATTTTATAATATAGGTGTATGTCACCATTATTTCCTACCCTACTTTATCCTCTATGTTTATGTTTATTGATCCAATTTTCCACTTTAGTCAAGTTTCCATTGTGTACAACTCATCCTTCTCCAGTGGAATGATTGGTTGTACTATTCGAATTCTTAAACCTAAAAAATCTTTAAATAGCCTATGTTGATCTAAATTTTATTCCACCATATGGATATATATAAATTTGAATACACATAACTGATGTGCTAGGCTACTAATATTCTTACAAAAAGAGGGTGAAATTCCTATATATTAGTGTACAAAATACAAATCAATAAAAGATTGTGTTAAAATGAGGGTTAAATGTAATTAGATTAAAATTCATATTATCTAACATAATAAAATTAGATATAGTTTGAATTAATAATAATAGATCCATCCACAAGACTCATTATATCCCATTATGAGGTTGAATTATTAGTGTTCCATTTGAAAATTCACCACCAACCAAGATCAAACAAGGGAACACCATGAATCTTAAAACCTTATCCTAACTCACCTACCATATTTAACCCTTATTCATATATAATGATGTCTTGGCTCATAGGTTATGCCATTAGTATACCTAGAGTTTTCAATGACCTACCAATAAACTTTAAGAATTGTCTCTCCTTATTTATCCCTTATGGAGGATTGACAGTTGAAGATCATATATAATATTCTAAGTATTCACTAAGACTTTTAAACTTTACTCATTATGATGTCATGCGTATAATATTTACATTTAGACTAAAATAAGTTACATATGATTGGTTCCTCAATCTCCTAGAGAATTCCATAAATAGTTAGACAAACTTAAAGGATAAATTCATTTCCTTGTTCTGATAAGTTGCTGACCTAAACATAGTCTACGATAAATTTTCAAGCATAAAAAGAGAGCCCAATGATCCCATTAGAGCCTTTAATACTCAATTTCAAAAACATTATATCCATATTTATGTCTTATATATACCTAACAATGGTTTATAACTTAAAATGTATAAGAATTCCTTGGACCCAATGAAATTTACCTTCTTGTGTAGATCTCATAACATCTTTAATATTACACATGCTTATGTAGAGACTATACAAATTGACATATAATTATGTTCTAAGGGATATTAGGTTTTAAACATCTTAAATGCCAGCTTTAGTCTCCCAAATTTGATCTTTATTTATAATGTTTATTAGAATATCCCTATTACACAACATAAACCCATATTTAACCAATTCCCTTTGAGCCACATGACACCTAAACAATAGATAGTCTTACCTAGTGGCTCAAATATAGTTCCCATTCAACAAAATATAAATCAATACATGACCTATAATTTTAATAAAGATGTTGATATTACACCCCACTATCACCCCAAAGGGGAACTTGATGCAATCCAATGCATGGTTCAAAATATTAGTAGAGACTTCCTAAAACTCCAAAGAAAATTTGGAATCACTAGAGTATAAAATTTAAACAAATATTATTCATATAAAATTCACAATATACCTTTAAATAGGCAAAATATAAATCTTAAATATTCCCAAAATAAACTTTCATAACTAAATATCTACGAGTTAGATTTTTCCTAATTGGTATAGGGTGAAAAATAATGTTATACATGTATAACTAGATTGAATTGAGTTTTACAATGACTTAGAGATATTATAAAAATATATGTAATGCTACAAGGATATCCTAAACCAACCTAATGCCCATAGTATATATCATGTACCCATCACCATTATGATGTTTGATACTTATGAATTCTCGAGATAGGAAGAGAATAAACAAGAGTAAAATAAATATGAGAGCCATGATTTGAAACAATACCAATGGAATACATGTTACTTAATAAGTAATTAATATTCAAATCTCATTACTTATACCCTCCTAACAATGTAACTACACCCTTTGACCCACATGCAAATAATAGTCCACTCCTAAAGGGAAACACCCAATAATATGCATGTGGTACACTTGTATCCCCTAATAAAGATAGATAAAACATAGTAGAAAACATGAAAAAAGCTAAGGAAAACATCATGTTTCATGAGTTATCCTAGTTACCTAAATAAATAGACTTGTTACTAAAGGATTTGATAAATAAGCCCACCACACAAAAATAGAATCCTACACATATGAATGTAATGATCCATAAGAAAAAATTTGAGGGTCCCTTTATTACTCACTATGAGAATATTTGGAAAATAAAATCCTAATTGTCTAGTTTATTCAAGAGAATCAACCAATATCATGCCCATGGTACCTACAAAAAACTAGGATTGTCACCAATTAATTTCAAGAGAGTTATAGTTAAAATAGATAAGTCTAAGGGTAAGGTGGTCTCTAAACTACTTAATTTACACATTTAACTATATTTTAAACCATGAATTCAAAAATTCAAGGATATTTACATATTTGAGATACAAGACTATTTTTGGTTGAAGAACTCATTCTCCTAAATACATCTACTAAATTATATGTACTGATATATCTTGGGGAAATATGGAGGACTTAAACCCTATAATTTTATTAATGTATCTAAGAAAATTTAGGGAATGTATTTTAGGTATTGGTATCAATTAAATATCATGCTTGTAATATATCTTCAAGAGATGCAATATTGTTACCCGAAATTAAATCCTTTTTTCTCACTAACATAGAACTTATTTACCACTAACTAGACCAACTGAAACATATTTTAATAGTTAAACCTTAATCACTACACTTAAAAATGTATAAATAAATATGAAGGATAATTTGATAGAAAATAAACATAAAAGGGGGATAAAAAGAGTATGTAATAAAAGAGTCTCTTTGAATAAATGGAAACACAAATGCTTTAAGGAACTGAAAGTGTGCCAGCTATAATTATGCCATTGTATGTTAAGTTTCATGACATCTCAAGCTCTAGTCACACAAAGAAATAGTCTAAGGAAAAGGGTGAAGCAATGGTGTAGGGATCCTTTTTAATAATAAGTGCATAAAAAATTGTAGTTGATTATAGATATGTCCTCACATATTTGAAACAAAGAGAAATGAATTAGATAACTTAACTAGAATAGAAAGAAGATCATACTAATTAATGCATAAACTTTGTAAAAATTTATAAATTATAATTTATGAGAATAAGAATTTATCCATTAAATTAAAAATAATGTGTAAGGTGTACACAAGAGAAAGTGAAGCTGATCTCTAAATTAATCCTAGCTTAGAGAAGATAAATCACACTAGCCCTTCTGCTTGTTGGTACACTTAGATAATTAGTGTCATGACCAATATATATTTGATAGACCTAACTAAGGGATATCCTACCACATTATATCACTATATAATTTTACAAATAATTTATTCAAGTAATACCACATAATAACCCTAACTAGGTCCTATGTTTTCTTATCAAAGTAAATCCAAAGTAAAGTAAATCTAATCTAGTGCTCACCAAAGCATGTGGCATAAAATGGGGATAATAAACATAATAAGTAAACATGCAAAGAATAAAACTACTCAATTCAATATATAGGTATCCTAATACATGTAGATAGAAACATATTCATAAGCTAACACATACAAATCTATCTACCTAATGAAGAGGAACAAGATCTAGGAATACTTACCTTAAAGATTAACTTATCAAGCCTCAATTTCTCCCTTGGCCAATGGTGATTTTAAATAAGTTATTATGGTTGGTAAGGATAATAAACATAGGTCATTTATAGACTATAGGACTTTTCCTATTCATCCAAAATAATTTTCCTAATAGACAAGATTACTCTCTCCAAAAGAATTATGAAAACCTATGCAATGGCTCCTCAAGTAGAATGGTGGATAAGTAGATGCAAAAATAAATGATTATATATTTATATCTCTAATGAAAATGATGAAATTTATGTATTTATACATATATATCTAACCCTAAACCCTTTTTAGTTTTTATCTCATAGAGTCATAATAAAGTAGTTAGGTCCCAGACTTGGTTGGCTGGAGCTGACCTAGTCCCATAATGTGCTTATTTTTAAGAATAGGGTGGGCCCATGTGAATTTATTTGGTAAATTAATAAAAAGAGGTTTGGGATTAGGTAGGGGATATTTGATGTGGTTAATTACTTGTAAGAGTGTGTGAGGGAGGTGTTAAATATTAGTGAAGTGTATAGGAGAGGTTTGTGTTGGTTTTAATTGGTGGTATAGGGAACAACAATCTTATGAAAAACTAATGGTATAACCACCCCTTTTTTGGTACACACTTTAAGGCATGCACTCAGAGATATTCAGACTTGATGGGTTCTTATAAGAGATAAAAAATTAGTAATTTATAAAGTTTAAAAATATTATGTGTATATATATGCCCCACTCTAAGCTCGTCATGTGTCATATAATTGTAACATGACATGGTCATTCAAGAAAAGAACATAATAACACACAATGTTGAGATAATTGAATTAAATAATAATAAAATAAGATAAATTGAACTAAAAAATCTAAAAATACATACCTTTACTTACCTTAGTGTTATAATTAATAAGGAAGTGAGATAAATACAAAGGTGTCTAATGTACAAAACATTGGGTGAATCTATAAAATAAGAAAAAATAATAATATTATTGAAAAATATACATCTAATATGTGGAAAAATTATTTTCAACATCACAATTCTAGAACATATTTTAATTTATAAAAGAGTTAGTAAAAATAAATTTATGGGTGAAAAATAGAATCTAGTGTAAATAATTGATAAGTAAATAATTTTTAGTAGTAAATATAAATAGGGTGAAAATTATTGCATTTGATATTTTTAATATTTTGATAAAATAGTTCTATAAGAGATCTACTTGATCCCTAAGAGTGATCATGGTGAGGAGATGACATTTTTGATGTGGAGGACATCTAGTAACCATAACTAATGCAACTCAAGTAGGTGATGCATTAATTTATATTTTTTTGGTATTTTTATTATAAATTAAGCTAGGTATATAAAAATAGATATTAGAGGAAATAAAGATACCAAAAATGACCCTATTAAAATTTTATGTAAACTAGGGGTAAAATGGGATACTGGGTAGGAAATAATTAGACCAATAAATGCCTTAAGGTATTTATGGTAAATGGATGAAAAGTCAATGCAAATAAAGAATAAAGTTGACCCTATTGAATCAGTTTGAAAATGTGAGAGAAGTCAAGGTAGTAAAATATTTATTAGAATTATGATTTAGTATTATTGGTGGTGGTTGACTACGTAGCAGAGGGTCAACTCAGTTAGAAAAAATAGATATGGCTAACATAGTACATTCTGGCCATTACAATATGCAATAGGTGGCTGATACAGTTTGTTAAATGAGGTTGAGTACATCATAGAGGGTTTATATAGTATGAAAAAGATAGGAAATTATCTATTTAGTATTAAAAAGGATAATTTTATCTAGAATAATGGGTCATTTTCATAGTAGAGGGTTGAATTAGTATAGTAAAGAGGTGACAAGGCCAATTTAGTATCAAAAGGGATGACTATTTAGTAGAAATGAAAAATAAGAAAAATAGTTTGATGAAGTAGTTAATTTTTAGTGTTTTAATACTATTTAATAATTTATTTTATTATTATTACACTAATATCTAATACATTCTCTATTGTTTGATATTTTGTAGAGGTGAGAGAGATCTTGGTGCCTAGTTGATGTATCCTAGCTACCAGATTTAGTAGAGTAGATATCAGATGTGGATTGATCTCAGGTAGTTTCCTTAGGATTTGGAGGTATAATAGAGATGAGGATTATCCCACTTAGTGTTGATCTAGTCATCATGTTCCTAAAAGCATGAGAGTGATTGACGAACACTTTTTGATGGGAGGTGGAGGGGGATCCCATAGAGGTGGGCATCAACTTGGATGATATCCATGATTTTATTGGACTTTCAATTATAATTAATTCTATAATGTATGATATGTTATAGATGGAGGATTAAAGGTGAGCCCTAGATCATTGAGAAATAATCTTTGATATGATTTATCCTTGATTGTGGGTTAGCTTGTTTGATGTGTGTATCTCAGCCATTCTAGATATTTAGAAGGAATTTGTAGGACTTATGAAAACATGTGCTGTTTCGTAAGTAATATGGGAAGGTACCTTTTTAATTGGTAGCCTTATTTAATTCCATTTTGTAGTAAAGTGTGTTGTAGGCTCTATCATTTGAGTACAACTCATGCATGATATGTATGGTGTGTTAACTTGGTGGTAGAAGATGATGGGACCCATCAATTTGTTGAGTGCTTGGATTTATTATAGATTACCTATGTATCATATATTTAGGTTATCTATTGAGAATGTTCTTGAGATGCATTGATTTTCATTGATGTCAAGGTGATCTTAGTACATAATGCATTAATGATAAAGTGATAGGTTTTCAGTGGATTTGAGATGCCTTTGATGTGATTTAACATGTTTTAGGGGTAAAATTAAGGGTATGGAGTGATTTATTTACTTATAGAAGTGAAAGGAATTCATTTTAGTAGTCTTGTGAAGGTCTAGGTGATCTTAGTCATCTCTTATTCAACTTGGTAGATCTTCTTAAGTAAAAAAGTTGATTACATTAGAATTCACATGTGTGAAGATGTAAAAATAAAGTGGTCACATGGGTTTTTTTGTATTTTTTCCTATATAATGTGGTTCAAATTTTAGGTATTGATATGGTGTCTAGCAAAAGTTATGGTGGTTCAAAATTGGTCAAGTGAATAAAGGGAAACTAGTCAATAGTATTTTGTTTATAACTTTTGATAATAGATGAATTTTATGTTGGTGTAAAACTAAAATTGGTATAGTATTTCAATGGATATAAAAAAAAATAGTATGATGTTGTAATGGTCATAAAATTTCATTTATTGCACGTGAGAGTTGAATGTTGTTGACTATGTTTTTTTTTGAATAACCCAAGGTGCAAAGAAATGATTATAGAAGATAAATTATTAATTAAATCTTATTGGTATAAAAATAATAAAATAATTATACTCCATTTATATCATCCTTAAATTTATTTGGAGTTTTTAATATCCATACAGGTGAAGTTATTTTAGGTCAAAGTTGACTTTTGTTGATTGTAATTATTGCAGGTTTGAGTAGGCTCTTGCAATGGTGTTTATGAGCATTTAAAGGCTAAATGAAGATATATTATAGATGGGATGATGTTACCAAGGTATTTATATTTCCATAAATATTTATATTGTACATGAAAAGTTTATATATAGTTATTTTGAGCCTCTTTTATGAAGTTAGTGTTTTTGGGCTAATTAAGCCTAATAAGTCTTTGAGGGCTAATAGAGGTTTTAGAGTATGAGTGAATGATCTGATGTTTATTAAGCATGGAAAAGGATCATAGAGGATGAATTTAAATTTATTTAAGTGTTTTGGGTAATTTTTAAGGTCCATATGGGCCATAGTTGGTTAAATTTTTACATGAAGGTGAATTAGGTCTCCACGGGACCTATTCAAGGCTTGAGGGGTAAAAGAGATTTCATAAGGTGAGAGAGTCACTTGAAAGTGTTTTATTAATTGTTAAACATAAATATGTATTTGATGAAATTATGTTAAATTTTTTAAATTTGTCCCATCTTTGTTTAAGTTCTATTGGTATCTAGGTGAAATGTGTGGCTTAATGGAGGGTTAATTGCTTAGATCTTGCTTAAGCCTAGTGTGTTGTTTTGAGCCAAATGAAGCATGACCAACCTAATGAGTTGATTTATATTATATTTAACATATAATAATATATATTTTTATGTTTATATGATTTTTAAATAATCCTTAAGGTTTAATTAAAGTGTTGTGGCCGACCAATATTGAATAGAAAAAGAATAGTGCATATGTAGAAGGCCATTTTGGCCTCATTGTGCTTGTTAGACAATTGGTGTGTGAAGTGAATTATATATGAATTTTTAGAAGGGTAATAGGCCATAAAAAACCATAATAAAATCATTTTTAATATTTTACAATGGTATAACACGATTTTTTGTAGGTTATGAGCAAGTAAGAAGATTTGTTTCAAGGCTATTAGGCCTATTTTGCTTTGGAGACCTAGTATAAAGGTTTTGAAAATTAAAGAGTGAAGTGAATGGTATGAGAGTTTCCATAAGTATTTAAGGTAATTAAAATAATAATAATAACATTTTTAACATATCATGAGATAATAAAAAGGTGTTGAATGTGGTGAGCTAATTGAATTGCTTATTTCAACACTAGATAGGTCTATTTGTCTAGTTGAGTGATGTAAAAAAGGAAAAGGCTCGATGGGGTAGAAAGGCAAGTTTGAAGGTGTTATAAAAATAAAATACCATAATCATGTGTGTAATACATTATATAATATTTGGATATTAGTTGGGAGGATATTGAGTTGGTGTTTGATCATGTAGGAGGTTGTAGCTTCCTTGTTGGTTCGTGCTAGCTAAAGGTCAAACGAGTGCTTGACTAAATTGAGGGGTGGGTACTCCTTGATCAATTAATTCTGATATAAATTAAATAAATATATTTGTAGGATATTATTCCAAAGATTTTTTCAATGGGGTTTTATCCCCCATGATGGTTTCTCACATAATTCATGTGTTATGTGTTTTGATCTTGCATAGTTTTCTTTATTCATTACAATGAATGGTTTATATGATTCATGAGTGATTATGATGAATGGTTAATATTTTTAAGAATTTTAATTTAATTTTATTTGATTGAATCACTAATTAACCTCCCCAATATCAATGAGTATGCTTCCAATAATTAGTATCAGAGAAGATCCTTTAAGAAAGCTTGGTAGCTAGAAGGTGGTCCTTAAATCACACAATGGCTAAGAAAATAAGGATATAAAATCAAGAGTTGAGGTCTATGGATAAATGTTATGAGGATGATATTTGTACCTTGAAGAGTGACAGGTTCATGATGGATAGATAGGTTGATAAGGATATTAATTATCTCAAATTTCAATTAGAAGATGCTAATGTAAGGTTGAGTTCTATGGAGGCTCTTAAGGAGAAGGTATGCATCTATAATTCTAATGTAGCCATATAAATCAAAAAGGATAAGGTGACTATTAATGATCTTAAGAATTATTTAGAGTCTAAAAATTAAAGTTTGAGGTAAAATAAGGATGAGTATGATCAATTGAACATGGAGCTAAGATCCTTGAATGTTGAGCATGAGAAACTAATGGTCAAAATGAGCATGTTTGAGCATGAGAAGATAGTAGTAAAAATGAGAAAGATTGAGTAAAAGAAATAAAATAAAGTCAATAAGGATGATATAATTAAAAATAATGTGAGAATAATATCAAGGTATCCCAATGCTATTAGGTTTGTCAATTCATCTCATAGTCAATGTTATGCTTGCAAATAGTTTTGTCACATTACAAGAGATTGTGAAAGGAGAGGTAACTTGTCAAAATGAGATAATAGCCATCATAAAGTAAAAATGTATGAATGATATTTTTTGTTTAAAATTTCATATATCTCATCATATTTAAAAATATTTTAAAAATAGATTGAATGAGTTCTCAATAAAAACAAGGTGTATGGAGCTCCTAGTGTGCAAGGAAAAGGTCATACATGGATATGGAGACCTAAAACTATTAAGAGAGATCAGATTGAGACCAAGTATGAATTGGTTGATTATAATATTATTTAATATGGTTTGTTTTATGTGGTATATATTAAGTTAATACAAGAATACTTTTTATTAAGGTATGTTAAAAAGGGAGTCAAAGAGAAGATGGATGAGCCAATCAAGCCTATGAGGAGGATTAGGAAAGGCAAGTAAACTAGTAAGAGTATGGAGACTTAATAATCTCCTAATATTTAGGTTTTTTAATATCCTTCATAGGTTATGTGTCTATATTAGGATTCATATAGGCATTAGTCAATAACTTGAAGCATCATGGAACGGTGTTGCATTGTTTATAAGTGAGAGACTAGTCAATGGGTAAAGGTTTTTTTTTTGTCTTTATATGCATATAGTTGAGTATAGATTATTGAAATTGATTTAAATATTTTTAAAGATGTATATCACATATTAAAATCTATTATATGACATTTTAAGATCTAAATTTTTTTTTGGAAGCAAATATTACTTTGAGTATCCTCAGTTAGTATAAGGGTTCTAATGCAAGAAACCCTTGACATGGTATATCTTAGGTTGTATAATGATTTTTGTCGCCAAACATGGTGAGTAGGTGTAAAATGATGATGTGAAAGTATTAAATGAGGTTATGGGATGATAATAGGTAATGCAAAGGTATGATATTTTCAATTTATGTATCTTTGTTTGAAATATATCTCTTTGAAGCGACCTAAGAGAGGAGTATCTTTTCTTGTGCAAGAGAGAGGTTATACAAGTTTAGATATTAGGAAGGTAAGTATAGATTTTATTATAATTAATTTATAAATTCAATAATATTTCATCCATATATTTCTTAATTAGGAATTTTTTTCATATTGGTAGCTTGAAGAGCTCTTATAAGCATGAATTTAGGTAAACTTAGTTGATTTTCATATGAGAAGGTTTGTTGAGCGTATTCTTATTGTTCAGATAAGTTTCGATTGTTTGATTCATATAATAAGGTTTTTATAAAATTCCAATAAGTAATTTGGTCCAAAGAATATATTAATTTAATTTGGTTGTCTCATGAAAGGATGTTGGATAGTTATGGTAACCTATGTGTGGATGAAGATGTATCCACTCAAGGTATATTATTGTGAAAGAGTTTGCTTGTGTACATTTGTAATATTTTGGTTTTGTTCAAATGGAATATAGAGGTAAGGGGATATAAATAAGGTTTTTTGAGGAGTATGTGAAGTTTGGTCATATTTTATGTAAGCCAATAATTAAGGAGAAATTTAGATAGAGGTATGTTCTCTTCAATTGATAATATGCAAGGTATGCATAGAGTGAGGGGGAGCATATGTGAGATGTTTCAATTCTGAGAAGCTTGTATGGATGAGTATTGTTTCAAGATAGGTTATATGATATGAGAATGATATTAGAGTGATATTTATAAGCTCTGTGAATAGTTTGATATGTCAAAGGATCAAGTTGACATGTTGAGGAAGAGACCCTTTGTCATTAATGTCAAAGGGGGAGAAAGTTCATAATGAAGGAGTTGTTTACTTTGGGAGAGATCATTATAAATGTGTTTAAAATAAATGACAAAGGGGGAAATTTTTAATAATTTTATTGGTATTCATTGATTGTCAATGATGTCATGGTGATCTTAGTACATAATGCATTAATGACAAAGTGATAGGTTCCAAGAGGATTTGAGAGTGCATATCACATGTAAAATAATTTCAGGTGATTGACCATGTTTGAGGGGTAAAATGATGGGTAAGGAGTGTTTTTTTGTTTTTTTTTTTAATTTATTTAAGTTAAATTAATCCATTGGAATAGTCTTGTGAAGGTCTAAGTGATCTTAGTCATCTCCTAGTCAACTTGGTAGATCTCCCTGAGTAAACGGATTGATGACATCAAAATTCACAAGTGTGAAGGTGTAAAAGAAAGTGGTCACATGGATTTGTTAATATGTATTCCTATATCATGTGGTTCATATTTCATGTATTTATATTTTATATATAAAATTTTATGGTGGTGTAAATCTTGTCTCCTAGGCAAATTTACTTTTTCCATAGCCAAATTTGCAATATCAAGTGAACAAAAGAAAACTAGGTAACATTATTTTATTTATAGCTTTTGATAATGGATGAATTTTATGTTTGTTTAATAATAAAATTATTATATTAATTAAATATATATCCATTAAAATTTATTATGAGGTTTGATTGGTTGAAAATTTTTAGTTATTGCATGTGAGAGTTGACTATTGTTGACTATGTTTTTCTAAATAACCTAGGGTGCAAAGAAATGACTTTAGAAGACAAAGTATTGATCAAACCTTGTTGGTATAAAAATAAAAAAATAATTAGACTCCATTTATATAATACTAAAATTTATTTGGAGTTTTTAATTTATATACAAGTGAGTTTATTGCAAGTCAAAGTTGACTTTTGTTGACTGTAATTAGTGCAAGTTTGAGTAGGATTCTTGTAGTGGTGTTTATGAGCCTTTAAAAGCTAAATGAAGGTGTATTATGTATGGAATAATGCTATTGAGATATTTATATTTAAATAAATATGTTTATTTTACATGGAATTTTATATACAATTTTTTTGAGCCTCTTTCGTGAAGTCATTATTTTTGGGCTAATTAAGCCTAATAGGTCTTTAAGGCCTAATGGAGGTTTTAGAGTATGAGAAAATGATTTAATGTTTATTAAGCATGGAAAAGAATGATATAGGCTGAATATAAATTAAATTAATTTTTTTGGTTCATTTTTAATGTCCATCTGAACTATAGTGGCTTAAAGTGTTACATGAAGTTTAATTAGGTCTCCATGGGACCTATTGAAGGCTTGGGGGCTAAAAGAGGTTTTGTACGGTGAGTGAGTTAATTTAAAGTGTTGTATGACTTGTTAAAAATAAATATGGAGTGGATTAAATTATGTTAGAGTGTTTAAATTTTTTCATCTTTTGTTAAGGGATATTGGTATCTAAGTGAAAGATGTGGCCTAATGGAAGTTTAATTACTTAGGTCTTGTTTAAGCCTAATGTGTTGTTTTGAGCCATTTAAAGCATAGATGACCTAATGAGATGATGTATATTGTATGTAACGTATCCTAAGATGTTTTCTAATTTGGATCCAAATGGGAAAGAATACTTAATGGTTAAGGAAAGTGTTGTGGCTGACCAAGATTAATTGGAGAAAGAATAATGCATATGTAGAAGGCCATTTTGGCCTCATTGTGCTTGTTAGATAATTGGTGTGTGAAGAAAATTATATATAAATTTTAATAAGGATAATAGGTAATAAAAAATATAAAAAAATTAATTTTGAATAGTTGACAAGGGTATAACATTATTTATTGTAGGTCATGATCAAGTAAGAAGATTTATTTCAAGGCTATTAGACCTATTTTGCTTTGGTGACCTAGTATAAAGGTTTTGATAATTACAGAGTGAATAGAATGGAATGAGAGTTTTTATAAGTGTGTAATGGAATTAAAAGAATCATATTAACATGTTGAACATATATTTAATTTTAGATAGGGGTGTTGAAGGTGGTGAGCTAATTAGATTGCTTGTTTTAAAGCAAGATAGGCCTATTTGTCTAGTTGAGTGATGTAGAAGAGGATGAGGCTTATATGAAGTATAAAGATAGGTTTTTTAAGTGTTTTAAAAATATAATATGATAATAATTTGTTTACGTCATGATATCATAAGTACAGATCAGTTTGGAAGTGATTGAGTTGGTGCTTAATCATCTAGGGGGTTGTAGCCTCCTTATTAGTTGGTGCTACCTAAAGGTCAAGTGGGTTCTTGAATAAATTGAGGGGTGGGTGAGCCTTGATCAGTTTTTACTGATATAAATTTAATAAATATATTTATATGATAGTAATACAAATCTTATTTCAAGTGGGTTTCATCCCCCATGAAGGTTTCCAACATAATTCATGTGTTATGTGTTACGATCTTGCATAGTTTGATTTGTTCATTATAATGAATGGTTTATATGCTCCATGAATGATTATGATGAATGGCTAAGAGTTTAAATAATTGGAATTGAAGTTTTTTTTCTTGAATCAATGATTCACGCTCCTCTCATTGATTATGCTTCCAACATTATCCCATGTAGTGGATGATAGGTTACCTCAAGTGGTATGATCTAGATAGGATCATGTAGTATGTGTCATGACCCATTTCCTATATTTATGAGCTATAAAATGAGTGTAAATAGTTTGGTAACTTTACTCTAATATTAATGTCATATGGATGACTTGTGTTATTATTTATACCAATTTGGCACATGTTTATATCACAAGCCATTATATTTCAAGGGTGAAACTACATCCAGTACCTCATATTCTATGTTAGTTAGGCCTAATACATCTAGAAATCCCTATAGTAGTACCCACTTATTGGGCACAACATAATAGATAGCTTAGAGAGAGATGAGGCATAGGGATGCCTATATATTTATTATTAAGCCTTAATGAAAGATACCATGGATAGGTTAGGCATAATAGTAGGAGGAGGTGAGTCCTACTATAGAGGATGTTATAGTTTTATATGTTGAGGGTGAGGATGTGGGAAAGGTAGGATCAAAACCAAAAGAAGGGTGATATCATACACCTCAATCTCATAAGAGATAGAGGAACCATTAGTGAGAGGATACACAAGGGCATACAGTTGCACATGGTGATCCTATGGTGGCTACTAAACGTAGTTGGTCAATAGAGAGGAAACTGAGGAGGGGAACATGATGGGCATGGGTAGTGAATCTAGATTTTTCACTTGTAAAAATTTATCTAATAGAGGAGGTGTTCAATGGTTAGGGTTATGGGGAGATGTGGTTGGTGACACTAGAACCTATGAAAAATTCTTTAATTCATTAAGTTTTTGACATAGATCACTAGTTGTATTGTTGTTTATATATTTAGTGATAGATATATGGTTTGAGATATACATAAATGATATTTCATGTATATTTGGTTTTATTTTTTAGGCATTTTAGTGGAGGGATATTGGATGGGGATCCATGATTGTGGCTACACACCATGATATTTTGGATGAGGTGTTGTCATATTATAAGCCATCTACCTTGGTAGACCATATGGTACCATCTACGCCAGCTTATGCTAACTAGTTGAGATTGATGGGGGAGGTTGATCAATATTTTTAGGCATAAGGAAATGTATTATAGACACCTACAAGATTAGGAGAGGGAGAGTCCTAAGCATGAAAGGCATTGGCATAGGAGTGCTCCACCCATATGGTGACTAATATAGATCTTAGACATGTTCAAACACAAGTGGCCAATCTATAGGTATATGTCAATGGCTTAAGATCCTACAATGCCTCATTTTAGTGTACCATTTAGAGGGGTAAGTCATACACTTCCATGGGTATCATGGCTCAGCCACAAGATATACATGATGGAGCATAGCCTTGGAGTTTTAGCTATTTTATTTTGTATTATATTATATTAAACTCATGTTATATATATTGATATGGAAATTTATTGGTTTGTGATTTGTATTTGTTTATGGATGAATGTATTTCCTTTATAACATGTGTAATGCAATTGTATTGTATATGATATGGGAAATATGTTATGAATGTTTTATTTTCTAGTATTATGTGATACACATGCATTTTTAAAAATAAAATAAAAATAATTGGTAAAATTATAAATAATCATAAAATGTAATACACACTATATCATGATGTAAAATGTGTGAAATCAAGATAGTGTCAAATGTAAGAAACCAATATGTAAATTAATAAGTAACAAATGGTTTCAAACCATGTAAAATAATTTCACCATATTAAAGAAAATGGAAATCATACTATATAAAGTTGGGAAGTATGAAATTTTGTAATAAAGTGGAAAATATGTATAAATAAATTGTTTAAAAATAAAAAAATAATAAATTTAATCAATCATTCTAGATCAAGATGGGAAGTATGAAAAAAAATAAAAAGTAAGTATAAATCAAATTAATCATACTAAATCAATGTGGGAAGTATGATTAATGTAATAAATGGTTTTAAATATACATGAAATTGGAAAATAAGAAGATAAAAGTGAAGTGTTTCTTAAGTATGAATAAAACATATTAGATTAGGATGGGAATTATATAAATGACATGTAAATTATAATGTAACATAAATTATCTCAAATTTGAAGAATGTAATTTTATTGTGACTTGGTCATAGTATAAACTTTATTGGAATAGTTTATGAGGAGATCTTGATCCTATCCAAGGTCTTACACTACAACTCACAAAGGGAACACCGATGAGGTGGAGATAAAGGTGGGAATAATTTAAAGATGTTTTAATGTGGTAATTTGTGAGTAGACCCTGGTCCTATCCATGGTATCACACTAAAAATCAAAAGGTGAACACCAATGAGGTGAATGTTAAATTAGGTTAAAAATAATAAAATGTTTTGTGAGGAATTATTGGTCCTATCCAAGGTATTACAATGAAACTCACAAGTGGAAACCCTAGGGGTATGATCAATTAACAAAAAAAAATTCATCAAGGGAAAATATTAAGATTTTTTAAATGAAAATAGGTATTTTAAAAAGTATGACATAGGCATTCATAAAAAAACCTTAGTAAACATGAGGCATACTAGGTAATAAGGAAATACACTAAGAGTCTAGTGACCATCAAAATATAAAGGATACCTACTAACAAAAAGCACAAAGTTGTATAAGCAAGTAGGTGGGATACTAAGATTAACTCATGAATTTTATATGAACAAGGAAATTAAAATGGTCCTACCTTCCCACAACATTTTCCCCATTCCTCAAGTCCTCTTATCTATCCATCAATATATTTTGAAGATTGGGTACTTATGTGAGAAAATATGTAGCACTTATATATTTTATTTAATTTTTTTGTTGTCCTATCCCAATCTACTAACCTACCACATGCCAGTGGACCTCGAATCTATCATGAGGCAAACTATGAATTTTGAGATTCAATTAGAAATATGATATGTGTTAAAGATATTAAATCACATATTTTGGTGTTATTAAACTTTTGGATTGTATGTTACCTTTTGAGTCATTGACTTTTGTTTAAATGATTTGAATTTTAACTTTTTTATGGATTTTTAAATTCCTCCTCTATATGGATTTGGAATAACCAACATAAGTGATCAAATTGATAAACATGAATGAGATTTGGAATTTGGTTCAAGGAGGCTATGTTACTACAAATATTACTAACTAAACAACTTAGGCTTACCTATGAACCATAATTTAATCTCAAGTTTCAACTATATGTATGATTAGTATGTGAAAGGGAAATAAGGGAAGAAGGGAGATCCAAATAGATCAGTGTATAGAAGTAATATAATGAGAAGTCTTGTTTTCTAATTGATTACATGGTAGTGATAAAATACTAAGGGGATAATGGTTGTAAACATGTCACAATAATAATTATCTTTATTTGAGTTTAAAATATAGCAAACAATCATTACAAAGAAAATAAATAAATCAATGAAATAATTTAAATCATAAACATAATATTACATTCATGAAAAGAATGAGGATAATCCATAAGAAAATGTGAAAGATAATTAAACCATATAAAACACATACAGAATAATATAATGATTCATGCAAAAGAGATAAGTAAAATCATGTTTGACAAATAGTTAAAAAATATAAGATATCTAAATGAATCGTAAATCCAATCCAAATCATATAATAAAATAAGGTGAGAAAACATAATGCCATGTGTACGCAATCATAAATGAATAATGTTTATAAATCAATCCTAGCTTAGAGAAGATAGAGCATACCTACACTTTTGATTGGTAATACATTTGTTAAGAAAGAGCATGACCAATATGGGGATCTAATAGAATCGATTAGGGGATAACTTATCACAATACACTATGTTAAGGAAGGTTCAAAAGCCTCTAGTCTGAAACAATCATGCAATAAACCTAAGGGGGTCCTAGGTTTTAATATTTAACCTATGTTAATAATAAGAAAGTAAATATAATCTAGTACTCACCAAAGTTTCTAGCACAAAGTTGGGGTTAGAAACCAAAAAAAAAATTAAACATGCATAGAAGACAAATACTCACATCAATGTATATAAAATTCTAATGCATGGAAGAGAAACACAACTACATTATCTATCTACTCTTATAAAAGGATAAATAAAGTTAGGAATACTTACCTTGAAGATGAACCCACCGAGTCTCAATCTCTCCCTTGGATAAGGTGATTCATAAAAAAATATTATGGTATGTAAGGACAAAAAAGGCAAATCAACTCTAGGCTACATAACCTATCAATGCATCCAAAATATTTCTCTATAAGGCAAGATTTGTATCTCTAAAGAAACTATGGAACCCTAATATTTACTTCTCAAGTAGAATGGTCAATAAACAAATGTTCATTTATACTTACTTCTTATTCACTTATTTATTATCAAATGGTGGGAAATTAACTTGTATATATAGGTAGATCTTACCCTAAATCCTTCCAAAAGTGTTGACCAATAGGGTCAAATGTCAACCCTATACAATTTTGGTTAATAATTCACTAGGTCCCAAGCTAGGTTAGGTTGTCAACCTATAGTTACACCTTGATAAAAGGCATGATAAAATGGCTAATCCTCACTCTAGTTGAAAAAATGGGATCTTCTCATGAGGATCGATGCCTCAATGATGAGAATAACCTCTAGAGAAGGCTAGTTCTTGTAAGATGTATCTATGAGGATCTCAACTTCTACACTAATAAATTATTGGGGAAAAGGGAAGGAAGATATTGAAAGGAAATCCTAGATAAAATGGTGATATACCTAATTTTCTTGATCCACTCAAATCTAGCCTCTGAGAATACTGATTCAGACAAGGAAGAGGTGGGAATTTAACTCCAATTGATTAATACACATAAGTATTTCATGAAAAGGTTGTATCTAATGATCTAAGATTGAGGGAAATGGAGAAATAGGCCTAATGAAAGGCACTAAAAAACCACTAATATCCACTATAAACTCAGTAAAATATGTTTAAACATAGAATGTGACCTACATAAATGACCAACTAGTAACTAGGTACAAATATAGATTTGACAAGGAAGAAGGAAAATCTATCACTTAGGAAAATCTATAACAAAATTACACTATACCAGCTATTGAAAATTGAAAAAACAAAGTCCTCTTCCCATTATTTCTGAAAAATGTTACAACACAAACCTTGGTAGAAGTTTTCTTGCCAAAAGAGGGATCATTTTTATGAGGCTAAAAAGACATTAATATAGAAAATTATAAAAAAATAAGAGATTGTCATTTGAAAATAGAGAGGTTGTAAACTCAAACCAACTTAGCCTTTAAAAAATTCTATTTTGTCTTGCACGAAAATTCTTTGCATTGAAAAGTGGACGGTGGGCTCAAATGTTTGATAATTATTCCTTGATTTTCTTTAGATATTCTTTCCTTTAGAATTTTATCTTGAAGAAAAAATGTCAGGCTCCTTCTCTATGTTTGAAAATTATTCTAAAGGAATTCTTTAGACTCTTCACTGGTACCTACTTTGGATTATTCATTGATTATTACTTATAAAAATAGATAAGTCATTCACTCTGGGAAACCCAAAATGCACTATCCTAAGTAATTCAGGTTTCTAATCCTAAATTACTTATATTGATAAAACTTTCATCAGTAAAGCACTTCTCAAAACCTCATTTGTATTTTCAAGAGTAATTTGGGTTTTCCAAACTGGATTACATCTACTAAGGGGTTTCAACTGTTGATTACTCATGAAATGAAATATGTTGTGTCTCTTATAAAACTTGAAGACTTCTTCCAAAAAACTCCAAGTCTTCTGCTGTGTAAAACCCAAAGTCTTGCTTGAATTTCCACCCTCTCACACTTAGGTAAAATTTTGGTATTTAGGCCAAAAAATGGCCAACAGGTTGGCCAAAGGTAAAAATAGCTCTTAAGTGAATGTAACTTGAAACTATATAGGGTCAACCTAGTTGACCATTTACAACTAACTAACAAAATAAATCAAGGTAAGGAAAAGGAGGATAAATGTGTAAAAATTTTGGAGTGGGTTCAACTAAGAAGAGAAAGCTTAGGGTTTTTGGTTTCTAGGATATAAATGTGTAGATAAAATGTAACAAAAGGGATAAAAATCTTTAAAAGCACCAATGGTTTGCCCACCCCTTTCCCAACATACCCCTTAAGGCATGCACTCAAAGATATTGAGACTTGAAGGGTTTTAACAAGATACAAAGTATCAATAATTAGTAAAAGTTTGAAAATATTATGTATATACATATGCTCCACTTGAAGCTCATCACGTATCACATGAGTGTAACATGGGATGGTGCTTTATGAAATAAAACATGATAGCACATAATGTTGATTCTAAGTAAAGTAAAATAATCAATAAATAAGATAAAGGACAAACTTGAAAAACTCATACCTTTAATTACATTAGTGTTGTAGATAAATAAGTAGAGTGAAAGATGAGTAAAGGTGTCTAATTTAAATAACACTAGCCAAACCTATAGATGTTAGTGCAAAAAATAACCAAAAATCAAAATTTTTAAAATATAGACATATGATAGTGGAAAATATTCTCTACATCATCATGAATCCATAACATTTTGTGGTTTGAAAAATTAATGAGTAAAAGTAAAGATAGATAGAAAATAAGGAATCTGTAAGAAAATAATTGAAAGATTTGAATTATGAAAATTGATTTTAAATAGGGTGAAATTAAATTTTTTATTATTTTTGACTTGTGAAGGAGAGAATAAGATCTTTTGAGAGACCAAACCAGCTATGATGGTGAGGAGATAATAGGATATATGAGAGGGACCTCCAGAGGGAGTAGTGGGTGCAGGATAGGTAAGCAATTGATAATCTTAAACCAGTTTTTGAATATTTTAATGTTTTAAGTGTATTTTTAGAAATATGTAAATTTAAGTACTTATAGATGTCAAAATGAAACCAAATTAGATGTTATGGGTAGGAAAAATTATTTAGAGAAATGGGTTTAAATGGTTTGGAAAAAAAACGGCCAGAAGAGACTTATTTTATATAATGTAAGGGGTAGGTAATGAAAAAAAAATGGGTCAACCTAGTTGACATAGTATGCATAAAATTGGCAAAATCCACATTGCCAACCCAATAGGTATGTGTCAACCCTATACATTTTTCAAACTACCAACCTATTATAGTTTAGCAACTTATCTAAAATGTCTAGAATCATAATGTAGTACTTGGGGGAAGTAAGAGGGTTCACTTAGATTTGTAAGTCAACTAGGCTAAAAATATGGAAATTTTGGTCAAATTAGTTTGACTAAAGAACCAAAATAGTATATAAAGCTATGCAAGTGGTTGAAAGAGTGATACAATGACCCAAAATAACCATTTAAGGGCTAAAAATAGTGATTAGGCAAAAAAAATATGTTAAAAAGGAATAAATTAAATTTGTTTAGGCTTATTTTTTTATTAAAATTGTAAAAATAATGTATTTTGGCTATACATGTCATGGAGGATATAATAAATACTTTATTGTTTCTTGATTGTAGAGATGACCCAGATTCTAGTGATTAGTAGATGCATCATGCTTATCAAATCTACCAGAATGTCTGATAATAAGAGATAGGGTGATATTGATCTCTATAGGCCTAGGTGGCATAATAGTTATGTGAAGGATACCCTTGATATTTAATGTATTAGTCATGTTCCTAGGATACTATGAATATTTGACTAACACCTTCAGGTGGGAGGTGGAAGGGGAGATGATAGATGTGGTTATCACCATAGAGGATATACATTCTATCCTAGGTCTACTGATAATGGGGACACCTATGATGACTAGGATACTAGATAATGATGAATAGAGGAGGGCCTTAGTTATATGGTCTATAGGCTTAGAGATGATAGATACAAAATGGAGAGTGAGTATGTTTGAGGTGTATACTACACAAATTATAGATATATAGAAGGCTTTGATAGGATTTGTGACAACATGAGTGTTATGTCACAAGCTAGATTATAAGGTACCACGATTCATGATAACCTTGAACTCGATGATACTAGAGGAGAGAGTAATATATGATCTAGGATATTTCATCTAGGTATAACTCATAAATTATATGTATGGAGTGCTAGTCAGAGGGTAGAAATCCATTAGACAAATTATATTGTTAATGATATGGATCTATGAGAGTTTTCATATGTATCAATTAACTAGGTTGACCTATATGGTCTATGATAGGTTGCCTCAAGTAAAGAGATGAAGATAAGACTAGGTAGTATGAGCTATGTCCCACCTACCAATGTTATGGTTAGTGAGATAGGAAAACATAGTATGGTAGCCTTATGGTACATTGTGACTACATGGTTAAGTTGGGACATATTTGCACTAGCTTTAGCACAACTAAAGGTGATATGAAATGATAATTACTGGATAGAGCCACATCCACTAGCATGATTACCAAGGTAGTTGGGCATGCCTCACCTAGTGGTGTTAATAATGGTGCCTATGGTTTGGGTCTAGCATGTTATAGAGCCATGGGGAGAGGAGGGATAGGACCACTAATTGTGAGGTTAACACTTAGGTCACATAGTTAGAAACTATGGACTAGTCAAACACTAAAAGCAATGGAGAAAGAGGAGATGGATATAGAGGTAGGAGTATTAGAGGTACCACCACCAACTCTGTATCAATAGGAGTAGAGACCACTAGTGACATGGAATTGATGGAAGAAGTAGAAGATAACATAAACCATATATTTCTCCAATTATCCAGTAGGAAAACTAGGGTAGAGGTTTACTATATAGAGGCCACTTAAGCATGGGTTGAGATGGACTCAAGCTATAACTATAAGATTTGCTTTTAGAACACAACCAATAGAGGAGGTTCTTAGAGGACATGCAAATGGAGATATTATGCTTGATGGTCATGTAGATGATAAGATTGTGTGACTGATACATAGGTAGGTGAGAAAAGATGATTAAAATGTTTCTTATGTTTATTTTGAAATATACTAGAGATAGATAGATTTGAGATATAATAGTGATGTGATATATATCTAGTTTATTATTTTTATTTAGAGTAGAGGGTGAGGAAAGTAGATGGGAATACCTTATGAGGTAAGTATTTTATGATGTCCTTAATGAGACACTAATTCCATATGACCCTACTACACTAGAGGACCCCATGGTACCATTTACCCTAGCTCAAGCGAGTTAATTTAGACTAGCTAGAGAGGTAGTGAGGTAGATACAAGCATATAGAGAAAGGGTGTAGCCACTAATATATATGGGTGTAAGTGAGACATAATAGCAGGACCTAATAGAGTAGAGAGTTGTACATATGGATACAATAACATATATGGCATATGCACATGCTTAGGAGAGAGCTATATAAGAGTAGGAGAGAGAAACACATTTGATGATGCTAGCCTAGTTATCATAAGTGTAAGCTTAGGTAGCTTATATATAGGGGTAGGTGTTAGGATCAAATGGCCTCATTATAGTGTTCTATCTGGAGGGGTTAGATTGATGCATCTACAATAAGCATGGCTAGGCCATGAGATAGATAGGATGCGACCCAACCATAAAGCTTGAACATTATATATGATTATTTTATTATATCAAACTCATGATACACACACACACACACACACACACATATGGATCATTTTGGCATTTTGGATATTGATTATATGTGTTATTATTATGATTGTGGTTGTTGATGCTTTAGATGTATTTCTTTCTAGCACATGTATTAATATTTTTTTTGGATATGATATAATAAATATATGATGTGTGGTTTCTTTTCTAGCATTATGTATAACACATACATGTTTAAAAAGAAACAGACAAAAAAGACTTCATAAAATATAATCAATATAAATGTACTACACACTATTTCACGTTAAGAAATGTGTGATAACAAGAAAATGACTAAATATAAAGAACCAAAGGGTGGTAAATAAGATGGAAAAAAAGAATTTATTTTTAAACTAAGCAAAAGATTTGGCACAAAATTAAAACAAGTAATATAACACTAAATCACATTGGGAAGTATGAAAAATAATGTAATAAAGTGGAAGTCTTGTAAAAAGACAAATGGTATAAAAATAATCAAATTAAGTCATTAAATCATATGAAGTCACATTTGGAAGTATAAGAGAAAAACAAAATTGGCAAAATTTGGATCTTAAATTAATCACACTAATTCAAAATTGGGAAGTATGGAAATTCAAGAAATGGTTATATTCTTACATGCACTTAGAAAATTGGAAAATAAGAGGAAAAGAGAAATGAAGTAAGCATAAGACATACTAAATCAAGTTTGGAATAATTTAAATGACTTGTAACTTCATAATCAATCACATCTTAACTCATATTTGACATATGTAATTTTGATTGTGACTTGGATTATTTGAATATTTTGTGAGGAGGGCCAAGTCCTATTCATGTTCTTACTTTTCAACTCACAAAGGGAACAACACTGAGATGGAATGAATGTGAGAATTGGGTAACTAAAGGATGTGTGTAATAGGAAGGTAAAATGCAGTAATTTGTGAGGATGGTTAGGTCTTATCCATGGTCTTACAATGTAACTCACAAATAGAATCCCAAGGGGAGTGATCAGTGAATAAATCAATATTTCTCAAGAGTAAATATGATAAATTTAGGGAATGTAAAATTTAATTAAAAAATATTTCTTAGGAGGATCAATGAATAAATCAATATTTCCCATGATGTGCTCCCTGTTCCTCAGGATCCCTTATAGATTGGGTACTTGCATGAGAAATTAGGTAGAACTGAAATATTTTTTATTATCATTTTCTAATCTACTATCCTAATACACCCTAATGGATCTCATCTCTATTGAGAGGCAAACTATGGATTTTGAGCTTTGACTTAAAAGAATGTGCTTTGAATCATGTCTTTTAGTGTGATTTGACTTTTAAGAATATTTTTTCCTTTTGTATAATTTCCTTTTATTAAATGATATGGATTTTAAATTTTTTTAAGGATTTTTAAGATTCCTCCTCCATATGGACTTGGAATGACTAATCATGAGATATAGAGTGATACATATGAATGAGCTATAGTCTTAGGTAAAAAGAAGATAAGTAACCAAAGACAAGATTGACTAAGACACTTAGTGTTAAAGAGTTGTCATTGATTCCATGGTGATGTAATGTAAGTGTCCTAGTGAGTGGATGAAGTGATTTTATATCCTAAATAACAATTAAAAATTGTACAATGTGCTTGTCCTAGTGTGTTTAAAGGAGGCTTCATTGATCTTTAGTTTTGGCATGATTAGAGATGTTTATGGATGACTATATGTATTGGATCATGTGAAATGGGTGATATAAATAGTCAAGTATGATTTGATATCTTATGTGCATCATTGGAATACATTTGGTAGCCCATAGTTTTCATCTAGATAGTTTGGGTCTAGTAGTAGAAAATCTAAGTAGGTGGTTTGTTGACATCACAATTTCCATGTTTACATGATTTAGAGGGAGTTGGTCATATGGTTTTGATCACATTATTCCATATCTGATATTTTATAAATCTTAGGTCATTCACATAAGCACATTAAAATATATGATAATGTAAGGTGGGCTCCCGTGGAGTTTGACATTATTTTTCCATACGTAGCCAAACTTGCATGAGGAAAGAAAGAGCCAAGTAATCAATTTAGTGATGGAATATCTTGAAAATGTGAAAATTTAAAAAGAATATGATCATATTGGTTTCTTTATTTTTGATCGTAGTTAATTTTTGATAAATCTTAGGTCATGCACTGAAGTACATAAAAAGATATGTAGGTGCAAATTTGGCCTTCTAGGTGATTCTTAACATTGTTGGATTTATTGCAGAAAAAATTGAGTAAGCATTTTAATGTCATTATATCTCACACATTTGAGGGTTATAAAATAATTTTTTCACATGGTTTAATTCTCCTATATGAAGAGATCATATGGTCCAAATTTGAGATCATATGAATGAGTGAGGTAAAAGTTATTGAGGTTCAAATTTGGATTCTAAAACAAATTGCAATGGTCCCTATACTTAGTTAATTTTTCAAGAGTTAAATTTTAAGACCAAATGAAGATCCAATGGTTCATGATAAATCATTTAGACTGATCTAATGATGCATGTCAAGTCAAAGAGGTTAAAGTGATAGTTGTTTAAGCGCTGAGCAAATGTAAAGGATAAGGATCTAAGAATGAGGGGGTATTCGTATAGATTTATCAAATGGTGAGAAATATAAGATAAATATAAATTTGATCCATAGATATTTACGGTGTTAATTAATTCAATATTACAATATTGCATGAGATGAGGTCAATTGTCTGAAGTTTAATTGTGATTATTTGAATTCAAATATTTGAATTTATCAAAGGAGAAACTAGTGCTCTATATTTTGGTCATATCTTTCAATATATACAGAATTTGATCATGGTGTAAAAATAAAAATTATATAGGTTCCACTTCACATCTTGGTATATAAATTTTAAGTTATAATTATATATACATACAAATATATTTATCTTGAAGTTGACTATGTGTTTGACTATATTCTACAAGTAACTTGAGAAGGGTAGTTGATCTTGTTCTGATGTTGTTTCGATATCTCATGATGAATTAGATATTTTGGAGTTTTTTAGAATCCATTAGGATTATATTTATAAATTGTTAAGGATTTACCAATTTTATGTAGTATGAAAAAAGGATTACAAGGTGGTTGTGTGGTCCTTCATAATGACTATCTATACATAGAGTTGTTTGAACAAATTATGCTTAAGTAAGAGGGTACTGTGATGTTTTTTAGCAGTTAAGGAGGAATTATAGATCATTTTTCATGGTTTCATGAGTTTAAAAAGTGTTCTTGTATTTTTAGTTTACTTGGAGAAGTGTCAAAATGTTGAATGGGTCTTCATAAGACCTAAAAGTGACTTAGGACTATTTAAAAGTGGATCGTGCTTAAGTGTGACCCATGAGAAATGCCTTTAGGGTGAATTAATGTGTTGTGGAAGATAGGAAATATTTTTATCTTGTTAATTAATTATTACTCTATATAGTGAAACCAAATGTGTTGATTTCCAGACTTGGATGTGAGAAGTATGTGTTGAAGTGAAGAAAGAAGGATAGGTAGTGCATTTGTTGATTGAATTAATGAGTATAATAATTTTTTGACTTTGTACATGACCTATGTGTCATGTTATTAATGTTAAAATAGTGATCTTGAAATTTTAGGATATATGAAGAGGTTTGAGTGTACATACGAGGATAGTTTAATTGAAGAAGGAGAAAGATTATGGCTTACATATGTGAGAGACCTTCACGAGATAGAAATGGAATTTTTACAAAGGTTAGAGATCTATAATTATATGTTAAAAACATGATTACCAAGGTGGAGGTATTCAATTCAAAGGGGGTCTAAAATACTTGATATTTTTTAAGGGTAATTTCTCCTTGTGAAATAAGTGTTTCACTAAATACATTTAGTTAGGAGGACATGATCAAGGTTTGATTTTCTAAAGGAGATGATAAGTATCATGTTTGTAATTTTTTATAGGATGTTAGTTCAATTTTTTTATACTTGAGAGTGGATTTTATTCCCCATAAGGGTTTCCCATAAGAACTATGTGTTATGTGTTTGATCTTGTGTATGCATTGAATGAATGAGTTGTCTTGTTAATGTTGCTTTATTAGGTTGATATATGATGAGTGCTTAATAGTTTAAAAGTATTGCAATTATAATTGAAATATATAGACTCACTGATTCACCCCTCTTCTTAGTGATTTTACCTCTAGAAATTAGAGTGGGTCCTTTGGTAAAGGATTGACAGTTTGAAGGTGATCTAAGATACAATATGGGGAGTCATCAAGGAGGTGTCTCTACTAAGCAAGCACCAATATTCAATGGATTTAATTATGAATTTTGGAGTGATAGTATGAGGACATACATTATGTCCCTAGGGTTTGATGTATGGAAATATATTGTGAATGGTCATGTTACTCCTACTATTCCTCCATTTAGTGCCATAGATAAGAAGTTGTTTGAGAACAATTCCAAGGTAATCAATGCTATTACTTGTGGTATTTTAGAGACTAAATACACCAAGGTAATCCATTGTAATTTTTTTAAGGAGATATGGGAAAAAGTCAAATAATTTATGAAAGAGATTCAAAGGTCAAGCTTGTTAAGTTGCAAACTCATAGAAGGAAATTTGAAATTCTCAAGATGAATGAAGAAGATTATTCAACATCCTTTCTATAGAGATTTGATGAGATTGTGAACATCATCATAGGTGCTGGAGAGAACCTTGAAGAAGCTAATGTAGATCAAAATGTATTAATGTCCCTATCCCTCAAGTTTGATCCTAAAGTATCTGTTGTAGAATAAAATCATGATCTTACTCAGCTAAAGTTTTATGAATTGTATGGCATCCTTACTGCCTATGACATGAGGAAGAATGATGATATAACACCAAAGAAGGAAGAAGCTTTCAAGACTAAAATTAATACAAATAATAAATTATAAGGCAATAAACCCAAAGAGGATGACATTTCTGATATAGATGAAGATGAACTAATTTCTTTGATTTCAATAAAATTGAGAACATGTTCAAGTAAGTATAAAGGTAAACTACCCCTTAAAGGAAATTTTACTAGTAAATATCCTCATAAGTATAAGAAGGATGATGATGAATAAAATGATCAAGGTCATGATGATGGAAATGGATCATTTAGGTTAGATAAAAGTAAAAAGTGATTTAAAAGGTTTGATAATAAGAGGAATTACTTCAAGGACAAGAAGATTATCTATAGTAAAGACAATTGTAGCTCATTAGATGAGGTGAAGATAGTGGTTCAGAGTATGATCATGAATATGATTGTATTATTGAAGATGAATCCTTGTTTTCTGAAGAGGGTAGTTTCTCACATCAAAAGGAGTCAACTTGGAATGATTAAAATGATTATGAAGATGAGGTGGACTATGATACTATTTTGACAAATGCTCTAGAAGAACTGAAGATTGAGAAGAATGTTAACAATAAGATGAAGTCTCAAATCAAATACTACGAGGAGAAATTTCATGTATTTGAGGAAATAATGAATGAAGATGCTAAGGAAGATGAAGATATGGTGAAGCAACTCAGTTATCAACTAGAAATCATGTAAACAAGCCTAAAAGATAAAGAAGATGAATGTTCAAGGTATGCTTATGAGATTATATCTTTTAAACATGATTCAATAAATCTAAAAGCAAGGTTAAATCATTTTTCATGTTTGAAAAAATTTATAATGATCTAGATGATCTCTTAAAGAACCCAAAGTTGCTTCTCAAGTTGACATGAATGTCAATGAGAGAAACATGGATCAAAATTTGAAGACAAAATATCAGATAAGGAATGAAGGTGATGGAATAATGAAGAAAAATTAGATAATACAACCAAAGTCCATGAGGTATGCAATTTTTAATGTTTACTATTACACATGTAATCAATTTGGTCATAGGTCTAGAGAATGCAAGAGACCTATTAAAAATGAGTTTTCTTAGAATTATGATGGTGGTAATCAGTAAAAAGGAGTAAGAAAGGTTTATTATTCAAATATGATGATATGGAACACTTTATGAAACATTGTTTGAATAAGGTAAGACAAGATAAGTTTCCATCAAGGAGCATGGTCTACTATAACTATGAATAGAGAGGTCATATTGCTATATTTTGAAAGTAAAGGTCTACAAATTTGAATAAGTTCAATCAAGAACCAAGTGTACATGGAAAAAGGTAAGTTAACTCATGGAAAATAAAGGTGGTAAGTGTGAGTCATGATGATATTGGAGGTCCAAGTAATGTATTTGATATGGTGGAAAATGCTTTAGTAGGTGAAGAGTTCCAAGAACTCTCATTGATTGTCCATGTGAAGGAGAAGACCAAGGTCTAGTTAAGGCTAGTCCTGAGATGTGTATGGATCCAAGTGAACATCATAATGTTGTTAAGCAAGATTTATTCAAATAGCATCAATTGATAGTTCTTAGTGATGAGGTTCAAAACTACAAGGTTATTTCTTCAAAATAAAAGGTATATCAAGATTCCATTATTTCTCCATGTGTTGTCAATCCTATCTTAGAAGAGAAGGAGAATGATATGGAAAAATAACCATTTTTCATAGTTAAGACTAAGTAGAAGAATAAAAATATAAATAAGTCTTATAGCCATAAGAGGATTCTAGTGGTTACTAAGAAGATGTGGGCCCTTGGCTTCACTTTGTTTTAGAGTATTATGGTGCAAAGGATGTCTCTATCTATCATTCTTAAGAGACTCATTTCAATGAAGAATAAAGTGTTGTTTTGGTGTTCTTTAGATGGCCCTAGAAGGCTAGAGATAAGTGTTTTTAATTGGATTAGGTATGTCTAGGTAGAAGATATGTTATGGTGATGTCAAAGAGATGTCATAGCTATATATGGTCAATCTACAAAATCAAAATGGGTGTTCCATGTGGCCAAATGAGATTTATTCAATGTTAAAAAGTATTTTTATGATCATAAAGGTTTTTTCAATTCTTTGAGATGTGTTTTAGGTTATTTCAAACTTTGAAAATCTTTTATGTGCAATTGGAGATTTTTGTTTGCTCTCAGGTTTCCCAGTTCGTGCTTAAGAGTATGTAGGTCCTGAAATGGATTATAAGATGTATGGTTTCCTAGAGATGTGGGAACTCAAATCTTGGTCCATAAGTTTGTGATGGGTGTCTCTAGGTGTGAAATAATTTTTAAATGTGTGCATTGACCAAAAGGAGGTTTGTTGACCTTGTTTATTCTGAGATTCTAGGGTTTTAGGCTATGCTAGAAAAGTGGTCTACCTTATTATTTGATTTCTAAATATTCTTAATAGGTTGAATGGGCCAAATGATTTTTTAAATCATGCTTCATAGAGATTTGAAATTTTTTGGTTTTTAAAGTATTCATGTTTTTGTCAAGATGGAGTTCTGATTGACAAGTTGGTTTATGAAGGAATTATGTTGTAGAGGCTGAACTAGGTAATGAAAAATATGTAAGGGGGCATATGAAAGAGATCTAGATATGAAGTTTTAGGTATTAATGCTATGTATACTAAAATATGTGGGATCTATAATTTCTAGGTAGGGATATAAGGAATCTTGACATGCCTAGTATAAAGATTTGATGTTTTTGCTTAGTGTTTCCAAAAGGGCAAGGTATGAGCATTTCAAGGTGAGTTGTTAGGACTATTTTAGAGCATGTTTCCTATTTCATGTGTGGATATTAAGTATGTATGGTGGTTACTCATGATGTATGGATATATAAAGATTCTCAAAAGGTGTAATGGCTCAATAATATTAGGGGGAGTCCCTCTTTGATGTTTCTTAGTGAGTTCCATTAAATTTCAGTTATTTTGTGTGTTCTTTCTTCATTGGTTACAGTGCTTGGTTAAAGAAGAGTATTGGCATGGATCAAGATGAAGTTGTCAAGGAAAAAATAGGTTGGCTCAAGGTAATAGGGAGATTGTATCCTATTTCTAAGATGGTCGTTTCTTATTGATAGTATTTTCATGTCTAAAGGATCAATTGGTGCCCACTTTGTCATTATGTCAAAGGGGGAGAAAGTTCCTATTTTGAAAGTGCTTAAAGAGAAATAAGGTGAGCTGAATGATGTTTGTTGACATCAATAATAAAGGGTTAGATTGTTGGAGAGTTTTTAGTGATGTCATGTTGATGTCATGGAGGTGTCCTGGTGAGTGGATGAACTACTTTGATAGCATAAGTAATAATGACAAAGTGTGCAATGTGATTGTCCTAGTGTGCTTAAAGGAGGCTAGTTGAACTTTAATTTTAGCATGATTAGAGATGTTTAGGTATGATTATGGTGATTGGATAATGTGTAAAGGGTATTATAAATGGTCAACTATGATTGGAGAGATTGTGTTCATGAGTGAAATTCATCTGGTAGTCCATAGTTTTTATCTAGATAGTTTGGGTCTAGTGGTAAAAAATTTGAGTAGGAAGCTTGTTGATGTCACCATTGCCAAATGTTGATGAGTCAGTGGAATTTGGTTATATGTTTATTATAAAATTAATCCCTAGTTACTATGTGCTAAATATTAGGTCATGCAACTAAGCACAATCAAATATATGAGAGTGCAAAGTTTGGCTCCCAGGAAGTTTGACATTATTTTCCCATACTTAAACAAACTTGCATGAGGCAAGAAAGAGCCCAGTAAATAGTTTGGTGATGGAATAACTCACATGTGTGGATGTTTCAAAACAAGATGATCATATGGGTTTATTCAATTTTGATCTTAGTTAATTTTTTTGTATATTTTAGGTCATGCGCTAAAGTGCATCAAAAGATATGCATGTGTAAAGTTGGCCTTCCAGATAATTCTTGACATTGTTGGCTCTATGGTATAAAAATTTGAGTATAAATTTTAATGTTTTTATATATCACATGTGTGATGGTTCTAGGAGTAGTTTGTCACATGGTTGGATTATCCTATATTAGGAGATCATATAGTCCAAATTTGAGATCATATGAGTGAGTGAGGTAAAATTTATTGAGGTTTAAAGTTGGCTTCTCAGATAGATTATAGTGGTCCCTATACTTAGTTAATTTTTTAATAATTAAAGTTCAAGACTAAATGGATATCTAATAGTTCATAGGTGATTATTTAGATTGATCTAATGATGTGTGTTGAGTAAAAGAGGTCAAAGTGATAGTTGTTTAAATGCTCAACAAAGGTAAAAGATAAGGATCAAATGGTGAGCGAGTGTTCATACAAATTGATCAAATATTGAGCACTATAAAATAAAGACCGATCTAATATGTAGAGATAAATGGTGTGCATTTATTAAATATTTAAAGATTTCATGAGATGAGGTCAATTATCTAAAGTTAATTATGATTGTTTGAATTCAAATATTTGAATTTATCAAAGGAAAAAACTAGTGCTCTATATTTTAGTCATATCTTTCGATCTATATAGAATTTTATTCTAGTGTAAAAAGAGAAATGATAGAGGATTACAAGGCACATATGAATATATTAATTTAATGGTATAATTATATATATATATATATAAACAAATATATTAATCTCCAAATTTTACTATTTTTTCAACATTATTCTACAAGTAACCCGAGAAGGGTAATTGAGCTCATTCTGATGTTCTTTCAATATCTCATGATGAATTAGATATTTGGGAGTATTTTGGACTCCATGATAATGATATATGTGTATTATTAAGGAATAAAAAATTGTATGAATTATGAATAAAGTCTTATAAGGTAATTGTATGTTCACTCATAATGAATGTGTGCAAAGAGAGTTGTTTGAGTAAATTATGCTTAAGCAAGAGGGTATTGTGATGGTTTTCAGCTCTTAAAGAGGACCTATAGAACATGTGGCATGGGTTCATGAGTTGTAAAAGTGTTTCTATGTTCTTAGTTTGTTTGGATAAGTGTCAAAGAGATGAATGGGTCTTCATAGGACCTAAAAGTGACTTAGGCCTACTTGAAAGTGTATTATGCTTAAGTGTGACCCATGAGAGATGCCTTAAGAGTTATGACGTGTTGTGGACAATAAGAAATATTATGATCTCATTAATTAATTAATTATCTATATGTAGTGAAATAAAATGTGTTGGTTTCTACTCTTGGATGTGAGATTTTAGAAAAGGCTTGTGTGAGGAGTATGTGTTGCAACAAAGAAACAAGGATAGGTAGTGTGCCTATTAATTGAGTTAATGAGAAAAATAGTTTTTTGGATATGTACATGAATTTTATGTCATGTTACTAATTTTATAATGGTGCTCTTACAATTTGAGGAAATGTGAAGAGGTATGAGTGTGCATATGAGGATAATTTGATTGAAGAAATAGAAAGATTATGGTGAACCTATGTGAGAGGCCTACATGAGATAGAAAGACAATTTGTGTAGAGGTTAGACATCCATAATCAGGTGTTTAAGACATAATTACCAAGGTGGAGGTGTTCACTTCAAAGGGGGTATAAAGTACTTGATCTTTCTTAGCGGTAGTTGCTCTTTGTGAAATAGGTGTTTCACTAAATACCTTTGGTCAGGAGGACATGATCAAAGTTTGTCAGTCTAAAGGATTTTATCAGTATCTTGTTTGTAATTTATTATAGGATAATAGTCCATGGTTTTTAGACTTGAGAGTGGGTTTTATTCCCCATGAGATCTTCCCATAGGAACTATGTGTAATGTGTTTCATCTTGTATATGCATTAGATGAATGAGCTCTCTTGTTAATATTTCTTGATCAAGTTGATTTATGTTCATTGCTTAATAGTTTAAAAGGAATGAAATTGTAACTAAAATACATAGACTCAGTAATTCACCTCCCCTCTTAGTGATTATACCTCTAACACTTAAGATTAATACTGAACCAACATGTTATCTCAAGTCTCAACCATGTATATGCTTAGTTTGAAAAAAGGGAATAAGGAGATCCAAAGTGGACCGGTATAAGGAAAGTATAATGAGATAAATTATTTACTAACTGATCAAATTGTATGAGGAAATGACTAAATAGATCCATATTTATATAACCAAATCATAATAATAATTAGTAATAAAAAAATAGAGATAAAAAAGTAAACAATCATAAAGACACAAGAACGAAATGTGAAATAAAGGAAGAAGAAAAAAAAGAGAAATGATAAATAAATTTATCTAAAACTTAAATAATAGCATGAGTAGTATATAATGTAAAAGTAGAGTCATCATGTAAGATAAATAAGAATCCAACACATTGTCAAATGATATCACAAATAGATAAAGAGAATATTGGAGCACACATCTAATCCAAATATAAATGTAAAATTACCATGCATGTGCTCATAAATATTGATAAATATTCCCACACACATTTTCCAAAACATCAAATAGATCTCTATTAAGTTTCACATGAACTACTACTAATGTCCCTTATATCTTAAGCATGAATTGGGAAAATAACTCTCATCTAATCTCCTCCATAGAAAAAGTAGAAATGTTGGATGGATCATGCTAAAGAGGGAAATCAGGCAAATGACGCTTGAGAGAATGCATGGGATTAGGATCTATAGGAGATACAAAAATCACTGGTGGAGAAGGATCCATGGGTGAGGAACTCATGGGTGTAGAAGGATCCACATGTGAGGGAAGGTCCATAGGTGAAATAAGATCCATGGGTTGAGGCAATGAAAGTGATGAAGGGACCACAGGAGGGGATAGAACCATAGGAGGTGGATCCATGGGAGAAGAAGGAAGAGCCTTCTTGTATGAGTGACCTCTGGAACTCATGAAATAATTTACTCCATTATGAATGAATTTAACACATTGGTATGAAAAATAAGCAACTGCTCTCATATAATGAGTCCATGACCTACCAAGAAAGAGGTTATAAGAGAGAGGAAAATTAAATATCATCACCTTCACATGGATAGTGACATGTGGGATGGTAATGGGAATCCACACAAAACCTAATAGAGGCATTTTCCTTCTATCATATCCTTGGCATGTGTTACACATGGACTTGAGATTATATTCTGAATATCCAAGGGTATTGATAAAATTGAGAGAGGTAATGCAAGTGCCTTAACCCTTATCAATCAATAAATGATTGACTTGTATATCACCTATTTGGATACTAATGAACAAAGGATGATCATTTGCAAAAAGTAAAATCTCATCAAGAATCATAGAGGCTTTCTAAAATTTTAAGGAAAGAGAACTGTCCATTATTTCATCAATATGGATGGACATCTCTTCACATTGTTGTAATATACTATACTTGTATCTAGATAAGGTTGCTTCACATCTTACTAGAGGAGGATGAGGATGTTCATCTTGAAAAAGAGTTACATTCGATTGTTTCTATGATGTGGATAAGTCCTCATTAGCTCAAGGAACAAAATTTGGAATGGGAGACTAGTGAGATCCATAATGGGATCCCACTCATAATAAACCATGATAAGGTTGTTAAATATAGGTGCATAATGATTAAGAAGGTCCTCATAAGGAGGAATCGATGTGAATTATAATTTTTTTTATAAGGGGAAGTTGTAGAACAAGTTTGTAGAGTGTTACAAATATGAAATAGTTAGTTCAAGTTGACTTTGAGAAATGGAAGATGAAGTGTTAGAAATATATTTATTATTATTATTATTATTATTATTATTATTATTATTATTATTATTATTATTATTATTGTTGTTGTTGTTGTTGTTGTTATTGTTGTTGTTTTTGTAATATGTAGGAATGGTATAAATAAAATGAGAAGTGTTGTCTAAGGGAGAATTGGTAATTGGATCATCAAAGGTTATAAGGTCATCTTATGCCAACTCTTTTAAATGAATTGGAGAAGAATCCTAGATAACATGGAATGTTAGAGATAATGGAGGTGTGTAGATAGGTTTAAGATTAGTGAAAGTAACAATTCTTTACATATTAGTCATGGTAACCACATTCTCTTCAGAAGTGGGTTCAATAAGACTTTCTACATTATTGGTGGAAGGGTGGGCTTATCCTGGGTGTCTTGAATAGGTTGGTGATTATGAAGAGGATATTTGTAGATATCAAAATGAACATTAGCTTTATTTAAGGCTTGATTTTTAGTACAAGATTAATGAGCCTTAAATTAATATCATAGTCTTGCTAACATTTTCAAATGATAGAATCCTGATTAAAATTATGACCAAGAAGAAACTACATAGCTAAATTATAGAGCTACCTATAATTCTCATGAGAATGACCCCAACTAATGTGAAATAAAAAAAACTTGTTATGATCATACAAGGATGAGTAATGTCAAGTTCGAGTGGAAGAGGCCTAAGTAGACACTTAAGAATTCATTTGAGGCTACCGGTTTGTGAGCATTAATGTTATTTGGTGAAGATAAATGAGGACTGGTATATTATTAAGAGGGGGGAGATGGTTTTGAGGATTGGCTAGAAATGATGTCTTGAATAGTGTGAATAATTTCATAAGAGTCTGTGACACCATCATTGGTAACATTATTATTTTTTTTATTAAGTAAGAGATGAGGACATGTAGAAGGTTGGGGTGGCTTGAATTAATGCATAAAGAAATATTTATGTTTATCTTGGTTAATAGATTCCTCTAATTTATGTGGAGAGAGAGAGTGTGGACATGATATTATAACTTTAGAAAAAGAGCATTAGTGAAGAGATATAAAAGGTTATCATCAGACATGTTATGTTTACACTTGTTTGATAAAGTTTTCCACCTCTTAACAAAAGTTTGAGCAGTTTCATTTTCAAGTTGTTTACAATTTAATAAGTGGGACAAAGTATTTTTAGGGAGATCACTAGATTGGAAATCTAGAATTATGGCATTCATTAAATCTTCCAAACTTGCAATGAAATGAGTTCTAAGATGATTGAACATTCTAAATCATCACCCTTGAGGGCTTTGGCTAAGAGCTTGGTAGCAATAAACATGTTCAATTTGACCTAATCCTTATAAATATTTCTAAAGTTATTAAGATGAAGGGTAGAATTAGTTTATCCATTATAATAAACTATAGGTGTGATACCTCCTATATTAATATTATAAATTTGAGTGGTAAGAGTATCATTTTGAAGATGATTAATGGTTTTGTCGACCAAAGGAGGTTAAGAGATGAGATTGCCTTGGGAACATTTAAGAGGAAGAGGAGGAATATTTTGATTATGCATGTCCCAAGTCATTATTTGAGGATTATTTTAAAGATGGAGAAGGTGATTTTGCATTCTCATCATTTGATTTGTGAATTATCTTGAAAGGTATTCATTTGATTAGGTTAAGTGGTGGGTTTGATCAACATTATTTAAAGCATTAGAGTTAGTATTGGAATTGGTATTAGTGGCTTAGGTACCACTATTGGAGTTGATATAAGAATAAGAGGAACTATGAGAATGAGAGGTGCTACTGCCAAAAGCTTCTTGGGAATAAAAATATGGACTAGTGAAGTGATGAGAAGAAAAAGCAATAGAAGCATGATTACCTTGGGTAGAAAACAATGTACTAGTGTAATGATTAAGGATAGTGGATTTTGTAAGAGGCCCACTAGACAAAGAACCTACCATGTTAGTGGATATACTAGGAACGGAGGTGGAAGAAGTTAGAGAAGAAGAAGTCATGGTATGAGAAGGGGTCATAATTGAGGGAAGAGGTTGAGAGTCAAAGAAAGCGGTACCTCCAAATCCATTTGAGAATGTGGGAGTAGATGAATGAGGCTCTTCCTATTGACCACTAATTATAAGATGGTAAATGGTAGAGGTATCTTTTCCTTGATGTTGAGGAAATTTGGAGATAAAGAAGAGAATTTTGGGGGTATACTCTAATTCAAGTTGGTCTTCTAGGGAAAAGAGAGGATTATGATGTGAAGGGGTATTAGGAGGGGTCTCATAGTTCATTATGTAATTAGCTATGTGAACATTACTCTCATATAAGAGAGGATCCCTACTTTGTATATGAGAGACCCTATGAGGGTTTTTAAAACTCATTATGTTTATTAAATTCAACTCAGTGTTGTCTTCAAATAAAAAATTCATGATGAAGGATAAGGATTAAAGTTAGGTAAGAGAAATGCAAAATCAAGGAAAGAAGAAGTGATAAAATAGTATAAGGTTTATTGGGTTGATATAGTATATAAAATAGGGTCTATAAATAGTATAGGGTTGATTGGGTTGATCCAATATAGTAAATAGAGGTTGTAAAAGTGTATAGGTTCAATTGGGTCAATCTAGTACAATAAATAGGGAAAATCATAAGGTTTACAATAAATTGTATTGCCTAAAACAACTATGCACTAAAAATATTTTTGAAAATAATTAGAAAATTAAGAACTAAATATAAATAAACAATTTATTAGATTAATGAGTTTGATCCAATTGAGGCATACAACACAAAACCCTACACCAATACTAGCCAATGCAATTTTTTGGAATAAAAAATACAATTGTTAAAAGAGCAAGCAATCAACTTGAAAAGTAGAAGATAACTAAATGGTCAAACTAAATTTTGTTAGATTATTATAATATGGTTTCAAATGTGATATAAAGTTGGTTGTAATGAACTAGAAGTCAATCTAAGGATGGTTTCAAGAAGTTTGGGATGAAAGGGATATATATTGGTAATGGTACATGAATAGTATTGGGGCCTACCCCCTAACTTCGCACACCAAAATGATAAGGGTGTTAGGTGTTTAGCCATAATCTACCGTTAACCACATGTTTATACTTGGATAGAAAACCAAGTCAGCTTCTCCCTTGGTGATGAAATCCAAGTAGGTTGGCCTTAGGTAGACAATTAGTAAAGTGATTGTTAATGTTTTGTGATTTGGTTATGTGTGCATAAAATAGAAAATAGTGAAACTAAATGATTTATTGAAAACCACCTAATTATACTATGTGTTATATTCTAAACATGTAAATAACAAGAAATAAAAGTGTGAGCTAATTACTAACATATAAAGATTAATTCCAATTTTGAAATAATGTATAGTGATGATACAGTTTATAGTGTATGCATAAAATATAGAATAAGGTTGATAGTGTCACCTTTTTAGTGTGGAATCAAGGTTTGAAAATGAACAAGGTCAACAAAGTTGATCTAGTTATCTAGATAGTACAAAAATATAAAATTGGGTCAACATGGTTAGTCCAATTGACTATATAAGGACAATTTTAAAGATTGCAAACTATGAAAGGAAATACTGTAAGGAAAGAGAGGAATCTTGGTGATTTTCAATATGTACAGAAGTGATATTACTATCAAATACCCTTGATAAATTGTCACAAATCCTACTAACAAGGTCGACCAGGTTGATTTAGCTTTACAAGATCATATTTGAGTGATTAAACTATATAGGGTCGATTGGGTTGAGCTAGTATGCTAAATAGGAAGCCTAAAAATGTACAAGGTCAATTGGGTCAACCTAGTAGTTTGAAAAACATGTCTAAAAATCTTTAAAACTATATTGGGTTGATTGAATTGATATAGTAGCTTGTACCTAAAAATTTACACACATAAATTAGAACTGGGTCGATGTAGCTAACCTAGTAGGGAAAATATATGATAAAAATAATGATAAAATAATGAAATAAGTGAATAAATCCTACATGGGTTAGTTCACATTGGGTTCACTAAAATGTATGCAATAAGAAATGCATCGTGTCTATAAATCAATCCTAGCTTAGAGAAGATAGAGTATACTTACACTTCTTTTGGGAATACATTTGTTAATTTAGAGCATGACCAATATGGGGATCCACTAAACCCAATTATTGGATCACTTATCACAATACACTATGCTAAGGAGGATTCCAAAGCCTCCAATCTAACAGAATCACATAATAACCCTAAATTGTCCTAGGTTTTAATATTTCACCTATGCTAATAAAAAGAAAGTAAATCTAATCTAGTGCTCACCAATGATTATGGCATAAAGTGGGGCTTAGAAGTAAAAATAAAACTAAACATGCATAGAAGACATATACTCACATCAATGTATATGGAATTATAATGCATGGAAGAGAAGCACAACTACATTATCTATCTACTCTTACAAAAGGAGAAATAAAGTTAGGAATACTTACCTTGATACAAACCCATTGAGCCTCAATCTCTCCCTTATCCAAGGTGTGTCCCATTAAATTTTTATGGTATATATGGATAACAAAGACAAATCAACTCTAGGCTACACAACCTATCAATGCATCCAAAAGACTTTTCCATAAGGCAAGATATGTATCTCCCAAGAAAGTATGGAACCCTAAACTTTACTTCTCAATTAGAATGGTCAATAAACAAATGATCATTCTCACTTCCTTATTCACTTAATTTTTTATCAAATGGTGCGAAATGGACTTGTGTGTATAGGTGGATCTTACCCTAAATCATTTTAAAAATATCAACTTACAAGGTTGACCTAGTCAACCTTGTACAATTTTGATCAATAATTCACTTGGTCCCAAGCTAGGTAAGCCAAAGGTAAAACTATCTCCTATGTGAACATAACCTAAAATTATACATGGTCGACCTAGTTGACCTTGTACAACTGACTGACAAAATGGGATCAAAGTAAGGAAATAGAGGATAAAATGTGTCAAAAGTCTACAATGGGTTTAATTGAGAAGATAAATGTTAGGTTAAATGATTTTTAGGAGACAAGTGTATAGATAACATGTGGAAAAAGGGACAACAATCTTATGAATCACCAATGGTCTACCCACCCCTTTTCGGTGTACCCCTTAAGGCATACACTCAGAGAAATTGAGACTTAATGGGTTCTTGCAAGATACAAAGTGTCAGTACTCAATAAAAGTTTTAATATATTATGTGTATAAACTATGTTCAAAAACACTAATAGATCTAACCATAAATGTTATCAATAACATCAAAAACATCACTAGATAATTTGATTATGTTTTTATCTAGTGTCTCACCAATATTCATGAAACATTTTGAAAATACTTCTTTCCATATGATCTCAACTAAATGGATAGGTGTAGAAGAAGAATATTAATACTAATTTGGTATTTCATGTGTGTGGTACTCAATATGAGGAATAGGTGTCTTGATATTAATGGTGTTTTTAGATCTAGGAGGAGGTACAACTAGTAATGAAGGAGGAACCTTCATTCATATATGACCTATAGGATAAGGAATAACTAGTACATGTGTAAACTATGGGAAATATTAAACATGACACTAAAGCATGTGTCATTGATCACTATGATGGGTATAACACTGATTCCAAAGAAAACATACTTCTTCTTATTTAGGCTTGTACTCTATAATTATCTTGGGAGGAGGTATGGTGTTATCTCTAGGCTAGGAAATGACTAATCATAATGTGTTAATGTACTACCTAAGTATTTGATAGTGGGTATAAGAATGGTTATTTGTTCCATGGAAGTAACAAATATGTATATTAGTAGATTTTAGGGTCTACTAAATGAAGGGGTAGATGAATAAACATGGGGATACTCATATAGATGACAATCTTGGTCTAATTACCAACAAATCTATGATTATTGTAATAAGTCTAATCTTTTAATTCTGCAGGTAAGGGATCAAGATAAGGTAATAGAAGAAGACCATCACCAAGGAAGGTAGAAGTTGGAGAAAAAATTATACTAAGTTCATCTGTAGGTAAGGCTATTTGTGCATCAGGTCTGAGAAAAGTGTCTAACATTTCTGGAAGAATCATATTGGAAGGTTTATGATATATGGAACAAATAATAAGCTATTATCATGGAATGATCCATGAACATACTCATGAGAGGATCTACTATGACTGGAGTGATAATACATGAGTGTTCCATCTATAAATTATAAACACTAGAGGAAAAAAATATTAGGTGATATAAGATAGGGAAAAATATAATAATAATGAAAAGATTGAAATAAAGAACAATGATATCTAAGAACTTTGTCATTTCTAACTTGGACAATTCTAGGTAAAATGGGTCATCTAAATCATAACCATCATCATAATTAGGTGTATGTAAGTTGGTAGTACATGTAGGAACTATTTTATCGGTCAAGGAAGCATGGCAAATGGAATGTCTAGTTTTGGTTAAAGTAATTAGAATGTCATCATAAGGTTACTGATAAGATCAAGGTTGAAGAGAAAGAGGAAGTTGAGAGATGATGTGAGGGTAAAAATTAGAAGTTTTGATATTTAGTATTATCTCATCTAGATCATCATTATCAAAGTCTACAAGGTTAGGTGGAATATTCCCAATTATTTTGAGATAAGAATTATAACCTTTAGTGGAGTTAACTAGATAGTTGAAGTGTTGGGATTCTCAAAATGGAACACTAGGTAAGGGTTCAATGGTGCGTATTTTAAATACACCATGTGCTTTGAATTTTTTGAAATTCCTAAGATTCATGTCCCCTTGAATCTTGTCGATAACACTATTATGAGTAAATTTGACGCATTAGCATGTAGATGAAGTGACTGTTCTCATACAATGAGTCTAAGGTTGACCAAGTAAGATATTATAATACATTAGAAAGTTAAATATCATGATTTTTTCATGGATAGTAATGGGAGGAATAGTAATGGGAATCCATATAAATCTTAGAGGAGGAATTTGTATTCTATCATAGCCTTGCCATATACTATGTGTGGATTTAAGGTTACATTTAGAGTATCCAAGTGTTTTGATAAACTCAAGGGAGGCAACCCAGTAACCTAAAAATTAATCAATTGAATCATTACTAGCTTTGATATAACCTATTCAGATGTTAATGAATAAAGGAGGATCATATACATGAATAAATATCTCATTGGGAATCATAGAAGAGATAAGGAATTTAAGTGAGAGGGACGTGTCCAATATTTTTTCAACATGGATGGACATCTCTTCACATTGTTAAAGTATGATATCTTTAGATATGGCTAAGGTAGCCTATTTCCATATAGGAGGAGGATGAGGGATGCTCATTTCAAATAATAATTTCATTAGGTGGTTACTATGGCAAGGAGATGTTCACATTATCTCTAAGAAGGGGATTTGAGATGGAAGATTGGAAAGTTTTGTAATAGGATGCCACTCATAATAACCCATGATAAGATTATTAGATATAGGTGTGTATTGTTACAAGACATCTTAGGAAGGGGATTTGATGTGAAATTAAACTTATGTTGATAAAGTATGGTTTTTTTAGGTTGGATGCAAGTGGGTTTCGATGATGTGATGGTTTATTGAAGTACTTCTTATGGTTGAATAGAAGAAATAATGTTTGAAGTTTGAGAGATGTTTTATTATGGTATGGATGATGAAGAAAGAGTAGAATCAATATCAATGGTATGAAAGGTATGGTCAATTTGTGTTATTATAAGTTTTTTTGTATGAGTATTGGTTCTACTTGGCCTTATTTAATAAGATGGGATGGGTAAGTGTCTTAAATGATGCAAAATTTTAGAGAGAGGTGATGTGTAGGTGTTGGGTTTGAATAAATATAAGAAACTAATCTTATCACATTAGTCATGTAAACCACATTTTCATCATTGGTGTTAAGGTATATAAGACTTTCAATTTTTTTAGTATTAGGGGTAGGTTGGTCAAAGTTATCTTTGTGGTATTGAAGGGGATTCTTGCAGATAGTTAAATGAACATTGCCTTAGTTTAAAGATTTATTTTTATTTTTATTGTAATGAGATTTGAGTGTTATGTCACAAACTTGTTGATGTTTTTGTATAGTGGATTCATGGTCAAAGTTAGGAGCAAGAATACAATCCATAGTAAGAATACTTAATTGTCTACAAGTCTCATGTGAATGGCCCCAACTTGTATGATACCAACAAAATTTACTTGGATCATACCATGATTTCATAGGATAAGTGGGGTTAAGATATTATGGTAGAGGTCTTAGAATATGTTTTTGAATTTTTTCTAGGGATAATGTTTTGTGCACATTAGTATGATTTTTTGATAAATTTGGGATTATTATTGAAATTATTTTTAGGGGGAGGAACATGCTCCATGGTTTTATCTATAAAAATAGCTTGGATGGTGTTCATGGTGTCATAAGTGTTGGTAAGACCATTATTGGTCTCATGAGGGTTTTCATTTTTGACAAGCATGTGAGTTACCATTATATGTTGAGGTGGTTCAAATTGACACGTGAGGAAGTCTTGTCATTTGGCTTGGTGAAGAGCTTCTTCCAAAGTTTTTGGAGAAAGGGTCATAATGAAATATTCTAATTTATGGTGGAGAGACTTAATAAAAATGTGTAAGAAGTTGTCCACCATATTATGCACATATTTTTAGATATTTTTTTCTAGGGTTTAATGAAGACTTATGGCATTTAAATTTTGAGTTGTTTACAATTTATAAAATGATCTAAGTTGTATTTAGGAAGGTCAATAGTTTAGAATTATTAGACCAATGAGTTGACCAAGTCTTGTAGGCTAGTAATACAGTGGGTTTTGAAATTATTTTACCAATTTAAAGCATCTCTTGAAAGAATTTTAACTAAGAGTATAGTGTTAGTAAATGTATTAAGCTAAACCCAATATTTGTAAAGGTTTCCAAATGTTTTTAGATGTAAGGTAGGATCTATAGATCCATTATAAGTGATGGTGGGTGTGATACCTCCTATGTTAATTTTTGAAATTTTATGTGCAATAGTTTCATTTTTAAATGTTTGATAGGTTTTTTGATAATCAAAAGTTGTGGTATGAGGTTTCCATGTGAATCCCTAGGGGTGGGGGGAATTAGGATTTTCCACTCCTCATGGAACATGGTTACATTGGTTTTATTTATGTGTGAGGTGATTTTTTATTTACATCATTTCATTTTTATTATTAGTTTGAAAATTATACATTTGGTTAAGTGTTTGTAATGAAAGTTGATTAATTTGAGAAACATTTTGTCTAGTGGACATAACATGTGATGTATTAATATTATGTGAGGTGTTAAGATCTTGAGATTCACTATGAGTGTGGGATGAGGTAGTGATATGACCACACTATTTGGATGAGTATCATTGGTATCAAATTAAGCATTGGTGTCAAAAGAAGTAGTAGTATCATGGTTTGGGATGCGGGTATTTTGAAGAGTCCCACTAGAAGTTGAACCTTCCATGTTTGTAGAAATATTTGTATGGATGTAGAATAAGACATAGAGAAAGGTATCATGATATGGGAAAGATACATTATAGAGGGGAAATGTTGGGATTAAAAGAAAGGGATTTCCCCAAATTTTTGGGAAAAACTAGGGGAAGATGAATGGGGTTCTCTTATATGAGGTCCCATTATGAGATTATAGATGATTATAAGAGTTTTTTTTATATGTTAAGGGTTTTCATTTATGGAAAAGAGAATTTTAATTATTTTTTAAAGGTAACACTCATATTATAATTAAAACAAGGGGATAAGTGTTGAATAATAATGGGGAGGAGTCCCATAGCTATTATTATAGGTGGAAACATGGACATTGCTTTGATCTGTAGTAGGTGCCACAATGTGTGTCTTAGGAACCCTATTGGTATTGGTAAAATTAATCATGTTTTATTTATTAAATTATTTATTATATTCAAATAATAAATTTATTATGAATTATGGAAACTAAAAACTTGGTAAAAATAAGGATTGATTAGTATGATAATGGGTCAAACTAGTTGACACTATCTTGTAAGATAGTAGACAAGATAGGCTACAAAAGACATAGTCAAACTGGCTGACTATGTTTTAAAAATGGTGAGATTTATGTAGTGTAAAACACATATAGTGATATAGGTCATATATGTGTTGAATTTAAATAAAATAAAGTTTGTAAGAGATTGTGTCGAATAGAGTGATTGTGTTATGTCAGAAAATAGAAACTGTAGGATACAGAGTCAAATAGATCAATTATGTTTTAAAGGTAGAGATATGTTTGGATAGTTATGAATCTAAATTGTCTAGTGTTATTTTACATAATATTTCTAATAAATGCATAGTCAACTGGGTCGATCCAGTCAATCCAATTGTAGAACACAAAACAAACCTTGTAACAATATTGGTTGATATAACTTTTTCAATACAACATATAATTATCATATAGAGAAACAAAAATAGATATGTTAATCTATGTGGTAATTCTTGAATGTTTTAAATTTTAAATTTTAGAAATAAATTTACAGAGTTGGATATATAAAGGAACTATAAAGGTAATTTAAAGATGGATTTAGGTAGTTAAGGTTGAAAGGGATCTATATTATTGATGGTACTAGTTTGGTATTTGGGCTTACTCCATCACTTCATAATCCCAAAATGATAAGTGTGTTATGTGATTTTCCAATATATACCATCAACCACATATTTATACTTGACCAAAAAACAAGTTAGTTTCCCCCTTGGTGATGAAATCTAAGTAGGTATACATTGGGTAGAAGTTGTTTAATGTATTTTCATATTATGTGGTTTGGAAGTGTGTGAATAAAATAAAAATAGTGTGACTAAATCATTAAATTAAAACTTCATATTTATTCTATGTGTTTGTTGACCATTTTTGGTGTAACAGGCCAAAATCGGTCCCCTTCTTCCTCTATTATTTCAGGCCAATTCATGTTTTAATTTTGCACAAGTACAAGAAAATCTATAGACTCTATAGAGCTTGGATTTCTATAGACTTCAAAAAATTTCTATCGACTCTTTCAATGCCTTGGTTCAATTGGTAGGTTCTATGCCTTGGTTCAATCGACAAGTTCATCAGCTTGGTTCAACACTTCCATTTCAACCATTGGTTCAATGCTTAAGTTCATGAGCAATGTTTAAGGCCTTGGTTCAGTAGATTTTTTGTTTAAGTAGATTTTGGTTCAATCACTGGTTTAATCATTGGTTCAATCATTTGGTTCAAACACAAAGCTTAATGCAGGGTTCATCATTTGGTTCAATCAATCAGCTCATCATCAATTTCATTAGTGCAAAGTGTTGAACTGTTGAACTGGTTCAATAGACTAGTTTAATGCATTAGTTTAATGCATTAGTTCAATGCGTTAGTTCAATATTTTAGTTCAAGTGGGAGAAGTTCAAATAAAATGGTTTCAAAGGGGCTCAATGTGCAGTGTTGAATTGTTGAACTAGTTCAATGAGTGGTTCAAGCGACCAGTTCAATGAGTGGTTCAATGCAAATGGCTCAAATGCCTTGGTTTAATTGGCTTGGTGCATAGCATTGAACCATTGAACCCTTAAACCAATTTTGGTTCAATGGGTTGGTTCAATGAGGTGTCCCAAAGCTGAAGGATAGGAGCCCTTGCGGAGGGAAAGAAACAAGTCAAAGGCAGCCAAAGGGATAAAATTTGTGGGATTTTTGCTTAAGTCAGAATTCCTTTGGATTTTTGTTCAAAGGAAATCCTTTAGACAAAATGTTTGAAGGAATTCATAGGAAGGTCGTAGTTCAAAGACCCGAAGTAAGATGCCTGCCTGAAGGGTATGTACCCTTGCAAAGGGCTCTCGCTGAGGAGGAGGACTGTTCTCAAAAATTTGAAGGGTCTTTTCCCCTATAGGAAGGATCAATAAAGGAATTCGAAGCAGCCAATTCCCACAAACTTTTGTCCATGGGAAAAAAGCCTGAAGTAAAAACCCATGGGAAAAGCCTGCAAAAAAGACCTGATGGATTTTTGCCAAAGATGGTGATGTCCTAAAATCTGTCAAATTCAAAGATACGAACTATCAATTAAGTTTAATTTCAAGGTGATGGCTACATGAACATCAATTTTAAGACAGAGAAATAGTCATTGTTTTTTAAATACTTACATGCTAACCATGGAGAGAGCCCAAGGAATGTAGTGACCCACCAGAAGATTGCCCCAAGGGCTAAAGGAGCAAAATGAGACAAAGCAAGAAAAAGACAAAATCCCAGAGAATAAAGAGAGAAATACTAAGCATAAGAATAGGAAGATAGCCCAAGTGGAAAAAGGAGGCACCAATTCAAGAACTTACTCTAGTAGGTGATACAGTGCTCATGAATTGATTACTAGGAGGTGCAAATAGCTAGTAGTGCAACCCATTTTCTTCATTTCACATTAATGAGAAGACAAATCATGTGATCACCTTGAAGAAGTGGTCTTACAAATAGACAAAGGGTGCAGCTCATTAATGTTTTGGGTGGCTTGCTCTTCCCAATGACAGGGGCACAAATGGGCCATTTGTAAAGAGGGGCACCAAAAAGGCCTCCTTCCTTCCTCTATATATTAGAGACTTGTCATTTTGAAAGGATCTTCCACATTTGTAAGTTGAAGTCCTAACAAATTTTTCACCTAAAATCAATAAACACATTTTTACCTCTATGCTGGTTGGATATCTCTACATGTGTCTAAGTGTTAGTCTATGTTTAGTCATTGCTTCTTAATGCTTCCATAGGTTTAACACCAACACACCTGGTGTCTATAAGGTGTCATTTTATAGGTAACAAGGAGAGCTGTACTTAGAAGTGTAGAGATAAAAGAAGCTACTATATAGTGTGCCTTTCTATAGCACCTTTTGTGAGTCTCTATTTTCTATGTGTTCCATTAAGGCCTCCCTGTTAAGTTCCTATAACCTGGTCCTTCTACCATTCTAAAGTGTATGTATGTGTTTGTCTGACTTCATGTGTGAGTGTGAGAAGGTCGAATCATTTTGGTACATCACCTCTCTTTAGAGTAGATTTATTTTCCTGTAGTCCTTCTCCCTTTTCACCCACAACTATATATATATATATATATATATATATATATATATACATATATACACACTTGTATTATCACTTATTAGAATAAGTTAGATGTATCAAAGGGAGCTAGCCCTTACCTAGAGACTCTCCCCTCCAGCTTTACCAGTCCCAAAGGTGAGAGGGGAGTTTTCATTTTGATGTGTGGAATGTAGGAGCTTGGCCTCCTGCCTTGGGTGCAATCCACTATATCAACAGTTTCTGGCATGCCCAGTGGGACACAATTTTACATTTAGTAAAGTTTTAGGATTGATGCTGGTCTTGTTATAGAAAATCAAATATTTATAGCATCTAGTGAATCCATTGGTAAGAACGTCATTTCCTATTCAAAGACCGGTCTGACTTCCTATGCCTAATGTAACCACATGGTCTGCTTATAAGGGTGTCCCTTTCAAATTTGTTAAATTGCCTTTGAGCTTGGTAAAAGGACTGAGGTTTGAAAAAACCCACCCTTATTTAGTAGCCCACCTTCCTAGGCCTATTGTAAGGAATGCATACGCAATAGAGCCGTAGTTATATCCCATCCCAACTATGGCATTACCCTTTGTCACTTTTCATGGTCAGAGTCCCTTGAATCTCCCACATTATGACCCCATCCCAAGAGTAGCCATAAAAAATGTGCCTTATTCTAATGGAGAGGGGCCCATTATAGTCATCAAGTACATCAAAAATATTGCTAACCTCTACAATATTCATAATATCACTAAGGAAAATATCACAATCAGATTGCTGGCATTATCTCTCAAAGGCAAAGCTCTTGACTGGTATGGGACTTTGGTGATAAATTCAATCCATTCTTGGAATGAATTGGGTACTCACTTGACAGACTATTTTGGCAAAAAGAGTGACCACCTTTCACTTGCTGAGTAACTAACTACCATGAAAAGAGCCCCACATGAATACATGCAAGATTTCAACACTCGATTCCAAAAGACATGGGATAGAATCCCCATTCTAGTAAGACCAACGGTTAGCTATGATTTATTATATTATTTAAGAGCATTGAATAATGATATCACTATTATGATATAATCCATGGGGGGACATGTGTTGCCTACTGCCTATTACATAGCTATAGCAGCTAAAAATTGCTTAGTGCAGGCTAGGAAAATAGCTCCTAGACCCCATATGCCACTTTTCCTTAAGATGCTACCTCTAATTTAGACTACTACTCCCACATTAGCTCCTCTGCCTAGCTTAGAGAAATTGGCTGCTACTCCATCCAATGAGCTTCATGAAGTTAAGAGTCTGTTGCAAAGTATGTCAAATGAACTTGTGGCTCTTAAAAGGTAGCAAGCTCAAAGCAACAGACCAAACCAAGGGTACCAATAGTATAGCCAAGCTCCTAGACCACTTTCCAAAATTGAAGTCAAGGATAGGGTCAACTTACTCAAACCAAACATTTTCAAGGATACAACCCAAGTGCTCCTTCATCATCTAAGGTCATGGTGCCCATTCAAAACAATCTGGTGTAGGAACAACCAAGTTGTTCAACCATGGGATATGGTCAAGAGCAAGCTATTTATACAAATGAGATGATGGGCTATTACCCAAATATGTAATAAAATTAGGTAGCCACCCATTCCTAAGTCTTTGATGCTCCAATGCAACCCATCACGAGTAGTAGTCAGGCCCTACCTGATGCTACCCTCATGAACCATTTGGAAGGAGAATTCTTTTCAGCCAATTATGTGGGTGCTACAGACAATTAGGCTAACTACATTGCAGCCAACACAAGATTCAAAAGAAGGGAAATGGAAGAAACATGGGCTAATACCTAGGTGTCAACAATGCCTTCTTCATCACACGCAAATCAAAAAGTCCCAAGTTCTAGACCATCAGTTGTACCTCCATCTCCTCAGCCTACCCTCAAGTTATACATAATTCTAAAGAAATTTTGAAAGAAGGCAACCCTCAAGTCAATGTGGTTGACTAGATGAAGAAGCTACACATGAACATCTCCTTGTGGGATTTGCTATCAATACCAAGGTAGAAAGACATGATGTAAAAGGAATTACATGAACTAGATGAACAAGCTATCCCAACAAAGGCTGATAATGTTTTGAAGATGAATGGATAGCCTTCCACCTCAGGTCATACCCAGAAGGAAGAGAATATCCCTCCTTTTTATGTGTCCCTGGTCATAGGAGATTTCTTAGTGCATAATTTAATAATTGATAGTAGAGCAAGCACCTCGGTGATGCCCAAATGCATAGCCGATAAGCTGGGCTTGAAATACAAAGAAATAACATAGGGATTTTATAGCTGGATGGAACCCTAGCAAAGACAATTGGGGTGGCAAGATGTTTGAGCTTGACGTTGCATGCTTACCTAATTTTCTTAGTTCTTCATGATGTGGTAGTGGCAAATGTCCGTCCCTACTTTGCCATCTACTTATCCAGGGATTTTATAGCCAAGATAGGTGGCTACTTAGCAACAAATTGGTCTTATCTAGTTCTTAGAACCAAGTATGGGACTAAAGTCAAGATTGAATCTGAGCCACTCCACAAAGATCATCTGGAACCTTACTCGCTAAAGGTAGCAAATGTTAGCTATGCCATAATTGACCAAGAAGAGTTACAAATAGACCAATCTCCATCCTCTACCCTTGAAGGAGTTGCAAACCTACTCTTAGATGAATGGGGAAGTGAAAATTTCTAGAATGATCCCTACAAATTCATAGATGAGGCAGGCCTTGGAATTTATTGCATGCATGAAGAGGATACTTTTATACCAAATCTGATGAAGGCTAGCTAGGAGAGCTTAGGTCTATGGCAGCTATTATTTGATGGTTCAAGGAGTAATTTGGGAGCTGGTGGTGGAGTGGTGTTGGTCTCTCCTTCAAAAGAGAGGTATTTTTCAACATTCCATTTCCAATTTTCCTATACATGCAATGTTGTAGAATATGAATCCCTCATTCATGGCTTGGAATGGGCAAGGAAAAGAGGAATCAAAGAGCTGAAAGTGTTTGGTGACAATAAGCTGATTGTCAAGCAAGTAAGAGGCTAGAATTTGATGAAGAACTCTCTACTAAAATCTTAAAAACATAGGGTATGGGACTTAGTGGAAAATTTGTATGCTTTCAAAATTACCTACATCCCTAGAGAATAGAACAAGCAAGCAAATAGGTTGGTAGCAGTTGGTGCCCAATTCAATATTGCTAAGGAAATAGGCTGAGACCATAGCTCACGTCACTTGAAAATAGTGATCTAGCCTTCTGTACTTGACAACATCACCAACTGGTAGGTTTTCAATAGTGATCAACAAATAGCACTTTTCCTATAAGAATAAGTGAAATTTGTTGCAAGAAACTAGGGAAATCTACAATAGCAATATGGTAGCCAAATTATTCAGCTAAAGAACAATAAGCTCCCCAAAGGTCTGATCACTCTAGAAAATATCTTCAATGGAGATGACCAATTAAGAAATGATAAGGTGTGCATTGTAACAAAAGAGGAGCACCATGAGAATGTGGAAATTTTCAAGGACAAGTTTCTTGAACTCAGAAAAGTGTTCACACACCAGGAAAGGTAGGCCTTCATCTTGTTGTGCCAAGAGTTTGTCGATATCTTTGATTGGGAGTATAATGATTTGAAGGGTTTTGACCCAAGCTTGGCCCAACATACCATTGAGCTAAAAGAAGGTGCAAAGCCAATCAAGTAGAAGTAGAGGCCTGTCAACCCAATGATAGAGCCTCTCATGCGCAAGGAGCTCACCAAATTGATTGAGTCTAAAATAATATTTATGATCAAACACTCTTCTTGGCTAGCAAATCTTGCTCCTATTTAGAAAAAGAATGGAGAGATTAGACTATGCATAAATTTTAGAGACCTCAATAGAGTCTCTTTGAAAGACCATTATCCTCTCCCAAGCATGGAGCAAATCCTTTAGATGGTGACAGGCAATGAGCATTTCTCCCTCCTAGATGGATATTCAGGATACAACCAGATTTTGGTGCAAGACTATGACCAGCACAAAATAGCCTTCACAATCAAGTGGGGAATGTTTGCTTATAGGAAGATGCCTTTTGGACTATCTAATGCTAGTGCCACTTTTTAATGAGCTATGGAGATGGCCTTCCAAGGCCTGATTAACAAGACTATGGTGGTATATCTTGATGATGTGACAATTTTCTCTAAGGAAGTGAGCCAACACATGAAATACCTCAAGAAAATATTTGAGAGTTGTAGATAGTTTGGTATCTCTCTAAATCCTAAGAAATGTGTGTTCACTGTAATTGAGGGAAAGCTCCTTGGTCACATTGTTTCTTCATAAGGTCTAGCTATTGATCTAGAAAGAGTTCCTCCATCCTAGAGCTGTCCTTACCCAATCATAAGAAATGCTTGCAAAGCTTTGTCGGTAAGATAAATTTCATATAGATATTTATCCCAAATTTTGTGAAGATGGTCAAACCATTGACCTCTATGCTGAGGAAGGGTGAGGAGTTCTCATGGATAGTATAGAGAAAATATAGTTTTAAAGAAATCAAGCAGGCCATTACTCGAGCTCCTACTTTGATTAGCCCTGACTTCACCAAAGATTTCAACCTCTACACCTTCTGCAATGAAGAGGTAATCTCAGCCATGCTTACCCAAGCAAGTGATGATAACCTTGAGTACCCAATTGCATTTTTTAGCCAAGGCTTAGAGGGTTTTGAAGTCAAATAAACATATGTGGAAAAGCAAGTCTTGGCTGTCATATAAAGTCTAAAGAAATTTAGACACATGTTATCCAACAACAGAATCCACCTCATGGTTCCACATCTCGACATCAAGGATTTCTAAGGATTTCTTGATCAACTGAGACCTAAATGAGAAGAGAGTAGGGTGGATCACTAAGGTGATGGAGTATGATGTAAATATCAAGATCACTTAACTAGTAAGAGGGAGAGGCCTGTGTGAACACCTTGCTACAGACTTTAAGTAGCAAAAGGAGGATAGACTGTTAATCCTTGATATAGCTACATCAAAAGAACCAGCTATCATGAAGGATTAGACATCAGATGTGAGGTATTTCCTTCTCACTGGTGAGTGTCTGCACTCACTTGATAGGACCAAGAGAAGGTATTTCAGACTCCAGTGCCTCCCCTATGCCCTAATTAATGGAGTGCTATTCAAGAAAGATCTCTTAGGAGTCTTTTTGACATGCTTGGACTTGAGTTAGGCCGATAGGGTGTTATTTGAGTTCCATGATAGACCAATAGATGGTCATTTTGCTCCTAGGGCTACTACAGCAAAAATAATGAGAGATGGCTATTTTTGGCCTACTCTTTTCAAGGACACCCATGCCTGGGTAAGGAAGTGCCAAAAGTGCACACTTTTTGATGGGAAGCAATGGTTGGCTGCCATGCCTTTATAGCCTACTCAGGTGGAGTAGCCATTCATGCAATGGGGCTTGGACTTCATAGGGATGATAAATCCTCCCTCCATTACTAGACATAAATGGGTCTTGACCACCACTGATTATTTCACAAGATGGGTAGAGGCAGTTGATCTTAATGAGGCCAACGAAAGTGAGGTCTTGGACTTTTATGAGGATTTGGTGGCAAGGTTTAGAGTTTTAGCAATCATAATCTTAGATAATGTGTTAGCTTTTTTGGGGACCAAGAAAAGTGAATGGGTGCTAAGATATGGTATATATCTTAGCACTTCATCCAATTACTACTCGCAGGGGAATGGACTGGCTGAGTCTACATATAAGAACCTAATCAGGATCATCAAGTATACCATGGAGGAAAATTAGAGGACTTCGTATGCCAAGTTGAAAACAACCCTATGGGCAAATAGGGTCACCCCTAAGAGGGCAATTGGCAACTCACCATACATGCTCATTTATGGAAAGGAATCTAGGCTCCCCATTTCAATCGAGTTGCCAGCCTTGGATCTCACTTTTCAGCTACAATTAGAAGGATAGAAGGAAATAGCATGGAGGTTAGGCTATGTGAGCTGATGGAACTCCAAGAGACAAGGGACTAGGCTATGGCTTTTATGACCAGCTGCCAATAGTAAGTAAAGAGACACTTCGACATATCAAAAGTTTTCTCTGAAGGAGACATCATCTTGAAATGGGATGAAGACTGAGCTAAACCTAAAAAGCATGCAAAATTTGATGCCCTATGGAGTGGCCCATACGTTATCACTCAGTGTAAGTAGCATAATGCATTCCAACTCTCCAAGTTGGATGATGAAGAACTATATATCCCAATTAATGGGATACATCTTAAGCATTACCACTGAGCCACTTCTCCATGATGTATATATTTTCCCTTGCTTTTATCTTATTTTCCCTAAGTGCTTTTTGCACATGTTAGTAGTTTTCTTAGCTTTATGTGTGCTTTCATTTCCCTTTTGAGGTAAATATTCATGATTGGTTCTAGATGTATTAGAGCTATTGATGATCTTTAAGTTACAATTTGACCCCGTGCCTAATGGATTTTGAGGCAACTAGCTTCTAAGCATAACAAGCATGTTTCCCTTGGGAGTTGCCATTTTCTTGACCATTTTTGGTGTAACAGGCCAAAATCAGTCCCCTTTTTCCTCTGCTATTTCAAGCTAATTCATTTTTTTATTTTGCACAAGTCCAAGAAAATCTATGGACTCTACAGAGCTTGGATCTCTATGGACTTCACAAATTTTCTACCAACTCTTTCAATGCCTTGGTTCAATCAGTAGGTGCAATGCCTTGGTTCAATTGGCAAGTTCATTAGCTTGGTTCAACACTTCCAGTTTAACCATTAGTTCAATGCTTAATTTCATCAACAAAGTTTAAGGCCTTGGTTTAACATCTTTTTATTCAAAGAGCTTCTAGTTTAATTGTTGGTTCAATCATTTGGTTTAAACACAAAGTTCAAGGAGGGTTCATCATTTGGTTCAATCAATCAGCTCATCGACAATTTCATTGGCACATAGTGTTGAATCATTGAACTAGTTCAACAGACTGGTTCAACACATTGGTTTAATGTATTGGTTCAATGTGTCAATTCAATCTTTTGGTTCAAGTGGGATAAGTTCAAAGTAAATGATTCAAAGGGGCTCGGTGCACAACATTGAACTGGTTCAATGAGTGGTTCAAGTGACCGGTTCAAAGTGAATGGTTCAACTACCTTGGTTCAATTGGCTCAGTGCACAATGTTGAACCATTGAACTATTGAACCAATTTTAGTTTAATGGGTTGGTTCAATGAGGTCCCCTAAAGCTGAAGGATAGGAGCCCTTGCGGAGGGAAAGAAATAAGTCAAAGGTAGCCAAAAGGGTAAAATTTGTGGGATTTTCACTTAAGTCAGAATTCCTTTGGATTTTTTTTTGAAGGAATTCCTTTAGACAAAAAGTTTGAAGGAATTCATAGGAAGGCCATATTTCAAAGACTCAAAGTAAGAGGCCTGCCCAAAGGGTATGTACCCTTATGGAGGGCTCTCGCTGAGGAGGAGGATTATTCTCAAGAAGCCGAAGGTTCTTTTCCCCTCTGAGAAGGATCAATAAAGGAAGTCAAAATGGCAAATTCCCAAGGAATTTTTTTCATGGGAAAAAATCTCGAAGCAAAACCCCACAAGAAAAGCCCACAAAAAAGACCTGATGGATTTTTGCTGAAGATGGTGACATCCCAAAAGCCATCAAATTTAAAGAGATGGACTAGCCATTGAGTTCAATTTCAAGGTGACGGCTGTGTGAACATAAATTTTAAGACAAAGAAATAGCCATTGTTTTTTAAATACTTGTGTGCCAACCATGGACAGAGCCCAAGGAATGTAGTGACCTACCAGAAGATCTCCCTCGAGGGCTGAAGGAGTGGAAGGATACAAAGCAGGAAAAGGACAAAATCCTAGAGAACAAAGAGAGAAATGCCAAGTGTAGGAATAGGTAGATAGCCCAAGTGGTGAAAGGAGGAACCGATTCAAGAAGTTACTCTTGTAGGTGATATAGTGCCCATGAATTGATTACTAAGAGGTGAAAATAGCTAGCAGTGCAACCCATTTTCTTCATTTTGCATTAATGATTAGACAAACTGTGTAATCATCTTGAAGAAGTAGTCTTACAAGTAGACAAAGGGCATGTCTCATTGATGTTTTGGGTAGCTTGCTCTTCCCAATAATAGGGGTGCAAATGGGCCGTTTGTAAAAATGGGTGCCAAAAAGGCCTCCTTCCTTCCTCTATATATTGGAGACTTGTCACTTTGAAAGGATCTTCCACATTTGTAAGGCAAAGCCCTAGAAAATTTTTCACCTAAAATCAATAAACACATTTTTACCTCTATGCTGGTTGGACATCTCTACGTGTGTCTGAGTGTCAGTCTATGTTTAGTCATTGCTTCTTAATGCTTCCATAGGTTTAACACCAACACACCTGGTGTCTATAAGGTGTCATTTTATAGGTAGCAAGGAGAGTTGTACTTAGAAGTGTAGAGACAAATAAAGCTACTATATAGTGTGCCTTTCTATAGCACCTTTGGTGAGTCTCTATTCTCTATGTGTTCCATTAAGGCCTCCCTATTAAGTTCATATAACTTGGTCCTTCTACCATTCTGAAGTGTGCGTATGTGTTTGTCTGACTTCAAGTGTGAGTGTGAGAAGGTCGAATCATTTTGGTGCATCACCTCTCTTTAGAGTAGATTTGTTTTCCTGTAATCCTTCTCCCTTTTCACCCCCCCATTACACACACACACACACACACACACACACACACACACACACACACACACACACACACACACACACACACACACACACACACACACACCTGTATTAGCACTTATTGGAACAACTCGGATGCATCATAGGGAGCTAGCCCTTACCTAGAGACTCTCCCCTCCAGCTTCGCCAGTCCCACATGTGAGAGCAGAGTTTCCATTTTGATGCGTGGAAGGTAGGATGTCAGCATCCTACCCCGGGTGCAATCCATTGTGCCAATAGTGTACTAATAAAAGTAGGAAACTAAATGAAAAGTAAATTAATTACTAACAATACATGTTTAGTTCAAATAAATAGTTAAATAGTAAAAAATAGAATCAACAGGTTGATTATATCTATTGAAGCAAGAGCCAAAAAAGGATAGTCAAACAAGTTGACTTATTCTCATAGGTAATAAATCAAGCTACAAAACTAATTCAATCTAGTTGACCTAGTTTGATGTAGAGATATAGTTTAATAGATAGGAAATTATGAAAAATAGGATTGTAATGAAGAAAATAAATGACTAATATGGTGAGAATGAACTTTATGATTTTGAAGGTGCTAAAATTTATATTTTTATACTGTGTCATCTAGATGAATATTTTTATCATATTAACAAAGTTGAATATGTCAACTAAGTTTGAAAACAAGCATGTAAAGTAGTTAATTGAGTCAAAATTATTGATCTAGTTACCTATGGTTGAATAATATTTTCATAAATAAAAATAGAGGCTATCATAATGATTGTGTGTTACACCTATACACAAAAAGTTAGATTGAGTCTATAGATTCAATCCAATGATATAAAAATAAAATAGATAATAAAATATAATAAATTAAAACATGAAATAAAACCTACAAGGGTTACTTCATTTTAGAGTCACCAAAATGTATACAAGGGAATGTGAATCTAATCTACAAATCAATCTTAGATCAGAGAAGATAAATAACACTAGGCCTTCCACTTGTTGGTACATTTATAAAATTGGGGTCATGACCAATATGGATATTCTAGACCTAACTAATGGGTCTACTACCACGTAATATCACTAGAGAGGGTTCCAAATCATCTTTTCAAGTAATACCACATAATAACACTATCTAGGTCCTGTGTTTTCTTATAAAAGTAAATACAAAGTAAAGTAGATCTAATCTAGTGCTCACTAAAGCATGTGGTACAAAACGGGGATTATAAACACAAAAAGAAAACATGTAAAGAATAACTCTAATCAAGTCAATGTAGAGGTAATCCTAATGCATGAAGAGAGAAAAATATTAATAATATAACACATACAAATATATCTACTTAATAAAGAGGAACAAGAACAAGGAATACTTACCTTGAACTTATTGAGTTTCAATCTCTCTCTTGGCCAATGGTGAATTACAATAAGTTGTGTCTTGTAAGGATAACAAATATAGGTTAGATCTAGGCTATATAACTTATCCTATGCATACAAAAGACTTTTCCTATAAGACAAGATTCTTATATCCAAAGGAAGTATTAAACAATAAGCATTGGATCCTCTATTAGAATGGTGGATAAGTAGATGCACAAATAAATGATTATCTCTCTCTCTATCTTTAATGAAAATGCAAAAAAGACGTGTTTATATATGTGGATCTAATCCTAAACCCTTTTAAATTTTTACCCAATAGATTCAGCCCAATCAACCATGTTCCTTAATAAATAAAGTAATAAGGTATGGATTAGGTTGGCTAGGGTTGACCTAGTCCTATAATGTGTTTATTTTTAACAAGGTCAACCCATGCAAATTTGTTAAATAAACAACAAAAAGATGTTTCAACTTAGGTAGGGGCTATTTAAGGTGGATAATATCTATGTAGAGTGTGTACATGAGGTTTCAAATTTTAGGTAAATATTTAACATAAGTTTGTGTTGGTTTCAAGTGGTGGTATAGGGAACAAAAATATTGCAAAGCACTAATGGTTTTCCTACCCCTTTCCTAGTAAATGCTTTGAGATGTACACTTAGAGAGATTGAGACTCAACAGGTTATTGAAGAGATAAATAATTAGTAATTGATAATGTTTAAAAATAATTTATGTATATATAAGGCATCCATATAAATTAGACACATTTTAATGGAAAATGATGGTTAGATTTAATCTGAAAGTGTTTGCTTATAATAGAGTTGACCAATAAAAAATAATACATAATAGTATTTATAATAGAGAGATGGAACTCACCTCATATTATTACATGATCTAATACTTGTCCATATAAAATTAGAATTTTAAAATAATATTATATCAAAATATTCCCCATCCCCCAAAAAAGGAGAACATAATTCCTAGGGTCCACTAAGAGATAATAAAGAATAAATCCAAGGTGGACCACTTCTCAACTGATTTGGAAGACATTGTTGAGTTACCAATTATTGATAAACAAGGCTATATTCTTGTTGATCTTATATAAGTTTAAAGGTGGATCTTAGAAGATAACTTCTACTCAAGTTAGTAGTCTCTCATGATATTTGAGTTGGGAATTTAGGGAGACTTTCACACCTTGGACCTAACTAATGTTCATTTTATACTTTGTATCCAAATACAATATAGCCTTAGATCTATACATATTAGCCATAGCCACCTTTATCTTCATGATTTCATTTAAGTGTTCCAATAGGATTCCAAACTCATTCCTTTCTAGTAGAGTCCCATCATGGTGAAATAATACTGAGATGTTAACATCCTTAAAATAAGTAAGTATTTGACCATTAATTTTCTTTAATGGCTCAATGGTTTCTTGGGTGGTTCTTACCTAATAGTTGATGGATGTCATAATGGTCCCCATAAATTCATGATACAAATTTAAATCCATTAGGGGCATCAATTTTAACTATGGGAACATCCCCTTGTTAATAAAAACTACTACCTTCCTACACTTATTATCCATCTGAATAAACCTCTCCTATTATTCATGTATTATTTTTAGAAACTCCTTAATTTTTGAGAGGAGTTAATTCATCTCTTTGAGGATGGAAACTAACTATGTGAGTGATATTTCCAATTTTCTAATTAAACCCATGGGTGAAGTGATATTTACCTAAGACATTAATACTTTTACTTGTTCATTCATGTCCTCCATCAACTTTTATGTGGGGTCATTATTGGCCTAGAGTACCATGATTAGATCATCTAAAAATATCTCTTATCCACTTTTAGTTCTCACTTTATTAAGTGAGAACAAGTCTCTCTCGACCCTTCATATGATTGTGTCATGTTTTTGAGTGAAGGTATGAATTAAAACTCTCTTGATGCTCTTGGATTCTCTATCAAATTACCACTAGACATCTAGGTCCCCATTGTAAAACATTGTTTTTGTGCACTTTATGATTTGATAGGACTATCCCTCCATATCCATTTGTTGTTCCCAAAGTAGTGGAAGGTGAGATAGGAGGGGTAAATGAAACTAAAGTATAAGGTGGAGGAAATGATGAATGAGTCAAGAGTAGATGGGGAATAATAAATGGGATTGTAAATGGAGAGGGAAATGAAAATAAGGTTACTGTGGGAAACATGGGGGAAAAAGGAGGGACCACAAATGAGGAGGCCCAAGGGGACATATGAGACTATCATTATTCTGGGGTAATAGAGACCTAAGGACCAATGACACTCTAAAGATATGTATTCATGATGAATTAGGAAATTACATGATTAAATACAAATCCTTAAGGGCCTAGGGTGATGGTTATAGGGGTCCAATATGGAGCTAAAGATGTTATGGGATGAGGCATAGGATGTATGGGAGAAATTAACTACTAATTATTATTTGGTATCTTGATCAGGTCTATCTATTTTTCAAGCACAAAGGTAGAAATATTATGAGTAGAAAGAGGTGTAAATATAAGAGCACTAGAAGTAATAAGGGTTAGTGAGATTATTAGGATGCTTAGAGATATCACCATCACAATAGAATTTAAATTTGCATAGGATATTGAGAACATAAGAGCACTAGGGATTTGATATTTACTAAGGTCAAAGCTAACATTAGATCTAGGTAGAGATTCATGGAGGGCACAAAGCATGCTAGTGAGGTAAATGAGGGCCATAATTGGGCTATGGTTTGAATCAAGGGAACTTGGTTATTTGGGATGATGAGTAAGGCTATAGTCGAGGGAGCAAAAGGGAATTGGGCCCTTCAGATCATCTGAATAGGGGGAGACATAATAAGGGTAGGCATTATTCAAAAGGATAAACATGGGGGATATGATACGGATTGTGATGAAATACTATAAGTTATGGTGGATGCTCCTAGGTTATCTATATATTTATCCCTAGTTAGGATGGACTTGAGATTTTTATCATAATGTAAAGCACATGATACCTAAGGTTATATTAATTAAGTGTTGTTGGGACCAACATTCCCCTTTTTTCCACTTTGTAAATGGTCACCCTTGTAAGTGTTTCATAATCCCTACATTCTAGTCTATTTTTGCATAGTGTTACTCTTTTTATAATATAAAGATAATATCTTTGAAAAGGGATGAGTCTTTACAAGTTTTAAATATGGTTTATAAACTAACCTTGATAATAATTATCTTTGGATGACTAAGCATAGGTTTTATAGAAGAAGATAGAGTTCCTGAATAAGAAACCCTCAGTGTTTAAATTCAAATTTGGTGGGACTTAAATTAGTGGGAACAAATTAATAAAAGGACTCATGAAAATCTTACATCATGTTTTAAACATGGCCTAAACCTCTTTATATCCCTTTTTCGCCATTCTTACATATTTTTCTATGGGTCTAAATGGCTCATTTTATAAATTTCTTTTGAAAGGTCACCTAACTTGGGATAAAATATTAATATTAAGGCCTTGATGCTTAGTCTTAGACTTAGCCTTAATGATTTACCCCAAGTATTTATATATGTGGATCTAATGATTATCTTATATGCTCTTTGTAGATATGAAAATGATCACTTTCTCGTTAATCTCCATTGAGCGATGCATCGAGCCTTAAAATTTTCAAAGGCTTCACAAACTTGACATGTTGTTAATCACCATAATAATCATGTAATTAATGGTCTGGGACCATAAAATATCCAATGGTGATCACTTTCTCAACAATTTCTATACAATGGTGTGTCTAGCCTGAAGACCTCTCAAAGGTTTCATGAATTTGACATGTTGTTGATGTACACTCAAAATAACTAACAAAGCTAAGGAAGGATCATAAAGTACCATAAAGGAGATAAGTGGTTACCTAATAGATGAGAGAGAAGATTTAATAGGACCTTGTTGGGTGAATATTTTGTCACAAACTAACTGAAGACAAAATGGTTATATCAACCATAGTGTAATGAGATAAATCTCTCCTCTTAGCAAGGGGAGGCTCCCTATAAACTATCACAAACTTAACTTATACTAATTATTAACTCAGGGGTGAGATCATATCATCCATTTCTCTTATTTTAGAAATGATGTTCACAAAACTAAATAAAACTTCCTTGATGTTAATTGGATCCACAAGAAACCCATGAAAGTACAAAGCCTATTGTTGCTTCTCTTGCTGATTTATAACTTATATAATATAGTAAAATGAGGCACAGTCCAAAGTCTTCACTAAAAACTACAACAAAGTATATGATTACAAAAGATAAAAGTAGTTCAAATTCTTTCCAATATCTTTCATTCTAAAACAATAAAACACAAACTAAATATAATTATAAGAGCACAAAGTCTCCATAATCAAATTTAGGATATCTTCTAGATTATTTTCACTCACTCTGCTTATTTAATAAAATAGATAACATTGTATTAGGAAAAGGATGGAAGAACAATTTCCCACACAACACAAGTTATTCCAATGCAAAGTTTGAAAAGTCACTTGCTTTCTCATTTACTTAATAAAATACAATTTACAATCTGATCTCAATGTATCAAAAGGCATTTCAATTTGAGCAGAGTTTTTTCTTCCAATCCCTAAAAGAAGTTGCATTTACAAAAGAGGCCCTCTTTATTTATAGGGAGAGGCCTTGAGGATTTTAAAAAGACTTAAATACTTTGACCAAGTCAAAGATATGAGTCCTTGTTGACTTTGATGTCCCATATTTTTACATGTAATTATATATGACAAAAGTACATGTGAAAATTTATAAAGTGGTTACAAAATTGTATTTGAAAAATCGAAATTAAACCAAGGAAGAACTATTTCAATTTTTATCACCATTTTTCATGTGAGCATCATACATGATGATAGCTGCTTGTATCTCAATATTTTTTGGAGTAACATTGTTCTTTAAAATAACCTTAGCCCCAACTATGGCATCTCTCACTATTGTGACCAATTTTGCATGACTAGTTAACCTGGTTTTTAGATTATATAGAGTTAATTTATTATCCATAATATTGTCTATTGTCCCCAAAGTCTGTCACTCATTTTTGGGACAACACATGAACTATTTTTGGTCTTAAAAGCCAAAAATTCTCTCTTCCCTTCTAAAAAATTGTTATGAGCCTTCAAGTTCTCTATTTTTCAAACTTTTTCAGCTAAGGGACCCTACAGATAATTTCTACAGACTCCCCTAGTTCTATGAACATGAATCTATGGAATCCATAGGCTTGAATCTATGAACTCTGTAGATAGGTTTCTACAGACTCTTTCAAGGTTAGAGAAAACTACAGACTTAGTTTTTATGGACTCTGTAGGACTAGATTCTATGGACTCTATAGGACTCAGTTTCTACAGATTCTACAGGTTCATTTTTATAGACTCAATTTCTACAGACTCTATAGGCTTGAATGTATGGACTCTATAGGCTTGAATCTATATACTCTATAGTCTTGAATCTATGGACTCTATAGGTTTGAATCTATGGACTCTATAGGCTTAAATCTATGAACTCTATAGATATGTTTTTATGGACTCGACATGATTGAAATTAGTAGGTTCAATAGGTTCAATGGCTTTAGCAAGTAAATTCTCTCAAAAAAGCAAGTTTCTAGCACTTAGGCATTTTTTGGATTGGTTAATTGCCTTGGTTCAACCAAAAGGGTTCATCGACAAGCTTCTAAACAAGGATTGAACCATTGAACCATTAAACATTGAACCAAAAATGTTCAAGGTTTCAATGGATTCAAGGTTCAATGTCATCAGCAAGCTTCAAAGAGTCAAGTGCTTTGTCAAAATTCATCAAGTTCAACTACTTCACAGTTCCACAACTTTAAACACTTAGTAGAAAATAAAGGCTTAAACCATTAAACTATTGAACCGTTGAACCTTGAACCATTTTGGTTCATTGGTTCAATGGGTTCAATGGCTGAATAGTTCAACATGTTTGGTTTGAGAGATCAAAAGGACTTAGCCAAATAAAGAGATTGAACCATTGAACCATTGAACCAAAGTTGGTTCAATCGGTCAGTTCAATCAAAGGTTTGAGGGATTGCCCCAAAGTTGAAGGGACAAGTGCCCTTGTAGAGGGTAATGGACAGAAGGCAATTTCCCTTGTGGAGGGTAGCAAATGGGTTCAATGGTTAAAGAGAAGGTAGAAAGTGGGAATTCTTTCAGAAACATTCCCATGGCAAAAAATTGTTAAGGCAAAAGTCTTTCAGACAAATTGTCCAAAGGAATTCCTTCAAACATTTTGTCTAACGAAAAAGCCTGGTAGAAAAAGCCTGAATGCCAAAGGCCTAATATAAAGTGGGAAAGATGCAAAGGTGAAGGAAGATTTCCTTCAGACATTTTGTCCAAAGGAATTAACCTAAGGACTCTCTGAGAGAAAGAAGCCTAAAGGCCATTTGAAGACCACCTAAAGGGTAGGAACCCTTATGGGTGGGCTCTCCTAGAGAAAAATTAGACCTTTCTCAAGACCCTGAAGGGTAGGTCCCCTCAGGAAAAGGATCACATGAAAAAGTTAAAGGAATTTCCAAGGAAGATGTAGGCCCACAAACGTCAAAATCAAACACTATGAACTAGTCATTGGGATCCAGATGTCTAGTGACATCCCCATAGTTGTCAAATTCAGGGTAACCAAATAGCCATTGGCTTTCAAATGATGATAGAATTGTAGATGTCAAATTTGTGGCAATGAAGTAGCCATTGATATTTGAAGGCTTGAGTGTGGACTCGAATGCATTCAAAGGCCAAAATGCCAAAGGGAAAAACCACTGAGAGAAGGAGCTGAAAGAGCTAGCAAAGCTAAGAATATAGCCTCAAGGACTCAGATTCTAGGAAAAGGCAAAACTAGTAAGAGACAAAGAGGGAAATATCTATGCAGTAATTATTTTGGTAGCTAGAACAGACTGTAAAGTATATTTTTGAGCTTGCAAACATTGAAGGCTTGGCCTATTGGTCTCCCTTTGAGTAAAGACAAAATGGACAGTTGTGCAGACATCAGATGGGATAGACCAGATGATCCAGACCCAGGAGAAGACATATGAGATGAAATGATATGCCATAGTTAAGAAAGCTACCCTATTTTCAACATAGTCCTTTGACAAATCTAGAAATGCATTGAAACCATTGACTGCAGCGTGGGCCATCCCATTGGAAAGAGTGCCAAGCCTTACTTGGTGGCTATACATTATAATTTCTCTCATTATGCAAAGAAAATCTTTTAATTTACAGAAGCAAAACTCTACCCAAATTGAAAGGTGAATACTGAAACTTTGAGCTCAGATTGTTGTTCATATTATTTTATCTGAATGAGAAAGCAAGTTAATTGCAGACTTTGTGCTGTTATAGCTTGTGCCATTTTAGGATATTATTCTTATGTCTGTCTTCTAGAAGCATTCTTGTTTATTTAATTTAATATGTAGAACTAGTGGAAGTGATAAGGAAGATGTCTTGAAGTCAATTACTTTCAGACTTTGTGTTGATATAGTTGTCTTCAGTGTGTGTTTTAGTTTCTTTATGTGTAGAAGGTTCTGGGATGACTTTGTGCCCCCATTGTCCTTTGTGTTTTACTCTTTACACAGCTGAGGTGTATACTTTGTGTTATAGTTCATTCTACTAGTTACTATGTCATTTTTGTTACCAGTTACTTATTACCTACCTGAAAGAACTCCAGCTGTTTACTATAAGACCACTTTTGAAAGAAGAGAAGTGCCTTCATAGTTTCCACCTAGATTTTCTCCATTGTCTGTGAACATCATCTCTAAAAAGAGAGAGATGGATGGTGTATTCCACCCTTGAGTGTTATTTTTTTCTTATATATCTATAGTATATAGCCTCCTGCATATTTATAATGAGCCTCCCCTTAATGAGAAGAGAGATTTGTCCACCTCTAATGTAGTAAACTTGTACACTGGGCTGACCAATCTTCCTTGCTATGGATGATAAGACCTATTTTCCTCATCAGTTAGCTGATTGAAAAAATATTCACCCAAAATTATCCACAAAGGCTACTAAAAATGTTTTATCTTCAAATTCTTTCTAGAATATACCTTCAAATTCTTGAATCATTTATTATACTAAAAGAAATTGGTTGTCTTGTGATGTAAACTTGCAAGGTAGCTCCTCCAATTTATGTAAAAGACTGATATCACTTTGTTTAATGAGGTCCTTTGAAGATTCAAGGTCACTGATAGAATCTTTAAGCACTCAACTCCTATATATCAATGCTTCTTTAGTTTCAGTGTAAGAGTCTCTATTAGCAATGGACCCAATTGATATTAGAGTGCTCATTTTTAATTTCCTCATATACATCCATTTCTCAAGATATTATTCTATGCTTCTAATATCTTGAGAGATAACATTAATGAGATCATTAATTTCTATTCTTATTTTTCTCATTTTATCTATTTTCTCAGACAACTCTATGAGCAAGGAAATTCCTTGTGTGTGCATTTTGTCCAATTACTCTTTAAGTAATTTTCCTTTGAGATAGGTCTTTTCCACTTTTTGAATCACATGGTTTTCTATAGAAATGGCCTCTAGAGTTACTATTTCTAGAGTGAAAGTAATCCTCCTTACCACTATAGTCAATTTTTCCACTATTTCTTTATAATGATCCTTCATATCTTTCTCTCTATCAAATTTATGAATCAAGATGTCCATAGCTTACTGCATAACACTCTTGGCACTCTCATGAGTTATCTTTCCTAATTCAACTCTAGATATAGAGTACTTACATCAAAATGTTCAATAGTTTCATCCTATGGAGGTCTTGCAATTTCTAAAAATTTGTGTCCCTTATCCCCAATCATCTTTGAAATAATCTTTGGCTTCCTGGGAGCCTTGACTTTCATTGGCACCATTTTATTGAAATCAAAGTCATCTAGAGAGATGGGTTGTTTTTTCCTTTTGGGTGTATAAGCTAATAACCAAGGTGGGAGGGTAGAAGTACATACATTAGGATCAATCTCCATTATTGGAATTACTAGAGTTGCACTTACACCAATAGTGGAAATAATAGGTGGAGTATCAATAAAAACTACACCTTCTATTGAGTGATCGACAGAAGAACTATCCTCAATATCAAAAGATGGAGATGAAAAACTAGGAATTGATATTGAGAAATGAAGAATATCTCCAAAGTTGCCTTAAGGGTTGTCAAAAATTACTTTAGCAGGAGAGGGTGATCCATAAGAGGGAACACTAATTGGAGAAATAGGTGAAGGAGTTGTAATAGGCATGCCTAGTAGGGATGAAGAAATTCCTATTTCTAGTTGTACATTCTTTTGAGGAAACAAAGTCTGCTTCTCTTGTTGATATGTGGGCCTATCATTAGTCTCCATCTATTTTATTATTATTTCTTCAGTGCTTTGCTTCTCAACTTCCACATCTACTATTTTTGGCTCTTTTTCCATAACTTTTGACTTCATCACAAATATGATCTTAGGATTATGTGGCCTAGAAGAAGAAGGAACATCACTTTTACTATTCATCCTATATTTTTCTCTTCTTCTTCTTTCCTCTTGAAATTTAACTTTTGAACCTGTGATCAATTCTTTCAATGTGATTCCTCTATTTACTAACTAATTATTGGTATTTTCCAATATTAGTTCAAATATTCTCCTTAAGGAAGTCATCTCCTTTTGTGACCATTAGATTGGTTGAAGAGGGGCATTGGCAACCTGTTCAGTATTGTATCTATCATTCATCAAATCCTCATCATCCACTAAATTCTTAGGGATATCAGCAAGTCCTAGATATTCTATATGCTCAAGAGACAACCTACTAGAGTCCATTTTCTTGTTATCTTCTGCTATCCTCAAGTCTACCCAAACATCTTCAATCATGGGGCTATGAAATTGGGTTTTTATCTTTATTATGTCCTTTATGCCCCTATAATCAAAATTTGGTCTTTTTTGAACTGCTTCATGGTTATGAGCTACATTTTAGTTTCCATAAGTCTAGCTTTCCCAACAGTTAACACTGAAAACCTAACGATTTCAATTGGGAACTTAAAACTAGGCTTCTTGAGTTCCATCTATTTATTATGGATGATAATTATTTTCCTTCATAGCTCCATCAAGACCAATTTATCTAAAGGGAACCTTGGAAGCATATAAGGATGACATTGGAAAAAGCCAACCCTCAAGCATGAAAAAGAAGGAAATTACAAGAACATACATCTAAAATTATTCACAACTATCCAAGCTTCATCAGACACTATTTTTTATTCTAACTGAGGATCAAAAAGACAAAAATACTACAAATAAAGCATCATTTACTCTCCTAAAATGATGAATAAAACCCTTCAATGTTAACTGAGGATAGTATTGATACAGTGGGGTTACTCTCTTATCTCCTTCTAATGTTAAACCAGGAAAGGTTCTCATCAAAGTTGAAATGTACACCAGGTAGGAAGTCATGTAGAATTTCAAGGTAGTAGATACCTTCATCAATTGCTCATATAGAGAATTTCTGATTTTCTCTCCCTAGAAGATGACTTGTTTGCTTTGGAGAATTATCTTGTTGAAGGGATACATCCATTCAAGAAATTTTGAGGAAAAGGGTAAACCTCTTACCCTACTAAGAAGGGTGATCAGATCATCGACTTCTAAAAAATTTCTCCTTGGAAAACTTTGTGGCCACTTTGACAAATTCGCCCTTGGAGTCTTGAGCCATTTATGTTTGATTACTTTCTTCAATTTTCTAGGATCTTTGTCATATTCTCTTTATGCTTTGACAAAATCAAGATTTATTACTTTGATAGTAGGAGGACACATGAACACTTTATCGATGAACTTAGGGTCTAGTCTAATTACCACATTACCACTAGCATCTAACATAGCCTTGGTATCCTTATTATAGAACTGAGCACACTGAAGAATAAATTCTATGTTGTGGGCTACTACAAGGAAAGAATATACTAGATGAATATTAATTTTAATTATCTTCTTCATTTCATGGGTGGGATTACTTGATTTAGTTCTTTTCATAAACTCATCCATATCTACATGATCGATCTCCGTATCTTGAATGTCATCGACATTAGAAGTAACTAAGGTGATTAGAAAAACACCTTAACATTTATACTTCATTTTCTTTGACTTCTTTAGAGAAACCTCTGTCATCTGGAAGAGATTTTGCCAAAATAATGTCGATGAAGAAGGATACACAAGATAAACTACAAAAAAATTCATGATCATGTAATCAGGGTAAATACTAACAATCTAGAAAAATTTCATGTCAATGATCATGACCATGGGGATGGTCTTGAAAGGGATAAAGTGTAAGTAGGCAAAAAAATTATAAGAAAGTGGGTCTAGAAAAGTGAAACTAAAAATTTATTAGAGTTAGGAATTTTGGAGGAATGTTTGCATGGGTGGCAAAAATCACTGCCCTTGCATATGGGGGGCACTTTGGTATCAGTGGCAAAAATAGCTGCCTATGCAGGTGAAGGTGAAAACCACACTTATGTAGGGGTGGAAATTTTTTTTGCCCAAGTAGGTGAAGGTAAAAACTACACTTATGTAGGGGCAGTGATTTTTACCACCTAAGCAGGTTAGGTTTATGTAGGGATGGCAAAAATTGCCACTTCTACTTATAACTAGTTTGAAAAAAGGTAAGGGTGGTGAAAATTTCCATCCTTGTGGGTAGATGCATGTAGGGAATGATTCGATGGTAAAATACACTACTCTTATAGCCAAAAATTCACTCATGTGGTGGAATTTGATTTCTTTTTAGGCCCCTACCTAATAGGCTTATTTGGAGAAGTGAGGCTCACTAGGGTAAAAAACAAAAGAAAAAAAGGGGGAGGAACAACAAAAACCATAAGAAAAAGGAAATAAAAGATCAATAGAAAGGAAAACTAAGAAAAATAAAAACAAATAGACTAAAAACAAGACTTACCTAGCAATTTTGAAATCTTAAGCTTGAAGTTGATGAATTCATGATCCCACTTGCTCACATGGTCGAATGATTATAGGGAGGAGAAGTAGACAACTTATAATAATCAAAATGAGTAATTAAATGTCATTTAAATTCTCTAATCCAAGTGCCAACCACTTGGCATGTGTGGTCATAAATGCCATGCATGAAAATCAAGATCATGCATTGGTGGTGATTTTTTCCACCCATGCATGATATGGAGGAGTTCATGTAGTGGTGGTGAAAATCACCACCCATGCATTAAAAGGTGAAGAAAGATGTAAGGCCAATGATTTTCACCAGTCATACATGAAAAAGGGGGAAGAAATATGAAAGGGTGGTGAAAATCACTGCTCCTGCCTAAAACAACAAAAAAAACCTTGTAAGAGTAATGATTTTTTCCACTATTGCACTCAAAGATAGAAAAACATGCAAAAGTAGTGAAAATTGCCACTCTCGCATGGAAAAATAGAAAATGGTTTAACACCCTAAAAACTATCAAAACTTGCCATTTGATCAGATCAACACTACAAATGTTTTTCAAGATAATGCAATGAGGGAGTGTTAAAAACTTTCCCAAGATGTTTAGACAACCTCACTCGAGATGAAGAGAAACTTGCCTCGAACAACAAACCTAGAGTAATGACCATGAAATAGACAAGTTTTGTAGGGGTTGTCCCTAAAATGAGCATGGTTGATTTTGGGAACAACAACAGGCTCCAAATAGGTAACTTCCATCGATTATGCTTAGAAACAGTTGAAGGGAGTAGAATCCAGTCTCTAAGTTCCTTCATCCATGACATTGGGCCATGGAGTCAAGCTACCAAAAAAGAAAAAGACACAAAAAACCAAAAACAAAAGGATAAATAAAAACATAAAACTATACAGATGTACAAATGAACTTATTTGATACTTCAAAGATTGAAGTCTTTTAGATGTTTCCCATTATGAGGCAGTGAGAATGGTGTTCCATATTGATATTCTACCAAGAAACTATTTTCACCATAGAATTGATGAATGGTGAATGGACCTCTCCACAAGGAATCAAATTTTCCATGCATTCCTTTTGGTTCTCTCCTCTTATCCTAAAACAAGACTTGATCTCCAATCTAAAACTCATGAATCATTTCTCTCTTATCGAAGAGTTTCTTTACCTGATTTTGATGTGTAGCAATACCATACACTACCATAGTTCATTGCTCTTTTAGTGTAGTTAAGCACATGATCCTCTTATCAATAGAATTTTCAAAAGTTTGATCTTCAACTACCTTTGCCAACTTCAATGCTAGTAGTTCCAGGGTGATTGGTATCTCTACATTTAAGCCATACATAAGTTGAAATGGTGACACACCTATTGCCCTCTTGGGTGTAACCCTATCTACCCACAAAACATCAAATAATATTTTATGCCAAGTTCTCTAATTGTCATCTACCAGTTTCTTAATAATAGTAACCAAATTATTTTTACTTGATTATGTCTGACCATTTCCTTGTAGATAATAGTCTGAGGAGTGGGAAAGAATAATCCCATGATTGTAGCAAAAGTCAATAATCTCATGAGAAGAGAAACAAGTGGTATTATCTACTATAATCTTATTTGGAACTCTAAATCAGGAAACAACATTTTCCTTAAGGAAATTACATACTACTTCTAAAGTAGGATGCTTACCCCCACATGGTAAAATAATCTATTGCAGTGAGAACATAGTTGTGTCTAGCACTTGAGGATGGGTTCTTGGTGCCAATGAAACCGATACCCTATTTCTGAAAATGTTGTTCAATCACCACCAGCTTGAGAGGTAATGTGGCGAACTTGTGTTTCCTAATGAACTGTTGACACAACTCACACCTACGTACCCAATTGTACACATTTTGAAATAATGTAGGCCAATAGTATCTAACTCATAGAATCTTGTGAGCCATCACAAGTGCATAAAAATGTCCTCCCTATGCCAAATTATGGAAGGACTCCAAAATTTTACTTTGTTGCACTTTATCCACACAATGAAGAAATACCCTATCAAGGCTTCTTTTATACAAACCATTATCCCACAAGACATAATTAGCAGCTTTCAACTTAAAATTTATATTTTATTTATAAGATAGATAGATAGGACACTCACCATAGGTAATAAAATGAGCGATATTAGAATACCACTCATTAGTAGTAGTGACAAAGAGAACTGTAGGCATGTCTTTAATCTCTTCTTCTTCATGTTTCATTTCTTTTGGTATGTTATCAAAAATCAACTGATAGAGGCCTCTTCCCCACACAAGCTTAGTATGTTTGATATCAAGATCAAACTCTTGAATTTTAGCAATCAAGTTTCCCCTTTTAGTACCAAACTTCTGTTGAGTTGAAATAGACTTTATTGTTGTATCATACACTAGAACAATAGTATGTGAATTTAGGATATAGAACCGAAAATGTTTTACTACCTTAACCACATCATAAGCATGCTTCTCCATATTTGAGTATTTCAATTCATGAGTTTTGGAGGACAAATCATAAATGATATGAGAGATTCTACTCCTTTGTTTTTTTAAACTAAAATGGCTAAAAGTGTATGTTCAGAAGCATAGTTGTATACTATGAAGTCTTTGGTATAATCCAAGCAACCCAAGATTGGAGCATGAGCAATAGCCTTCTTGACATCTTCGAATGCCACTTTGCCTTCTGTAGTCTAGTGGAAAGTAGCCTTACCCTTCATCATGTCAATAATATAGCAAGTTTTCTCTACAAATTCAAGAATGAATCTTCACAAAAAGTTCACCTTTCTAAAGAAGGAATGAATTACAGTCTTACTAGTAGGCAGAGTAAGATCTTAGACAATTTAACTCTTTTTAAGTCAATTTTTATGCCTTCTCAAAATATAGTGTGATTGAGAAGTTTACCTTTTATAACCCCAAAAAATAACTTCTTAGGATTAAGAGAAATACCATTTTACTAGTAACATTCTAGCACTTATTTTAAATGATGCACATGATCAAGATGATATTTGGAAAAAATGGTCAAGTCATCAAGATATACCACAACAAACTTCCCTATTTCATCTCTAAAGGTAAGATCCATTCTCTCTAGAAGGTGGCACCAACATTAATCAGACCAAAAGGCATTCTATGATATGCAAATGTGCCCCAAGGTGTAGTGAAAGTAGTTTTATATTGATCTTCTTCATTGACTTCCACTTGATTATACCCAGAAAAACCATCTAACATTGATAACATGTCTAAGCTAGTCACTATTTGCAATACTTGATCCATGATGGGTAGGGGGTAGTTATCCTTTAGAGAATATTGATTTAGGTTAATGAAATCAACACAAATATGAATTTCTCTATTCTTTTTCCTTATAGGAACTATGTTCGTGATCTAGGTGGAATGATGGATTGGAAAGATTAGTCTTATATTTTACATCTTCTAGATCTCAAAAAGGATAGTACTTGATATTTTGGGGTTGTATTTCCTTTTTTTCTACTTGTGAGGTAATGACCCAACTTTAAGAGGAATTTCATGCTGAATTTATTTAGGCCTGAGAGATTTCAAGTCATCATAAGAATATGCCAAGACATTAATGTAATGGTGAAGAAGAGTAATGAATTTGAACTTTTCATTAGAAGTGCAAGAATTCCCAATGTTGATCATTATGGAATTTTCTTCTGTACTCAAATTTATTTGATCAAACTCCTTAGATGAACTTGAATCCATTTGTCAATACTTGATATACCTGTTGTGTTTATCAAATAACTTCTCAAGAGAAACCAAACCTTTTGGAATTTTATTCCCTTTGAGTTGAAGAAACTCTTCACCAATTTTGAATCTATTTTAGGAACTGACTCCCATGATGGAGATTCACTACCTTCAAAATAAATCTCTTTAAAGTTATCCATATTTTCCAATAAAGGAATGATTTGATTGTCATCATTAAACACTTGACAATGGTTGGAATTATTAGGTACACTTGGTTGAAAGATCAACTCAATAGTGTACTTGTTCCCTTTGAAATCTTTATAAAGAACCATGAGAGTTCTAGAGATAGCTAATAAATTTTCATGATTATTAAAATCTCTTGGCACCATAGAGATATTGAAATCATAAAAACTTTCAATTCAATGCCAAAAAAGATTGTGATAATGTCACAGTCTTTCATTTTTGGTTTCGTATAGAATTTTCAGTTGACAAACCACTAATTCAACATCTCCTTGGGTATGAATAATTTTAACTCCTTTAGTACGATCGGCTTTTAATCCAAGAAACAATGATTCATACTCGGTGGTGTTGTTGGTATTGTCAAATTATAACTTATATGAGTAAGGAAAAATATCTCCTTGAGGGGATAAAAAAACAATCTCAGCTCTAGAACTGGTAGAAGAACATCTACCATCAAATTTTAAAATCCAAACATCATTAGAAATTAATCTTCTTAAAGATTTCTATTTATTAGTTAGGGAAGATTTTTTTTACCTGAACTTTGCTCTAACAATTCTTCTAATTTTTGGTCTGAATTTTCTAATTTTCACCTAATGAACTTTCATCTGATGAGCTAAAAACATTTTCAGTGGACAATAAATAATTACCCATTCCTGATGATTCAAACAAAATTTGAGCTTCAAGATCTAATGTTTGGGTGATAATATATTTTGACTCTTTCTCAGGAAGAAAATTTTTCATGACACCTTTAATAGGCATCCTTGCTTTAGATAGATCCATATTCAACTCTCCACCTATGTCTTTACAAAAATTAAGTCTGAGCAGAATGCCATAGGAAGCTAGAACATTAGCCACTAAGACTATCATCTTAATCCTCTTATCTGGAAAAGTCATAAATATGAAATGGGCATCTTTAATTTGACCCAAAAGTGGTACTTACTTGTTTTCTATGCATAAACATCTCCTAAAAGTCTTGGTTAAGGTAAGACTTAGAGAATTTGCTACCTTGCAAGGCATAACATTCTCAGAGGCTCTAGAGTCTATTATATAGTTGCTCAACTTATGACCATTTATCAATAGAGAAACATATAAAGGTTATATTTTTCTTGGGTAAACAAGAGGAGTAGTGACAAGATTATTTTGGATGGATTTTTCTTTGGGGGATCATGAGTTACTTTTGGAAAATCTTGTCATATAGGGATGGCTTTGTTTTTATGTATTTAGCCAACCTATCAAACTGCTCAAGATTAGCTTGTAAGTATTCAACTTCAAACATTTGGATCTTGTTCTTCATAGTATGATCAATTATATCAAATAACTGAAATGAAATAGAAACAGAGGAAGGAAGTCCATTATTCTATTTTTTATTTGATGTGGTATTAGTCTGTGAAATAGAAGCAGAAGGTATAGGATTGTTTGAGGTACTTACTTTCTTATTAGTCACTGAGTCCTTTGATTAAAAAGGTAGCAAAGTCCCCCATTTAGAAATTGAGATTACCAGCTAAGGTTCTTCTCTTGCTTTTCTCTTATTAGCTTGTTGAGTTGACTAGTTTTCAGACCTAGTAAAAATAGCATATGATCCATCAAACACCTCTCCCTTTTTTCTAGCTTCATCTTGGTAATCTAGATAACAAATGTTGGAGTCACCAGCTAATCTTCTCCTTCTACAAATAATTTAGCATCATCTTCTTGGTCTAACTTAGGTTGGAAAGAGAGATCATGATCAGCTTCATGATAACTAATAGCTGAGTTGACCAGTGCTGGTTCAATGGCAAGCTTCCCATGTATGGGAGGAAGATGATTGGATAGCCCTTAATTTTTGGTAGCATTTCCTTGATATAAATGGTTGATAAATGTCCTCCTTGGTATATTTTTATAAGAAGGAGGATCATACATACCTTGGGACATTTTCCTTTTTAGGGCTAGCAATTCATTTGCTAACTTTACACCATAGGATCAGTGGTGATTGTGGAAGAACTTTCAGCAAATGAAGAAAATTTATTTTTATTAGAATCTTTTCTTATCTTACCTGCTAGGATAAGATCATCACCAACCTCGGTAGACAAAATTTGAGTTGCAGAAAGATCTATAGGGCCATCCTACCTCAACAAAAAACTCACTTTATAAAGTTGAGAATTAATGAAGTACTTAAGATTTTTTGGTGTTGGCTAAGCAATTATAGGGATCCTATTCCTTAGCTTATTGAATTTAGCAATGAATTATTGCATAGGATCATGAGGCTCCTTCTTTATTTGTGTAAGTTGAGCCAACAAGGCATGTGCATCTTCTGCGGGTTTGAACCTAGCCTCAAACTTAGCCTTGAGAGTGTTCCAATTAGTTATAGTTTAAGCTTGAAAATGATAAAAGTAATCTACGACAGTGCCTTGCAATGCTTCTATAAATATTATTACTACTTTATCTTCATATTCAATGCTTATCACACCACATACTATGCAAAAAACTATAATATGCTCATCAGGATGAATTTTCCCATCACCATAGAACATGGAAAAATTCTTTCTTGAATTATGAGGTTGTTCATTTAAAGGTGGGGTTAGATTAAGAGGGCCAAAAGTGTTACTCCAAGGGCCTTGGGGTGCCATGATGTGATGATTAAAAGGAGGGATAACAAACCTTTGTGGGGTAACTATAGACAAAACTCTACTAGCACTAGAACTAGAAGCTTCACTTAGTATTAGAGATCTAACGTTGGTAGGAGGAAAACTCTTAGTTCACTAAAGGTGAGATTTTGGAGGAAAAAGATCAAAATTATTATGTTGCACCAACTCAAATATAGGATCAAAAATACCTTGAGCTCTCTAGATTTTCATATACAATGGATCTGCCAGAGTATAAAATGGAAATGAAATGGAAATGCTTCAATTTGAAGCTTGAGGATTCAAAGTGTGCATTCATTTCCCCAATAGAGTCACCAAAAAACTATTGGGTGAATATTTTATCACCAACTAACTGAAGACAAAATGGTTATATACACCATAGTGTAATGAGATAAATCTCTCCTCTCAGCAAGGGGAGGCTCCTTATAAACTATCACAAACTTAACTTATACTAAATATTAACTCATAGGTGAGATCATATCATCTATTTATCTTTTTTCAAAAATGATGTTAAAAAAACTAAAGAAAACTTCCTTGATATTAATTGGATCCACAAGAAACCCACAAAAGTACAAAGCCTATCATTGCTTCTCTTGCTAATTTATAACTTATATAATATAGTAGAATGAGGTGCAACCCAAAGTATTCACTGAAAACTACAACAGAGTATATGATTACAAAAGATAAAAGTAGTTCAAATACTTTCCCATATATTTCATTCTAAAAAAATAAAACACAAACTAAAGATAATTATAAGAGCACAAAGTCTCCATAATCAGCTTTAGGACATCTTCTAGATTATTTCCACTCACTCTACTTATTTAATCAAATAGATAAGATTGTAATAGGAGAAGGACGGAAGAACAATTTCCCACACAACACAAGTTATTCCAATACAAAGTTTGAAAAGTCACTTGCTTTGTCATTTACTTAATAAAATATGATTTACAATCTGAGCTCAAAGTCTCAAAAGGCATTTCAATTTGAGTAGAGTTTTTGCTTCCAATCCCTGAAAGAAGATCCATTTACAAAAGAGACCCTCTTTAGTTATAGGGAGAGGCCTTGAGGATATTAAAAATAATTAAATACTTTGACCAAGTCAAATATAGGAGTCCTTGTTGACTTTGACCTCCCATATTTTTACATGTAATTACATATGACAAAATTACACGTGAAAATGTCCAAAGCAGTTACAAAAGTGCATTTGAAAAATGGAAATTAAACCTAGGAAGAATAGTTTCAATATGTATCCCTATTTTGCTTCATGTGAGCATAATACATGATGATAGTTGCTTGTACCCTGCTATTGTCTGGAGTAACAATGTTCTTGAAAATCACTTTCACCCTGACTATGGCATCTCTCATTGTTGTGACCAATTTTACATGACTAGTTAACTTGGTTTTTAGATTATCCAGAGTTAACTGATTATCTAGAATATTATCTACAGAGGCTACTGAAAATGCCTTATCTTCAAATTATTTATAAAACATACCTTCAAACTACTAAATCATTTCTTCTACTAAAAGGAATTGGTTGTCTTATGATGTAAGCTTGTAAGGTAGCTCCTCCAATTTATGCAAAATATTGATATCACTTTGTTCATTGAGGTCCTTTGAATATTCAAGGTCACTGATCAAATCTTTAAGCACTTGACTCCTATATATCAATGCTTCTTTAGTTTTAGGTAAGATTCTCTATCGGTAATGGCACCAATTCATATTAGAGTGCTCATTTTTAGTTTCCTCATATCCATCCATTTGTCAAGATACTATTCTATGATTCTAATATCCTAAGAGATAACAATAATGTGATCATTAAGTTTTGTTCTTGTTTTTCTCATTTTATCTATTTTCTCAAACAACTCTGTGAGCAAGGAAATTCCTTGTGTATGCATCTTGTCCAAGTACTCTTCAAGTACTTTTCCTTTGAGATAGGTCTTTTCCATTTTCTGAATCATTTGGTCTTCTATGGAAATGGCCTCTAGAGTTACTATTTTTAGAATGAAAGTAATCCTCCTTACCACTGTAGTCAATTATTCCACTATTGATTTATAATGATCCTTCATCTCTTTCTCTCTATCAAATTTTTGAATCAAGATGTGCATAGCTGAATGCATATCACTCATGGCACTCTCATGAGTTATCTTTTGTAATTCAACTCTAGAGATAGAGTAGTTACTTACATCAATATTTTAAATGGTTGTATCCTATGGATCTCTTGTAATTTCAAAAAAATTGTGTCCCATATCCCCAATCATCTTTGAAATAATATTTAGCTTCTTGGGAGCTTTGACTTTCACTAGCACCACTTTATTGAAATCAAATTCATTTGGAGAGATGGATTGTTTTTTCCTTTTGGGCATATAAGATGATAACTAAGGTGGGAGGGAAGAAGTACATACATTAGGATCAATATCCATTTTTAGCATTACTGGAGTTGTGCTTACATCGGTAGTGGAAACAATAGGTGGAGTATCAGTAAAAATTGCACCTTCTGCTAAATGATCAAAAATAGAACTATCCTCAATATCAAAGGATGGAGATAAAAAACTAGGAATTGATCCTGAAGAATGAAGAATATCTCCAAAGGTGATTTTAGGGTTATAAAAAATTACTTTGGAAGGAGGGGGTGATCTAAAAGAGGGAACACTAATTGGAGAAATATGTGGAGTTATAATAGGCATGCCTGATAAGGAATAAGAAATTCATGTTTTTGGTTGAATATTCTCTTGAGGAGATAAAGTCTCCTTATCTTGTTTATAAGGAACAAGAAATTGATGTTTTTGGCTGAATATTTCATTGCTGATTCTTCAGAGCTTTGTTTCTCAACTTCTATATCTACTATTTCTAGCTCTTTTTCCATAACTTTTGACTTCCTTATCACAAATATGATCTTAGGCTTATGTGGCCTCGAAGAAGAAGTAACATCATTTTTATTCTTCATCCTATTTTCTCCTCTTCTTCTTGTTTCCTCTTGAAATTTAGCTTCTAAACCTATGATGAATTATTTCAAAGTGAATCCTCTATTTGCTAACCAAATATTATTGTTTTCCAATATTGGTTCAAATCTTCTCCTTAAGGAAGTCATCTCCTTTTTTGTCTATTGGATTATTGGAAGAGGGGCATTGGCAACCCGTTCAACATTGTATCTATCATTATTCAAATCCCCATCATCCACTAAATTCTCAAGGATATCAACAAGTCCTAAATATTCTATCTACTTAAGAGATAACCTACTATAGTCCATTTTCCTAATATCTTCCACTGTCCTCAAGTCTGCCAAAACATCTTCAATCATGGGTTCATGAAATTAGGTTTTTATCTTGATTATGTCCTTTATGTCCCTATAATCAAAATTTGGTCTTAATTTGAACTTCTTCATGGTTACAAGCTGCATTTCAATTTCCATAAGTCTAGCTTTCCCAGTGGTTAACACTAAAAACCTACCAATTTCAATTGGGAACTTGAGACTGGGCTCTTTGAGTTCCATCTATTTATTATGAATGACAATTATTTTCCTATATATCTCCATCAAGACCAATTTATTTGAAGGGAACCTTTAAAGCATATAAGTATGACCTTGAAAAAAGCCAACCCTCAGGTATGAAAAAGAAGGAAATTACAAGAACATACATCCAAAATCATTCACAACTATCCAAGCTCCATCAGACACTCTTTTTTGTTCTAACTGAGGATCAAAAAGACACAAAAATACTACAAAAAATCATCATTTAGTCTCCTAAAATGATGAATAGAACCCTTCAATGTTAACTAAGGATAGTATTGATACATTGGGGTTGCTCTCATATCTCCTTCTCATGTTAAACCTGGAAAGGTTCTCATCGAAGTTGTAATATACACTAGGTAGGAAGTAATGTAGAATTTGAAGGTAGTGGATACCTTCATCAATTGCTTATGTAGAGCATTGCTGATTTGCTCTCCCTAGAACATGACTTCTTTGCCTTGGAAAATATCTTGACGAAGGGATACATCCATTCAAGAAATTGTGAGGAAGAAGGTAAACCTCTTACCCTATAGAGAAGAGTGATCAAATCACCGACTTATTTTGAAAAGTCACTCCTTGGAAAATTTCATGGCCACCATGACAAATTTGCCCTTAGAATCTTGAGCCATCTATGGTTGATTATTTTCTTCATTTTTTCAAGATCTTTGTCATATTCTCTTTATGCTTCGACAAAATCAAGATTTATTACTTTGATAGTAGGAGGACACATGAACACTTTATCAATGAACTCAAGGTCCAGTCTAATTACCACATTACCACTAGCATCTAACATAGCCCTGGTATCCTTATTATATAACTGATCACACTAGAAAAAAAATTATATGTTGTGGGCTACTACAGGGAAAGAGTATACCACATGAATATTAATTTTGATTATTTTCTTCATTTCATGATTGGGATTGCTTGATTTAGTTCTTTCCATGAACTCGACCATATCCATATGACTGATCTCCATATCTCAAATGTCATCGACATTAAAAGTAATTGAGGTGATTAGAAAAACACCTTGATATTTGTACTTCATTATCTTTAGCTTCTTGAGATAAACCTTAGTTATCTAGAAGAGCTTTTGTCAAAATGATGTCGATGAAGAAGGATCCACAAGAGAAACTGCAATAAAATTCATGATCATGAAATCAAGGGAAATACTAGCAATCTAGGAAAATTGCATGTTGATGATCATGACCATGGGGATGTGCTTGAAAGGGCTAAAGTGTGATCAGGTTAAAAAACTAAATGAAATTAGGTTCAAAAAAGTGAAACTAAAAATTTCCTAGAGTTAGGAAATTTGGAGGAATGTTTGCATGTGCAACAAAAATTACCACCCTTGCATATGGGGGAACTTTGGTATCGGTGGAAAAAATCACCACCTGAGTAGGTGAAGGTAAAATCACACTTATGTAGGGGTGGTGATTTTTTCCACCCAAGTAGGTGAAGGTAAAAACCACACTTATGCAGGGATGGTGATTTTTGTCATCCAAGCAAGTCAGCTTTATGTAGGGCTGGCAAAAAATTTTGCTTCTGCATATAACTAGTTTACAAAAAGGTGAGGGTGGCAAAAATCACCATCCTCATGGGTAGATTCATGTAAGGAATGATTAAGTAGTAAAATCCACCACTCTTGTAGGCAAAAATTCACTCGTGTGGTGGAATTTGATTTCTTTTTAGGCCCTTGCCTAGTAGGCTTGTTTGGAGAAGTGAGGCTCACTAGGGTTAAAAACAAAAGAAAAAAAAGGGGAAGAACAAAAAAAAACCATAGTAAAAAGGAAATAAAATCTCAAAAGAAAGGAAAACTAAGAAAAACAAAAACAAAAAGACTAAAAACAAGACTTAGAAATTTTGAAATCCTAAGCTAAAAGTTGATGAATTTGTGATCCCACTTGCTTGTGGGGTCAAATGAGTGTATGGAAGAGGAATAGAAAACTTAAAATAATCAAAATGAGCAATCAAATGGCATTTAAATTCCCTAAACCAAGCACCAACCACTTGGCACACATGGTCATAAATTCCACACATGAAAATTGAGATCATACATTGGTGGTGATTTTTTCTGCCCATGCATGATATAGAGGAGTTCATGCAGTGGCAACAATAATCACTGCCCATGCATGAAAAGGTGATGAAAGATGTAAGGGCAGTGATTTTTGCCACTCATGCATGAAAAAGGGGGAAGAAATATGCAAGCGTGGTGAAAATTACCACTCCTACATAAAGTAAAAAAAAGAAATTACAAGAGTGGTGATTTTTACTACTATTAAACTCAAAGATAGAAAAACATGCAAAAGTGGTGAGAATTTCCACTCTCTCATGGAAAAATAGAAAATGGTTTAGCACCCTAAAAACTATCAAAACCTACCATTTGATCAAATCAAACTACAAATGTTTTTCGATAAAATGAAATGAGGGAGTGTTGAAAACTTTCCCAAGATGTTTAGACAACCTCCCTCGAGATGAAGAGAAACTTGCCTTGAATAACAAACCTAGAGTGAAGACCATGAAATGAACAAGTTTCATAGGGGTTGTCCCTAAAACAAGCATGTCTGATTTTGGGAACAATAGGCCTACATAATAAAAGCACATAATTAATGGTCTAGTGTTATTGAAGATCTAATGGTGATTGCTTGCTCATCGATCTCCATCTAATGGCGTGTTGAGCCAAAAGCATTTTCAAAGAATTCACGATCTCAACACATGGTTGATCACCCTAAGAAATATGAAATTAATGGTCTGGGCCCATCAAAGATCTAATAGAAATCATTTTCTCACTAATTTTCATCTAATAGTACATCAAGCCCAAAGACCTTTCAAAGGCTTCATGAGCTTGACATGTGGTTAGTGCATGCTCAAGATAATTGACAAAGCTATACAAGGATCGAAAAGTTCCATCAAGGAGACAAGTGGCTACCTAAAAAATGAGATAGAATATTTAATAATACCTACATAATAAAATCACATAATTAATGGTTGAAGCCTGTTGAATATCTAATAGTGATCACTTACTCATCAATCTCCATCCAATGATGCATTGAGCTTAAAGACTTTTCAAAGGTTTCATGAGATTGACACATGGCCAACGTATGCACTAAAAATAATGCATTTTATGGTTTAGGCCCATCAAATATCCAACATTCATCAGTTACTCACAAATCTACATCCAATTGTGCATCGAACCTAAAGTCTTTTCAAAGAGCCCATGAGCTCAACACATGACATAACCATGAACTTAAGGATCAAGGGACCATTTAAATAGAAGGGTTTGGATTTATGTTTTAAAAATTACATAAAGAGGCATTTAAAACCTAATGGATAGTGCCTAAGGTGGCAAGTATGAAAATTACCATGAAAGATAAAGAGCTAGGTCATTTGGACTCCATGTAAGCCTAGAAGGTCTGAATCAAATGATTTATTGAGATTGAAATCACAAAATACCTATGGGAGAGAGTCCCATCAAATATAAATCACATATGGAGTTAAGGCTTATAGATTTCACCATTAAAGCTTAGGGAAATACACAAACTATCTTTAAAAGGAGGTCTAAGTTAGTTTAACTGGACATAACATAACCAGGATAAGCATGACTAAATCTCAAGAGGCAAGTGATTGTGGAAAGCCTTAGAAGCCATGAATTTTTTTTAATACCATCAATGGTGATGGGTAGGTAGCAAATGATCATAGAAATAGAACTTTATCTAACTTTAGACAGTGAAGGGAAGATCTTCAAATACATAGAGTTGGACCTAATAGCCTTAAACATGCATGGAATTAGGAATTGGTCTAATTTATTCTTCATTGTGGAGGAATTATATCCAATTTTCTAAGAGGAAAAGAGGAATGAATCTATGAATTAGAGATACAATGACCAAGTCTCAATTTAGTTACCAGACCTCCACCATGCCACAACCAAACAAAAGGTAATGCATTATATCAACCCCATTGCTCACATTTTTTTTATTACAGGCTAGCTAAAGAATGGATCATTCAAGAGGGAAGCACTAATAATTTTTCATGCATTGCCCATATGGCCTTTAAAACCTATTATGAGCTCCTCTTGCCTCATGTTGATCTCCCATCCTTGAGAGAGTGGGCAAATGCCCAAGACCTAGATTCAATCATTTTACCCTAGTTAATCCAAGGATCCCATATTTTTAGGTCACTTGATGGTGAGATTCCTATTATCTAATTAATTTAAGGAATTAGGATAATTATGACCTTACTAAATCGAGCCTTTAGTGCCCCATCCACTTCTTATGTAAACAAGGTCTAGGTATATTATGTTCACTACATGTTGGAATGGAACTTAACCTCTCCCATTGGAGACCTAATAAGCTTTATCTTGGCCAAAAATTTCAAATCCATCAAGAGAATACCTCCAAATAATTTTATATGATGTCCTATCTCTTGGATTCACTCTTTGCCTATATAGCCTTCCTTGGCATCCAAAATTGGTCCCCTAATGGTAGGACCACTATTTCTCATCACTACTCTAAATTGCATATATTCAAATACAAGAACGACATGAAATTTATTTATGATGGTGTTTTCCCAACTATTTTTGAGGCAATCATTGGTGTCCCTCTGCCAAGACTCCACCCTCTAATCAACAGGTAACTAGAAGCCATGGGGAATGTTCAGTTCTATTTAGATTCTACTATGATAAGAATAGTAGGAATCATGACTCAACCCTATTGATTACCCATTCATGTCCCTAGTAAGATTTCATAATAAGATATTTCCTATGAAATCATCCATGGTGTGGATAGGACATGCAATAAAAATAATAAGGCTTAGGTCCACCCCTTTCCACTGGACATTGGTAGGATTGTGATAAATTATTAGAAGAAACTTGAAATTATGGTGATCCACAAAAATTATTTTGATTTAAATCTAGATGACATTAAGACGTGGGACACAAATAATAGAGTGACCAACCACATCTAAGATAAAAAGGTCCCAAGGATTGAATACAAACATGAACTAGGCATGAGATATGGTATCTATACAAGGGCAAGGAACTTTAAAGAGGTCCTATCTAGGATCAAAGGTTATTATATCTAGTTGGAGTATAGGCTAGTCAGAGAAAATAAAACTATAAGCGAGATATGGAAATTGCATCCCTTACATTATCACTTGTTTCTTGGACCATCTAGGACTACTCATTAGAAACTACCTATTGGAGGATAATCTTCTGAGCCTCAACAAGTAGAATTGACAAAGCAATCCTAGGTTGGGTAACTTGAGAATATGAAAGGAAAGGGTAAAGTTGTGGTTGAAGAGATAAATATAGAACATAGACTTGGTGAGGGTTCTCAACCCCAAACATCCCCACAAATGCCTCCTTTCCTAGTGGAAATCATTAGTATGATTGCCCTGGAGGTAACAAAAATAGTGGAGAGTGCCCTTGTTGACTTGTAGCTACCTATGGTTCTAATAGGGAGGAAGATCCCTATGATACAAGAAGCAAGGATTTGACCCCACTGGATGGAGGAAAGAGACAATTAGAATTTGCCTTGGTGCCCCTATCACCTAAAAATAATCCTTAGTTAACCTTCACTAACCCTACTAGTGAAGTTAACCTCTTCAGTGATGAGAACCCTATTTATGGAATAGCCATTCCTAACTGGTTTGTTTATGGGTAATTACAAAAAATCTGATCTCCTTCTCCATCATCAGCCTTAACATGAGTTGGTGTAGATATGTAGGATAATGTCAAGCCATAGATCTAGGACATTGTAAATAGACAAGTAGAGAGAAGGATCTAAATCCTTCGTAACAAAGAGAGCCATGGGATTGACACCCCAGGGGCCTCTAGGAGTTCAAGTGTAAAATTTATTGAGTAGTCACAATTTAAGGAGTCTGACATAAAGGTGTAATTCAATCTAGACGCATCAGGTTTTAAGAGAATAGGGACAAAAAAGCTAGGAATTGAGGAAATCACTTTTCAAAAAGTGGAACCTTTTGTTAGCCTAACTCCTATCCAAGGGTAGGAAATAGGGGAACATCCCATCCATCAAGATGATGTGGCTAGTTTATTGGTAGCATAATTAGTAATGACCTTGGTTGGGGTATAAGGAATGAAACAAAGGATCACCAACGTAGAGAAGAAATTTAGGATTTGGAAGCCCAACTGCTACTTCAATTCCTTGAAGATATAGTAGCATTACTAAATAAGTCCTTCTTTGACACTTTTAAAGGGTTGAAGGCCTTGAAATCTAGATCAATTATTTTAGAGCATAAACCTAAGAAGGTATGGACATTAATTACTCAAGATCAAGTAGTTAAATTGATCAATATCCATAACACCAAACAAGTCTAAGGCATCAGGATCATCAAGTTGAAACATTTGCATGCCATCCTAGGAGTCATGGAATACATGATATTGGACCTTAGTAGCTAGTGTGACAATGTCTACAACCTTTTGAAGGAGGACAAAATATTGATTTCAAGGATAGAGGAGCTCTTGATGGACCTATTGCTAAAACCATCCAAGACCAATGCCACAAGCCTAATAGAGGATGAGAAGTTCAGGAAAAGGGTTATCTTCCACCCCTAGAACATTAAGGATAACTAGGGCTAGCATACTAAGGACAATCAAAAGGTCCTTGGCATTGTTATCACATCTAGAAAGTAGATTGTAGAAGCTTCATGCATTTAGGAACTTAAGTACAATAGTGACAAGGAATTAGAGAAATTGGCAAGTCAAGAAGAGGATTGTTTGATGAAGCCTACCTTAGAGTTTGAGCTCGTCAATGAAAAATACACTAAGGCATATAACATCCTTGAATAGTAACCTAGAGTCCACACCAATGTATCATAAAATAATTTCTTATTTTAAATATATGCTAGTCTGTTAGGATATAGTTATTATTTTCATAATTGGCATGAAAGCCTCTCACATTATGTCTTTGTATTAAGGATAGTTATCCTTATCATACATGTGGATATTTTGAGAAGGTGAATCAATGAACCACCTATGTTTCCTATAAATAGGCAGGGATTACCATTTTGTAAGATAAATAATTTTTTCTATAAATTGTATACCAAGATCATTTAATATAACTAAGAAATTCTACGAACATTGTCTATATAGTTTGTTAAATTTCCATGTTGCCTCTCAATTGCATATTATCATCTTGAATTTGAATGATTCTCCCTATTTTGAGTTACATTCTCTATCATAGGGTTATTGATTTGTGATAATTCTAGATTATCTATAAAGATATAAAGTACTTTATTTTATTTTGCTCTACATTTGGATGTGCTTAGGCTATTCAGACCACAATAGAAAACATTTAAAGTAAACTTGCTTCTTAATTATGGTTTATACATTTTGTCTGAATTTCACCTAATTTGTGATGTAATCTAAGTTCATGCTATTTTTTTATGATAAATTGGTTAATGTGTGCTCAAAGTAATTAGAATTTTGTCATAATATTTGACATAAAATATACAATCACACCTTTCCCCTTTTCTACCTTACCCTTCCTTTTTCACCCTTATTTATCAAAATTCATCTCGTTTAAATTTTTTTGTTAATATCCATTTAAATTAATCTACCTTCTTAAAATATCACAAAAATTTAGACCTTGGTGGCTCCCAACCACTAAAATTAAATAAATATTATGGAGAGTTTTCATACTCTACTTCTATTCCACCACGAACATCACTAAATTATCACAAACTACAACTCATGCCTTGGTTTTTTAAAATCCTAAAATGAGAAGTGTTCATCAACACTAAAGAGAACCTATGGTATATTTAGAAGAATCAACACTAAATAAGTGGAAAAAGTGAAATATATTCCCATGATAGTGGATTGGTATGTATTAGTACTCCATTAATAATACATATATAAATCCCATTAATGGTTTCTAAGACCTCAATGGTTAACTGTGTGGGTTGTTGTTCTAGAGGGGCTTGTCTCTTATAAAGAGTTGGTTGAGTAGAAGCTTGAGACTTTAGGTGGTTATAAATGTTAATATTTATGACCAACTCTACATCATCAAAAAATTTGAGGTGGATCTCATCATCAAGGTGAGATTCATGGTGAGAAGTGATGTTGAGATTTTCCTAGTTCTTTGCTACATAATCCAAAACTGCACTATGAGGATCTTACTACCTATGATCTAATTTACCTAAGCTATATGAGTACTTGTGCTAAACCATATATTAAAGTGGGGTATTATTTTTATATTTGTGATTCTAAATGATCATCAGAAATAGAAGATACAAATTTTTTTTATGACCAAGATAATGGTCAAACACACCATGATTAACATGGTAGGTGCTCTCCTACTCTACAAGGTAGTCTGGGGATGTGTATGGTAATAAAAAATGATCCATCTATATGAATCATAATTTGATTATTATACTATTATTATAGTTATATTAGGTTTAAATGGATATCATGAAGCCTAAATATAATCTAAGAGTTTTTTCATGTACATCTCATTAATTTATGGATCCATGACTTGGTAGAAATACTCACATATGTTTTGAATGTTATTCTAAAAGTAGTTGATGTAGACATTGTAGAAAACCAAATTCAGCATGAAACCAATTGTTACCCATCAAGGAAATTATGATTACCTAAATTTTAAGTTAGCACATATAACATCTACTATGTATGACCTCATGTAGAATTTTCCACTTGCGTGACCTCTATTTGCATGTCTAGTGAGGTTAAACATGATGAGACTGAGTAAATATGGGACCTCATCCCATTTTAAGATGAAAATAAGAAGGAAAACATAGTAAGTATTGATGTGCACTATATCACTCACCCTATATAGGTGGTTAAACAAGAACATTCCCATGTTTACACCTTATCAAAAGGTTTTGATTGTATAAGAATCATGATCATGTTTATTGACCCAATGATATGAATCTTCTACCATATCCCTAAGGACCATATATGTTGTAGGTCCATTCCAAAGTGTGCATGAAATCCTTTATCATATGTCATGGTGTACTAAAGGAATTTATATCCTAAATATAGACCCAAATATGTCTATTTAAACCTGGTGTTTGGTGACCTCACAATATCAAGATTTCACTTACAAGAGACCAATAGGTTGCAGAAAAGGTCAACATAGGAAAACCTTAGGTTTAGACATAATTGATTAAAGTCCTAACGATTTGATGGAGATGAGATCATTCATCTTCAACATCATCATCTATTCTTAGCTTTTAAATGTACTTGATTATATTTAATATCTCATTATAATGCTTGAATTAGGTTATGCCAAAAAAGAAAGTAGTATCTTGATAATCCATCTATAATGTCTTGGTACTCCATCTATAGTTGACATTGCTAGTTTTTGAGATATTGATGTGCTTAACTCTCTAGCATGGTATTATTTGAGCTCTGGGTTGAATTTAGTGAAAATGGCTTAGAATGATTTGAAGGTGTAGATAAATGATAAAGGTAAAGTGGATATCGATGGGAACTTATAGATATATATGAGATATACTATAGTAATGGTATTGGTGGAATCACTTTATTCAAATTAAGATATGAGGTGATGAAATGAGTCTAGGTTAGTTGTTTCCCAATTTATCATTAATTTGAGATTTTGAAAACAAGCACCATTTTAGATTTGGTTAACAATGATGGGAATCCTTAAGACATAAAATTATGATCTTCCCATTGTCTAAGTTAATAAATTAAAAAGGTGTAAGGATAACACACCAATCTAATCCTCTTGGTGCTATGAATAGTTTCAAGACTATCCATGTGTCCATCAATGATTAGTGGGCCTAATGAGTACTATTTTGATGAGATGTAGTGGGGGACCCTATGTCTTTAAAAAAACTTTTTACTTAAGTGGGAAACCTAGATGTACTATATACACATGAAATTTATTCATTGGGTCTATGTTATCCATAAATTGGTAAAATTAAAACTATTTATATGTATTATAATTTCATGTGGTAAGTCTAGTTGTATTATGTTTACAGGTTGTTAGGAGTTGCTATGGGAATCTCCATGTTGGTCAGGATTCAACCAAATATGATATGGAGATCTATTTTCACCATGGTAAATATGGAAGTTACAACTATAAGAAATAGTAACTATAAGTATTTGTAATGAATGTAATAGATGGGTTGACAATTATGTTAATTCTGATATGTATGGGAGTAATAGAATAATGAATGTTATTCTTAGAAAGGTTTCATGCAACATATTAGTAGAACTAAACATCGATCTATGAGGGTTTTCTTTATTATAATCTCTGATATTAGATATTTTTATATTAATACCAAGTATTTTTATTATTTATAGGTATAATCATAGATTTTCATATGATATAATGATTGTTTCATTTATTATATTACTTGGACATATTAATTTGTTTGTCTATAAATAGTTTCCATCATGTGTTGAAACTTTAGATTAGTATATTTATCTATGATAAAAACTTGTGTATTTATTCCAAGTATTGATTAAACCTTATTGTAAGATTTATAAGTTACTTATCATACCCTATCCCCATAATTAGCATGTTTTAGTGAAATCTAGAAACCTTTGTTAATAATGGTGTAGTGAGCATGAATATGTTGTGATGGTTACCAACCCAAAGAGAGGTGGAGAGATTTTTTTAAGTTTGTAGAGAAAGAATGATAAAGAATTGGGTGTATCTCAAGTGAGATTATACAATAACACCTCTGTGGTGAAATCTATGAGATCTTTTGGTGTGAATTATTGAGATTGCTATATGATTGGTTGGATTAAATAAAATATCACTATTTTGACCACAAACTAGTGACATCATTGTGTGGATCGAAGAGAAGATAGAATAGTTGTAGAATCTAGTGAAAAAATAGATTCATGTGGTTGATCATTAGATAGATGCCACTATTGATAGATATATCATTGAGTTTGTAGTGTAAGGATATTTGTCCTTTGAAATAGTGAAGGACTATTTTTTTAGAAGAATCAGATGAAAATTTGTACAATGACTTATGATACTAATCAAATTTTTGGATATTGAGAAAGCCATGGTGCCCATTCTTCCTAATATGGAGTAGTCATTTTAGGCATATAAGGATGTGTGTAGGATAGGGGAGAGTGAATCAAAGATGAAAAGATAAAACTTAAACTTGATTCCATTATGGAGAATCAAGAGGAAAAGGATCAAAAAAATACTCTAGAGTTAGAAAGAGATTTTTAATAATAGAGAAGATGGAATAGGCAGAGTATGCTTTAGGAAATTATGAATAGAAGGAGGAGTATTAGTAGCATTGATTATTTGGATGAGAGAAGATGATAAAGAGAAGTGTATAGAGAAGAAAAATAGAGAGAGGAACCCAAGCCAAGTAGAGACAAAGGGAGAGTAAGTGATGATGGTCTAGCATGGATAAAAGATGAAGGTAGTAGTATATAAGTAGAGAAGATGAGTAAACATTAACAGCTTCTAGAAGGGGTATTCTAGAAAGAACAACAAGTATTACCTTATAGTCAGAAACATAGTACATGTTCAAGTTTTGATAGATACATATTTGGAGGTAAGGATCATCTCCCAAGGAAGCACACATCCCATAAGTCCATATTTTTTGAAAATCATAGTAATTACCTTATAATGTTAGACAATGACACTTAGAAAGGACCAATTATGGAATAAGTTTATAAAAAAAATCTAGAAGTACAAAAGTTTACATATCATGAAGTTTCACAGAATTTATTAGATCAATAGAAATAGAGCATCATAACATTTATTGCTATAATATAGATCCTCTAATCCTTGCACATGCTAAGGATTTTATTACACAACTTCATATTTTAGAAGAAGAGGAAGGAAATGATCGAGATATATCCACAACTTATATAGCCACATAACTAGAAGAGACATCATAACTCATACCATATCAAGAGTCATCCCCAAGTGCATAGAAGTCTTCAAAACCACAACCAGCATTGATGTCAGTTATCACACAATCAATTGTAATATCTATAGGAAACCCTAATATGGTAGTATAATTGGGTAATTTTATACATCTGGCTCCATATGATGGGTCTATAGACCATGAACAATACTTACCTAAGACATGAAATGGTAGGTAAAATTGATCACTGATGATAATATCAAGAAGTTTGAATTGATCTGTGATTTGGATGGGTATGCACTAGAATTCATATTTCAAAAAATATATATAGCCAGAGCATCCCTAGATGATGTTAATAACTACTCATCACATAATTTAAGGTCAAGAAGAGATCAATCCAAATGATACAAGATTTGAAGGAGATTCAACAAGGACCTTAGAATACTATTGGTGACTATGATTGCATATTTTATGATGTCATAAACAAGGTATAATTTTTTTTGGAAAATAAAGATAAAAATACTTGGTTTATATAATGTTTATGACCAAAGATCAGATTTTCCATGTCCCAAACTTAGTTTGGAGATAAAATTGATGCCAGAGCTACAATGATTCAAGTGGAGTATATTGAAGAGTATGGTGACATAGCTACACCATTATCTAAGGTAATAAGTACTTTGTAAACTATTTTGAGTAGATTGGACTAATTTCAAGGAAGGGTTGAGAGACCCAAATTAGATATCCAATTCATAGAGTGTGGATAAGAAGGGAACCATAGGAATGAATGCCCCTACTTTAAGATAGAGTTTTACTAGATATACAAAGTGGCAAGGAAGGAAACCTCATAGTTTCATATTTCATAGTAGTACATAAAGACTCCAAAGAACATGTATTTTAAATTATTCAAGTCACCTACACATGATGACAAGGATAATTACACACTCCAAGAATTGAAGGAGGATATAACTAAGAACATATTTTTGGTTACTGAGTAGAAAGTCATAGTTGCAACATAATATATTCCTACCTTATGGAGCATCATACCAAGTTAGAATCCCTCAATGATGCCTTAAGTACTTGAAGCACAGTAACAAACCCATACACTAACAATTTCCATACCTTATACATAAAGCTATAATATTACCTCAAAAACCTTTCCATAATCAACTTTGACCTACCCATATCAATTTCCATAAAGTCCTATGATTCCTTAAGCACAATAATTAGGATGGTATCTAAAGGCACCATAGTCACAAGTGGTTAGGTTTAATGAATATCCACATCATCAAATATGGATTGTACTATAGAATAATGAAAATTTTGGACAACCATAACACCAATGTTGATGGAAATTTTAGGGGAACAAAGGAGTATAAAAAAGTGGATACCAAGGTGGTACATAGGGAGGTTGAGGCAATAATGGGCCTAGACCACCCATTCATTATTATCTCTGTGGAGAAATAAACCATTTGAAGAGAAATTGTCCTATAAATCATTAGAGAAAATCATATTATAGAGTGACATATCAAAATAATATATAAGATTATCTTGTCTTAGAAAGGTAATGGATGAAGAGACCTATTGGAAATGTTAATATGATTCATGCAAAACTAAGGGAGGATATTACATTAAAAGCATTAATGAGACAACATCATGTAAAATAAGTATTACCTCCATTAGAAATGCCTAAAGACTTGAATATTAAAAAATCATGATCAGACTGATACCCAAAACCTACTATTGAAAAGGGCCTAATACAGGAAGATACACATATTTTGAAGATAATCTATTAACAAGGGACAAATGAAGGGGATAATACCATTCTTGATGCAAAAATGTATGGGTAGATAGTGTGTATACTAATATAGGATGGGGTTATCATTGTGTTGATGGATTTGATGATACTCCTTAGTACAGTACATTATGAAGATATATCCTACAACATCATGAACCTACTCCACAACCTACTAGATTATGCATAGAAATGCCAGTAATGGACAAATCAGTTGGTTTGGTTTGTAAATAACAAGAAACCTTAGGAAATTGATGTAAGGATGGACATATAATTAGTTGGATATGACATACCCAATGATGTATTATATTTTGGAATCACTATAAATATGATCCCTAGATCTACTTGGGAAGCCTTGGGAAGACTTACATTGTGTTATAGCCCTATCATGCTCAACCTTATGGATTATGGTAGGGTCAAACCTATTATCCACCTAGGGGATGTCAAAATAAAAGTCATAAAAATTAGTTTGTGAGGTAATTTTGAATTAATTGATATGAATATAAATGAGACTAACTACCCTACTCTAATAGGGAATAAATTGGCCTATGTTGTGTATATGAAAATTAATATAGTAATTAATCAATTGAAGTCACATCAATATGACAAGATCATTACCATTACTCTAAATAAGACTTAGTACAAACCTTATATCATTCCAAAAGAGCCAAACTCACCTTATGTTTATGTTAATTCTAACTAGATGAAGGTTATAATTTAAGGTAAATAGAAGGCTATGTGAGAAATCAAGTATAGTCTTCTCTACAAAAATACTATTACATAGACTTAGATTCTTAGCACAGAATGAATCTTGGACAAGGTGAGGCTAAATATCCTAGAGATCCCTTAGGGTTGAGGAGGATGTGTGATCAATGATGATAAGATATCCAACATAATATGATATAAAATTTCTATATCACTTAGATTATACTAAGAAAGAATACATATAATCAAACCTAGGGGGTGTTCTTCCATGGGATAACTCCTATTCAATTATTTAAGACTTAGACATTCATGTACTCAACTGGGTGAAAAAAATCATGAGTGATGACCATTATAGATTGTGTTTAAAACTAAGTGATTGATACCCCATTATTTTTCCATATAGGATGTTGGTGATTTCATTATATAGTTTTAATAGCATGTACAAGATGAGACCTAGAGGGTGAGTGATCTTGACTATGTGATGAAGTGGATTGTTATAAACTAGTGGGTTTTCCATAAAGAGGCTTAGTTAACATGGGATGAAGCATGTGGGCTTCTCATATCTTAATTTCAATTACTCAAGACTATTGGAAGAGACTAGCTTATCTATCAGGAGGGTGAATGATTGAAACTTCATGTGTTTATATGTATTGAGGTGTGGATGTTAGAGGTTATATCTCTAAAATTTAGACCATTCATCTATACCCTAACTGTTTTCCCTATGACATGGTTCATCCATTAGGAGTTAATAAGAGAAACAAATCACTAGGCACATATCCAAGCTAATTTCATTCAAACATTCATTTCTTAAAGTGATAATCCTTAGGTACAAGTCATTTTACAAAATCTAAAAACCTTTCTATGTCATGGAAGAGTAATATTTACCAACATAATAGGAACATGATAGACATGAAGTTGTATAGAAAAACCCAAAACACATCTTGCAGATTTTATAAGTTGGCCAAGGTGAGGCCCAACCATGGATTCAACCCTACCATAGGATAAAAGATGAGGATGAGAAATATTCTCATATGGACAACTATGATTAAAAGGATATAAGGGATCTCTTTGAGCTAGATAGAGTTAGATCCCCTACCAAAACTAGATGTAGAGGAAATATATGAGTAAAATATATGACATATATAATTTCCATAATGAGAAGGAGAATGAATACTCTATGACTTGTTTCCTTAATAATAAAGCAAAATTTATTAAGATCCATTGGATTAGAGCATAATAAATATTGGTATAGAATAAAGACCCAAAATGGTGCATATTAGAGACTATTAGAGTCAAGAAGATATCTCAATGGTTTTGTAGTTACTCTGAGACTATCAGTATGTCTTTCCTATAAATTTCATAGAAGTCAAAGGTGTTGATCATTCTTTTGGGGAGATGCACATAGATTTGAAAGAGTGTGCATGACCAATAAAGAAAAGGTCATATAGGCTAAACCTAACTATGAAGTTGAAATTGAAATATGAACTCAATTGCATGTTGGAAGTATACATTGTCTTCTCAGTTGAAAAAGTTGACTAGGTTAGCCCCAAGGTAGTTCATCAAAATAAGACTAGGGAGATACACATCTATGGAGACTAATGCATCCTCAGTGATGTTTGTGTCAATGATCTATTTCCCATTCCCTTCATGGATAAATTTTTAGAGGTTGTTGCTAGACATGAAGTGTTATTATTTATAGATGGAGTTAATAGTTATTATTAGATAGTCATCTCAAAAGAGGATATGACCAAAACCAAATTCATCATAGAATGGGGTTCACTCACTTTAAAGGTCATGGCATTTGGACTTAAGAATGCACTAGTAGTGTTCTCTAGAGTTGTGTTGACTATGTTTAAAGATTTCATCCATGACTTCTTAGAAGTATACTTGGTTGATTGGGTTGTGTTCTCTTTGTTTAGATAAAATTTATCAAAAATTAAATTAATGTTAGAAATGTGTAGAGCACTATGAATAGTGATAAATTTAAATCAATGCCTATTTTTCAAACCTTTTGGTGTTTTATTAGGTCATGTAGTATGTAGTAAATAAATATTGATAGTCCAAGTTAAGATTGTAATTATTGTGAATATGCCACCCATCAAGACTTTAAGAGAAGTTTCATAATTTTTGGGACAAAATGGTTATTATCATAAATTCATCAAGGTATATGGCACTATATCAACTCCTTTGAAGAAGCTATTATGAAAAGGAGTTTAGTTTGTATGAACAAATGACTGTCAAGATACATTTGTTGACTTGAAATAGTGATTTCTCAAATTCTTATTTTTCTAGATTGGATTAAACTTTTTCATGTGTATGTGGATGATTCAGTGATTGCCATTAGAATAGTACTTTCAAAACTAGGAGCTAGAGGATTGGATCATCTCATCTACTTCGCAAGTATAAAGTTATCGGTTACAAAAAAACTTATATGAAAACTAAGAAATAAGCCTTGGTGATAGTGTTAACACTACAAAAATTTAGGCACTGTTTATTGGCCACATTGTTTGAGTTGTTCACTAATCATCAAGCTCTGTGATACTTAGTGAACAATCTATTGTTGGGAGGATGCATATCTTACTGGATAATGCTTTTACAGAAAAATTAATTTCATATTAATATTAAATTAGGATGAGAGAATGTTGGTCCCAACCATCTCAACTAATTAACTAATGGTGAGGAACCTGAGGAACTCCAAGATGAGCCACTAGATGCCTCTTTATTTAGGGTGACTATGATTCCATAAAAACTATAAGAGATCACATAGTTTTTTTAATAAGGGACATTTCTAAATCATTATATAGAAAGAGATATGAAATAGTTGATAACCATAAATATTATATGTAGTATTATAAATTGATTTTTGTATTACTTAGGTAAATAAAAAGTCCTACTTAGAGTGGCATTGGATCATGAGTGTGCACAGATTATGGAGGAAATGCATAAAAGAGTAGTAGAAGGCTATTTTGTAGGAGATGCAACTATGAGGAAGATTTTACAAAGTGGTATTTGTTGGCCTTATCTATTTTAGGATAAACAAAGAGTTTCACATTATTTTAATATTTGCCAAAGGATGGGAAAGCCACACCAGTGGGACGAGATGCCTTTGCAACCATATTAGCACAACAACCCTTTGAAAAATGGGTCATTGACTTTGTCAATCGAATAAATCCCTCAAGTAAATGTAATAAGGAAAGATACATAATAATTTTGATGGATTAATTTAACAAATGGGTAAAATCAACTGTGAATCTAAGTTATGGTGTGAAAGACATAACTAGGTTCCTATATGAGAATAACATTACCAGGTTTGGCTATCCTATTAGATTGGTATGTGATAGAGGAACCCATTTCTTGAATGAGACCATCAAGACCATTATAGATAAGTTTTTGACATCACATAATAAAATAATTTCTTATCATCCACACGTAAATGGCCAAACTAAAGCTGTGAATAAGTTGGTTGGTAAGATGCTCACCAAAATATGCAATGTATAGTGAGATGACTAGGAGGATAGACTTAAAGCTATCATGTAGGATTATCACATGTATTCTAAATGTGTGATAGGGTTTATATTTTTATATTTATTATATGGGATTGAAGTTATGATGATCATGGAATATCTACTTCCCAATTTGTTGGTCACTAATGTGTTGTATATGGGTGATCCAGAGTCAATGACTCATAGATTGATTGACATGAATTATATGGATGAAGAAAGATGAAAATAATTATGGGCCTAAGAGATAGACAAGTCTATAAAAAATGCATGGCATGATAAAAACCTATGAACAAAGGCAATCCTAGTAAATCAACTCATTATTTTATATGATAGTAGGTTCAAAACTTTACCTAGAAAGCTTCACATCTGGTGAAAGGGCCCTTACACCATTCATGAAATCTTAAAATCTATAATAGTGTCCTAAAATATTTTCAAGGTAAAATCTTACGTAGGTGGGTAAATGGATGTTAATTTGAGTCTTACTACCATTAATTTAGAACAATATGGAATAAAGGTGCTATATCACACCAAATAGATTGTAGAGAGGTTTGTAAAGTGTTATTTTAGGATTGTTTGTGTTTTGCATGTTTATTTTAGCACATGTTGGTAAACGTAAGTGTGTGTATAGTATGTAACTTGAAGGATCCATGTAACATTTTATTGTTCCATTACTATAGATAACTTGATGAAGGTGGCCAAGCACATATAGTGTATAGATAATAATTAAGTTTGGGAAAGACACAGGAATCTGAGTCTAGAAATGATAGTGCATCTAAATAGTTAAGTCATTTATTTAATGATTAAGTATGGGTGGGAGAATGAAAAAAAATTATAAAAGTGATTTTTCTGTGTCAAAAATAAAATAAGTAATGTATGGTCAAATCCCCATTAATGTGACAAGTCAAAGAGCATCAATCAACACTGTAATCAAATGTCACATCAGCCAAACACATGCCACATTAGCTAAGGAAATCTATTCCATTCAAAGCTCACATGTGAAGGATTGAATGATAACATATCTCATCAATATTTTAAACTATTAAAGATGGTGTAAGATATTATAAATCAAGTACTTAGGCAAATCCATTCATATTTATTTATAAAAATATTGATTTGATGTCTAAATTCTAAGTGATTTTTAATCTTTACTTTACATTTTTGATGCATTTTTTAGAGATATATATGTGTAATTGATAGGTTTGATCACTCCCAAACCATAAAAATGCTTATATAATTGCATAAGGAGGATATGGGCATTAGCATGGCATTATGCCAAACATGATTCATAGATCCATATGGTTATAGAATTGCATAAGGAAGATATAGGCATCGGTGTGGCATTATGCCAAACTTGATTCATAGATCCATATGGTTATAAGTTTTTTTGAAATGTGATGCTGCACATGTTTATCCCAAATATAATTTTAGGAGTGTACCAAGCCACATTTGTGCCACCATATACACTCTATAATACTAACATGGAAAACTTGATATAGTTACAAAATTATGGGCAAGTCAATGATGTCATGGAGGTTTTTTTTGGGATGATATAATGAGGGAAAGATTTATCTTTCCCAAGATATAATCATACACATTATTACTATTATTATGGCTCAGGTGATAGGATTGCCTATGTGAGGGAGGTCAATTATGCATTAAAAATCATGAGCACCACCCATTCTTATATAGATAATGTAAAAATAATCTCATAGTTATAGAAGAATTACCATATAAGATATTGAAGATATATTAGAGTGTATTCTAGTCAAATGCATTTCTCATCGATTATGGTAGATAACTGAGGATGCCAAACATGCCACCAAAGGGATCATTGATATTTCCCATCAAATGATACATCATAATGATGAATTCAACTATTCAAAAATTTTGGTCAACAAACTCACTTCCAACATTGATAAAGTTCTGACAACTATGAAACAAACATTCTAAAACTAATTTTTGGTATTGTTTTTGGTGTTTACATAATGGAAGTCTCCTAAGGACAAGTTCAACTTGATATTGACTACTAACTAGATGTTTAGTTTCAAAATCTTACCTAGAACCACAAGAACACATTATTTTTGCATGAAGACAAGTCCATCACTTAGTTGGATGAGTTGGTTGAGCTTATAATAACTAACCCATCCATATGACTTGATGTCATGTAATACTTGGGATAACATGCAATTTTTACAATGTTTCCAAAAAGCATTCATATCTAAGTCCATGAACTCCCCAAGGTTTTATGTCTACCTCTTCTATACTTTATTGACATATGGATGGTGTAGACTGAGGTGGATAAGTAGAAAGTGATCATAATAATGAGAATAAATACATTGCATAAAGTACCACCATTTGGTGTAGATCCTATGACTACAACTATGTAGCCTTTAATAACAACTTCTCCAATCTGAGATTCTAGGAAGCACAAGGTACCCTAAGGTTGAAGATCTCCATCTCTTCCATGGTGTAAGAATCAAAACTAGCTCACATGGCTAGACGACCTAAGAATTCCTATAATTTTTAAGCCCTATGATTTACCCTATCTCGGCACTAATAAACATCAAGTATATAAGATAATGATGGCCAATATGGTTGGAGACCTTTATGAGAGGGAAGAATAAAAATAGTACTTCTTCTAGAAAGAGGCAAGCACCATAAAAATGTAGAACAAAGTAACCTAAAATCTTTGGGTAGAGAAACCTCCTTACTCAACCTCTATCATCATCAACACAATGGTTGATAAATGAAAATTATTGAAAATCCATCAATCATTCATGGTAAGAGGATCAACTATGAGTCCATAGTTAGGATCCACTAAAATGAGTCCCACAATACCATTATTCTAATGTAGGTAGACTCCATATATAACTCAACAATTTGGGGTCAAAACCTCACCTATTCTTATGTATGACATTAGAGAACCTAATAAGGAAGCACCATTTGTGTAGGAATTTATACCTCGCAAACCCAAAATAAGCCTAGTTCACAAGGATCAAGTTTTTCAATCCAAATTGAAAATGATTGTACTTATCTCTTCTCCATCCAAATCTAAAGAGGCCATGAGTGACATAGAAGAAGTCATACTAGACACTCAAACTATCAAGTAAAAATAAGCTACATGTGATAAATCATAGAGAATAATTGAGTGTCACATGTGCTAAGAAGAAAATCAAAATACTGAGGTTGAGGTTAAGAAAAAGGAATAAACTACATAGCAAGAAAGGGAAGATGCCTAATGATAAGCTGAGGAATATAACTAAAAAGAAAGCTAAAAGTGTTGAGGCAATATGCCAAAAACAAGAAGAAAATAATAAGACTAAATTATACTAGGAAGCCATAACTACTACACATGCTCAAAAATAATAGTTTAGAGATGATCAATAGTGCAAGGATGCTAAATTGGAAGTGGAGCACAAATAGATGAATGGTACAAAGGAGTTGAATAAGAACTAAATTATGTAGGAGTAAGCACAACAATAGTCCATTTACTAATAACAAACTCACAAGGTGAAATTAGTAGAGGTCAATAAAATGGTGAAGGATGATGCCAAGTAGAAAACATAGGTATAATAGGCCAAGAAGCTATATTCAGATGTTGCCAAGTAGCCACATGAGGATGATATGAGGAAAATTGCTATGAAAACTCAAGATGTTGCTATGATGGTTCCATCTATGATAATTTCCTCTAGTTCCATTCCACTACCACCATCTAATGAACCACTTCAACCATAACCATGAGACACTCTATTTACCTTGTAGGATGATATTTATTCCTTGATCTTATCTAACATTGAGATGTGGGATGTGTTGGCCACCTCTACTCAACATACTATCTTCTTTCTACCCATTTTTCCTTTACACGACACTTGTGATTACCTCTATCACACACCCTACATTGACTTTTTCCACTATCAAAGCATCCTTATATGTTTCTTAACTTCTATTATCTATGTAGATTAAAGGTGTTGTTACATTCCATGAGTCCATTTCATAAATGGTAGTTTCATTAGCACAAAATGTTAAGGATCTTGAAGACATAAATTTTTATATCACTAAGCATTTGTTTATTTTTATAAATACTATCAATGATGCCTATCCTACTTTATGCACCTAGTTTATTATGGATCCATCATTTTTAGATAAAGACTAGCTTGATATTCTCTTCAACAATATCACACCAACTATTAGGATTTTAATGAATCATGCATCATACATAAGGGGCAAGCCATAAAATATAAAATGGAGATCCTCTATAAGTTTCTAACCAAGTACTAGACCACTATTTATATTGATTGTACTCAAGCTAAGCACATTACATTTCAACTACTCAATTGGAAGAAGTAGTTAGATATACTTTATACCACTGTGTAGCCTAAATTTTTTACAACTACCTTCACCCACACTAATATGACTATGCCAAATTTCACTCTTGATACCATGGATTTTTATATGTATACCTCACTTAGTGCATAAGATACTATATTGTAAAATTTACAAACTTGGAAAAACTAGATGTTGCATAGCTTTTTTGCTGACATGATAACATAATAACATGTCAATAAGTTGGTTTACCTCCATGGTGAAATCACCTCAAAATTTCAGATGGTAAAGTCTACTTTTATAGGGATATTTGATAGCAATAGTCACTAGCTAATGGCAAATCAAGTCCCCTTTCATAGTCTTTTATGTAGTTCTCAAGAAGCTCTACTCAAATGGAAATATTACAAGGATGATTTTGCTCTCATAGATGTAAGCATTTCACCACTCACTAATGATCATCATATCATTCCACCTAGTCAATTATGTTAGATTATCCAATGTAGGAATATACCTCCACCTACCAATTGATGCTTGTATAATTTCTACAATTTTACAATTTTGTTCCATATGTTTTCTTTAAAAAGTTTGTCTAGTTCTAAGCAATGCTAATATTTTGAAAACCCTAAAGGGTGGTAGACTATTAGGATACTTAGCTAAAAAATTTAAAGGGTGAATAATTAGTGCACAAGGGGTGAAAACCTATTTACCAAAACCTTTATCATCACTTGTGAAGTTCTATGCACTTCTATCTTTTGTTTCCTTTATCAATAATTGGATGGCTTCACTATGCAACAATGTCTCAGGACTAGACAACCCTTTATGTCTAGGAAAATATTATCTATGAAATGTTAAATGTAAATATATATATATATATATATATATATATGTGTGTGTGTGTGTGTGTGTGTGTGTGTATGAGAACATCATGTTGTAAGTCCAATTTTATTCTATTTATAGGTTGTTAGGATCTTTTATGAGAATCTCCATGTTGGTCAGGATTCCACCAAATGCGAAGATCTATTTTTAGCATGGTAAATCTAGAAGTTACAAATATATAAAATAGTACCTATAAGTATTTATAACAAATGTAATATAAGGATTGATTATTACGTTAATTATGATATGTATGTGAGTAATATAATAATGAATGTTATTCTTAGAAAGCTTTTACATGGCATGTTGATAGAACTAGACATTAATATATAAGGGTTTTCTTTGTTATAATGTTAGATATTAGATATTTTAATATGAATTATAAGTATTTGTGTTTATTATTTGTATAATCATATATTTTCCAATGTTCTAATGATTATTTACTTTCTTATATTAATTAGACATATCAATTTATATATTTGTATGTAGTTTTGATCATTAATTAAACCTTTAAATTAGTATATTTATATAATATAAACCTTGTGTATGGATTAAAACTATTTATTAAACCTTTCTATAATATTTATAAGTCACTTTGCACATCCTATCCATATAATTTTCATGTTATGGTGAAACCTAGAAACCTCTGATAATAATCAAAAATCATAATCTATACCCTATTAAAGCATTTTGGACCTTTTAACACCATGGGGTATCAAAAGGCACATGATGTCTTCTAATTAGTTCTGTTAGTTGAAATTTTTGACACCTATGATGTTGTAAGACCTCATGTGGCTCTAACAATTCTAACACCATGTGACTTTATAAAACATATGGCACCTTCTCATTGGGTTCAAGATCTGACATGTCTAACACCTCTGATGTTGTGGGACATATGAAATAAAAAAGTTCTAATTCATTTAAAACATCCATGCAAGCAAATAAATGCTTACCTATTAGCTAAAAGGCTTTCAGGAGAGTGTCATCTTAGAGTCCAAGACTATGGATTCAAGACAAGCCTACACAAGGAATTTTTTGCATGAATATAGTTATCTCCCAAAAATGAACAAATATTTAAAACTTTTGAGAGTGCAATGGGATTGACTATAATTCAAACATAAATATCTATGAGGACCTCTCATAAATGATAAATAACTGATGGTGTAACCACATAAAACACTTTTGATGAAGCTTGAGTAAACATTGGCATTTTTATGTAAAGAATGAACAATCAAGGACTGATTTGGGTGATAAATGATTTTAATTTTTTCCAATACATAGGTCCCATTTTATTTGGTGAAAAGGGAAGTGTTGGTAACAAAAAATGGTGAATGTGGAGGTAAAACATTGTTAGCTATTAGAACCCACATTCTAAACCTCCATTATGGAACCATTAGACAAGTGGTAGGAACTAATTTTGATAAAAAATAAAAAGAGAGGAGAAAGAAGCAATTAATTCCTCTTAGACACATGAAATAATGTGACCCAATTAATTCAAGGGATTGTCTATGTGAATAGTGATTTATTTTTCAATTTCACTCTTGAATTAATGATCAAGTTTCAAGGTGCCTTAAGTTTGAAAAACTCTTGAAATCATATTTTTTATTTTGCATAGATTGGATAAAGAAGGGAAGGCTCAATAATTACTCAAATATCATGTGGGCATCTATATCACTAGTATAAATACCTCTAGTCTTTTTTTAGGCCTTCTTCCATTTCCATTTAGGCCAAAAGCTTGTGTTGAAGGTTGCATAAATCATGATTTCTTAGGAAGAGACTTTGAGATGTTATTTACTTTTAGACTTCCTTTGATTCTAATGTCTCCTTTATTTCTAATTCATGAGGCTTAGGGACCAATACATCCAATGTGATTGGTCAATTCAGTGAGTTATTCAATACTAAAGGTAACACTTTTCTCACTAAATGAATTTATAATAAATCAATGTTATTTTAAGTGTTGTGATGGTCCATTTTATCGAAATAGAAAATTTCTTAATTCATATGCTCTGTTTTGAATCAATGTTTACCCTCTTACTAGTTATAATGAAAGGAATTTCCCCACCTATGACTTTTTTTTAATAATGGAGACCCAATTTATATTTTCTCTATTTTGAACAATGTATTCGAGCCATGACTTACCTTTGGAAGGACAAAAACTGAGGATACAAGGACCAATGATTAGATTTTATTCTTACCATTATAGATCTAAATGTCTACTTCATCACATGATGGGAATGGATTATCACTTATGGGTTGGAGAAAAAAATGGCAAACATAAGGGAGGTGAATAAAAACAACCAAAGATAAAATAAAAATAAGAACATGACTTAAAAAAAAAATAGACTAAAGCTAATCTAATATTTACATTAAAAGAATTTTCTTAGAGGGATACTTAGATATCATAGTTGATTGTCTAGTTGATAATTAATAATTCAGTAAATTTTTATTCATAGGTAGAGTAAAATCATTTCCTTGGAGATCATTTTGTATAAAATCATTCTACTTGAGTAAATCACAAATCTCATAGGGACCAAACCCAAGTGGGTTCAACTTGGAATGTTTCCATTTATTCTCATGGGTTTTATCCCACAACAAGACTGGGTTTGATATATAAAAGTATTTTACGCTTGATTTCTTTTGAAACCATATTTTAGTAGTGTCATGCTGAATACTAAAGCTTTATATGACTTCTTCTTATGAATCTTCCATTTGAACAATGTTAAACAAAATTAATTTTTACTTACCCTTATCCTCCATATATTCTTTCATGAACTTCTATTCATGGGTAGAGGGATATCATTTACTTGGAGGTCCTTTTCTCTAAAATCATTCTACATGAGTAACTCATAAATTTGGTAAGGACCAAACCAAAGTGGGTTTAACTCAGAATGTTTCCAATTATTCTCAAAGGTTTTATCCCATAATATGACTAGGTTTGATAAATAAAAATATTTTACCCTTGATTTCTTGTCAAACCATATTTTGATAGTGTTACGATGTTTACTAAAGATTTATATGGTTTATTATTGTGCATATTCCATTTGAACAATGTCCAAAAATATTGAGTTTGACTTCCCGTTATCCTCCATGTATTATTACATGAATTTATATATGTGAAACTTGGGAATCCTTGGGAATATTGGTTTTAAACCATATACTAGTAGAAAATGTGAGCTCTTAAGATCATACTTATACCTAGTATGATCAACCTTGAGAGCATATTTAACAATAAATGTTATTTTATGGATCTCTTTTTTATATAATTATTTATCGCATCGATCAGGTTATTATTACCTAAATTATCTAAACCATTAACTTTTGGGTTGTATTTTGATGAGAACATTAAGGTGATTCCTTTCTCATAAACCTAATTAGTGATTTTAGCTAACTAGAATGTAGGACTATTGCCAGACTAAGGAAGTTGGCATATCAAACTATGAAGTTATGTTATATTCAAGGAAATTGATCACTTCCCTAGCTGCATTATTTTTGGTTACTATTAATTCTATCCATATTATGTAGTAATTAGTGGCTATGATTATGAACTTAAGGCCGAATGATGAATTTGGTTTGATGACTCCAATGAAGTCAAGTCCCTATTTGAGTGAAATGATGTTCCTATACAATGGATTAAATGTGCATTACTAAGTGGAATTCCTTCTTGGTAGAGGTCTAGCATTAATAATAGGTGGAAACATGGGATGGGTGTCTTTAAGTATGGTGGGACAATAATATCTATCTGATAATATCTTATGGGATTTTTCCATTTTTGAGGCATGGCCACTACCTAGTTTCTCATGGAAGTTGGTCATGACTCATTTCACTTCTTCTTCTAAAAATCACTTGAAATATATGAATCCATAGTTATTTTGGTAAATCACTTCTTGTTTTATCATTTAATTAGATACCTAAATCATAAATTATCTTTTCTATGTCTAATTTAGTCATAGAAGAGGATTTTCATAAAGGAGATAGTGTATAATTGGGTCATATCAGTCCTAATAGACCATTTTTATTGGTTTAATTACATCAAAATGATCTTTGGGTTAACATAAGTAATCATTCAAGTGATAGCTTGGCCTCAGACCAACTAACATATTTTATCTCAAGGTCATATTCTTTTAGTTTAGCTATCCATTGAGCTTTGTTTTCACCCAACTCATTCTATTCCAACATGAGTTTTATGGACAGATCAAGGAGAATAGCATGCACCTTAATTATAAGAATATACTGATTAATTTTTTTCATAGATATAACTAGGGCATAATCATGCCTTTCTACGGTCTATATTTTTAAGTTTAACATCATTCAAGTTTGTGCTCATAAAGGCTATTAGGTTATCATCCTTGTCTAGCTTCTAGGTGAGCACCATAGTTATATTATGCTCTAAAGAAAAATAGTAGAGGTAAAAATATTTTATGTAGTCTAGAGTAGTTAAAATTATATATTTCATGATAGATTCATTTGAATTATTACAAGGATTTCCTAGATGGAGGGTCTAATCTACCTTTGTTTCCTATTTTAACATCCCATTTAGTGGCTTAAGAATCTCAAGAAAAATAGATATAAATTTGTGTGTAAAGTTAATCTTACAAAATAAGTATTTTAATTCCTTTTTACTATTAATAAGAGTTATTCTAGAAATTACATAAACACACTAAAAATCAATTGAAATACCCTCCTTGGTAATGACATGACTAAGTAGCTTACCTTCTGTGACATTGAATACACTCTTAATTGGGTTGAGAGATATACTATACCTTCTTAACCTTTAAAATATTTTATGGAGATGGTGAATATGATCAGACATGAATTTTTAAAAAATAGTCAAGTAATTCATATAAATAATTATTCATTTATATATTATACCTTTGAAGGTAAAGTTCATAGCTATTCGAAAGGTGGATATTGTATGTACAAATCCAAGTGGAATTATCTTGTAAGTAAAGGTGTCCCATTTTATTGTGAACATAATATTTATTATATCTTTTAATATTAACATAACTTGATTGTATTCTAAGATTTTGTCCAAAAATGACATCTTTTGGGGTCCACTCACCATCTAAATTACCTCATCCAAGGAGGGTAAAGGGTAGTTGTCTTTTTTAGAAGCTTAGTTAATATTTATGAAATATACATAGTATAATCTCTCCACTCTTCTTGTGAATTGGAACCAAGTTGGATACCCACATAGTGTGATGGACTAGGAAGATGATCCTAGATAAGAAGAGTTTATGAAGCTCCTTATGGATAAATGACTCTAGGATTAGTTTTATAAGTCACTGCCTCTATCTAAAATGCTTATATTTTTCTTGAGTGGGATAGTGTGTAATTATGCTCAGGTTAAACACTTTAAAGTCTTCATATGTTTAATCAATAAAATCCTTGTACCATAAAATCAACCTTTTTAGTTGTTAAATATTATCAAGAGTGTAATTTAGGATAACATTAACATCTTGGATTTGGTTTGATGACCCTAAATTAATTTTTCTAGACCTCTGATCTAGGTGTATTGGTTTCTCGACTTTATATGTAGACCAATTAATGACTAATATCCTCTCAAGGGAGATCATTCCATTTGGGACTTAGTTTCATTTTAGGTTCATAATACCATCTTGGTCACAATCCTCATCCTTGATATCACCTATTTACAACTCATATATAACTTAGGTCAATCAAAAATATGTTAGTCATCCTCAAATCTCTAGAAGTTATTTATGTTGTCCAATATCTAGGGACATAGGATGAGCTCTATCAATAATATTTATAGCCCTAATTCATGTAGGGGTGTTATATTTTTAGTGAAAGTTTCCAATGAATCCACCACCTAGTTTTCCCCTTTGGGAGTGGGTTAAAATCAATAAATATTTATATCAAATCCCATTATTGATGTTTTTACTTCTTTAGATAAGATAACTTGAATTGTAACTTAATCCTAACTTGGTTATTTACAAGATAAAAATCCCTAAAAAAATTTAATTTATTTAATTTATGTTTCAAGGTGATTTTTAGTCTTATGATTAAGGCTTCATATTCTACAAATTTATTAATAAAAGGAAATTGTAAGCTTTAAGAACCTAAATGTCACTTTAAATTTTGGATAGAAATTAAAATATAGCTCTAAAACCTTACTCAGAATGGGCCCCATTGATGTATAAGGACCATATACCTAATAATGTAGGTTCATTATAGGTTTTACCCTTAACACTTTTTTATAGAGTGTAAACACCTCTGTCAAAGGATAGCAAGTTTATCTTTTCATTGATTAAATTATATTCTGTGATCATATTTTCATCCCAAGTTTCTACCAATACAATTTTGATTTGCCACACCTATCCAAGGTAACCACATGTGGCATAAGTCTTTATCCATATAATGATTAAGGGTTCTGGATATTTCCATACTAAGCAACATCATGTAAGATTTTAGGATGTCCACAACTTGGATGTTTATAAATTACTAGACCCTAGGTTTAAATTCTAGTTGTATATACACATTTAAGATCTCAACCACTATCTTAACCTCAAACTATCTAGGTAAAACACTATTTTTTCTAATGTAATAGTATTCAAACCTAAATTTTGACATATTCTTATGGGCATGACATTTTATAAGGCCCTTTAATTGAATAAGTAATCATGCAGGTTCTTTTTAAACAAAAAAATAATAAAGAGGAAAGGTGAAACCTCACACTTATTCTTATGTATGAAAATTTTAGTAGGTATAATCTCAAATATGGGTTGAGTTGTTTTTTTAAGGACTTTAGAAAGAGACATATTTTCTCATGATTTAAGCAAGCTCGTGTAATGTAATGTTTTATTTTATATTATTTATATCCTATAATATGTTATACCTAGACTTATTAAAAGTGGGTTGGTCCTCTTTAGGGGGTTTGGGTTATTATATTTTAGAGGTGGAGGATCATGAGGGGTTGTACCATTGTTAGGAGGAATGGACATGGTAAGTCGATAATGTGTTGTATGATTCCAAAGAGTGTAGTTACTTCGTTAGAAATGATGGAAAATATTTACCTTATTAGTGGCATCTTCTAGTTCATTCATCCTCTTGGATAAGAAAATATAAGGTTTTAATGTCATATAATTTATTGGGGGCCTTAAAGTAATAGAGGATTTAACCTAGTTGTTGGCATTATGATGGTTTTAGACCACCATATAATCTTCCTTTTATTTATATAATATGTAAAATGAGCTAAAAGATAATTTCATACCACCTCATAATATTCATTTTATTTATATAATATGTAAAATTCACTACAAAAATCAATACAATCGAGCTCCCCATGCCGGGTTGTGTTGTGCACACAATGCTAGTTTGTTAAAGCCAACTCATAAATGTTGATATCAAGAAATTTATTAGGTTAGAAATATTGTTGTTTATTGAATCAGTTATCAGAATGATTATATATATGTTAGGTGAAATTTATATTTTAATTCTCACCATTAGTGTTCCCAACCTATCCTTAGAGGCCCAAGAAGTCACTACTAAGATTATATACCATGAGTTGTATAACATTCAACTCATTCTTGATGGATTCTTTGTGTATGTCCTAGAAAATTTTCATGGTAGGGACCAATGCTTGAATTTGATCTTATGATAGTACTTAATTATTTCTTGGGCTAAGGAAACCCAAGTGTTGTTTAAGAGTATCATTCCTCAAAGGAAGCTAATTTGTCACATGTACATGCTATGGCATAGGTATATTTTAACTAGTGGTAAATAGAGGGTTTAGGGTAGGTAGGTTTGAAATTATATTAAGATGGTTATAAAAATTTAAACTTAATTTTGTTTATCCACCTTTATGTATTCAATGTAGGCTAAGGGTAGATACACCACTAACAGGTCTCTATGTAGGAACATGGTAGTCTAATGGTATAACACATTCTTATACATTTCCAAGGATAGTTAGACATCTAGATTATATAAAATAGTGACTCACCTATACATAGTAAATAACCTTGCATTAAATTTGTAATGGGATCATTTGTCTCTCTCTTGATGTAGGTGAATTACTAGTATAACACACTTGGGTCAATGACTTTCCCAAACTAGGCCAAAAACATGTTACTAAACTAAACCTAACTCATGAAGGAGTTTTCACAAAGGTTTAAGAACTGATCATAGGTAATGACCATCAAAGTGAATGGGAATGTTCTTAAAATAACATCCCCATGTTCTACATTCAAAAACCTAAGAGTAATTCTATACAAGGTGATAATTTATTCATTGGTACACCCTATATTTGGTGTGAATAATGGGAGGTATATCTTTAGGGTTTTGGGTAGGTTATGAATGGATTTGGTCATATTAATGGTATACATAGATAGAAACACCATGGAGGTAGCCATAGGTATGGGTTTATTAGGTGCATAAAAAGAGGATGAGCTAGTCAAGGACATCGAAGGTCTCAATTTTCCTATATAATAATGTGTTTTCTAATGGATTTGTAAAGGTGATATTATAAGTTACCTAAGACTTGATCTAAACTAGTGATCCACAAAGTAGGATACCTTTTATTGTGGTTTAAATAGGATATCAAATCTTTGTTAATTAATGATAATGGGTGCCCTTCTTCTAGCACCAGCTATTGTTCTATCTAACATCTCATTCACCCAAATACATCTATTGAGATAGATGTACTAAGTGGGATTAAGGAATAATTAGGGGAATTGCATCCTCTCATTTTAGGATTTAAACTTAAATAATTTAGGGCATGAGATACAAATATTGGGATCCATTCAATATCCCACTTGGAATGGATATCCAAGAGATGCAATACTACTACTAAAGATAAAATTCATGATTTCTCACTGATAAAGAACTTCATTACCACTAACTAGATCAATTGAAATATATTTTACTAATTAAATAATACTTTACTTCATTTCACATTATTTAAATAAATGGAAATGATCATTTGATATAAAACAAACATAAAAGGGGGAGAAAAAGAGTAGGGTATAAAGTATTCTCTTTGAAAAAATGGAAACACAAATACTTCAAGGAATTGGAAACATGCCCAACTATAGTTATTCTAATATATGTTAAGTTTCAAAAAATGGTGAGCTCTAGCCACATAGGGAATGAGTATAAGGATAAGGGTGAATTAATTATCTATGGATCCCTTTTATGAATAATCTCACATAGACTAATAGTTGATTACACATAGGTCCTCATAGATTTCAAATAAAGTAAAATTAATTAGAGAACTTAACTAGAATGATGGGAAGCTCAACCTAATTAATGAATAAAATTTTCAAAAAGGTACATATTATGGTTTCTTAGCATTAGCATTTTTCCATTCAATTATAAATAATGTGTAAGACATCTATATAAACTAGACACATTTGAAAAAAAAACTAAATTAGCATTAATTTAAAACTGCTTTCTTATAATATAGTAGACCCTTACAAAATAATATAAAAAATTATTTATAAGAAAGAAATGAGACCCACCTCTTAGTAACATGATATCTCATCATTGGTCATCATGGATTTAAATGATTACAATAGTATTATATCAAAATATTCCACTTCCCCAAAATAATCAGAACCAAATTCCTAGGGGCCACTAAGATATAATCAAAAAGAGATTAGAGTGGGATGTTTCCCAACTACTTTGGTAGACCCTAATAAACTCCCAATGATTGATCAATAAGGCCATATTATTAGTAAATATTATATACATTATAGGTGTCTTCCAAAATAATACTTTTATCTAAATCAATAGTAACTCATGATATTTGAGTGGGGCCTCCAAGGAAACTTTCAACTCTTGGACTTGACTGATGATCACTATAGACTACATGCCAACTCTAAGAAAGCCTTATCTCTATCCCTATTTTATTTATCCACCTTTATATTAATGATTTCATTGAATTATATCAAGTGGATCCCAAACTCATACCATTCTAAAAGAGTGACATCAGGGTAAAAGATCACCAATATGTTGACCTCCTTGAAATAAGTAAGAATTTGACCCTTATGTTTCTCTGATGGCTTAATGGTTACTTGGAAAGTGCTTATCCAGTCTTATATGGATGTACTCATGGTCCCTAATAATGTTTTATATATATTTAAATTCATGAAGGGTACTAATTTTAGTTTTGGTAACATCTCGTTATTAGTAATAGCTACCAACTTCTTGCACTTATTATCCATCTGGATAATCCTCTCTTAATATGCTTATGTGGTTTGGAGGAGCTCCTTACTTTGTGGATAGGTATTCAATCACCTCTATAAGGATGGTGAATAATTATGTTAGTTTTCATTATACTTTTCCAATTAAACCTATGGGAAAAGTGATCTTTACTAGATACTTATTACTCTCACTTGTTCATTCATGTCCTCATCAACTTTATTGTGAGTTTTTTAGTGGCATGGTCTACTAAAACTATATCTTCTATTACTTTCTCTTGTCTACTTTAAATTATTACTTTAGTAAGTGATAACATGACATGTACAATATTCTATATGATTGCATCACCTTTTTAAATGAAGGTCAGAGTTAGAACTCTCTTCATGTTCTTAGATTATCTATTAAATTACCAATGGATGTCTAAGTCCCCATTATAGACCATATTTGGTCTATGTGCACCTAAGGATTTGATGGGCATGGTCCTTACCTACCCAATGATAGTTACCAAGGTAGTATAAGGTGGGATATGAGGGGTAGATGCAACTAAAATGAAACATGGGATGAAAGAGGAAAGAATAGAGGGGGAAAAGGAAATGAAATATAATATGGAGAGGGAAGTGGAAATAATGGTGGAGGGGGAAACATGGGGGCAAAGGGAGTAAAAAAATGAGGAGGCCCAAGGAAACATATATAACTACATTATTTTGGGTTTATAGAGACTTGAAGACCAATGACACTCAAAATTTGTGTATTCATGATGAATGATGAAATTGGCTAGTTAAATCCAAATATATGAGGGCCGAAGGTGATGGATAAATAGGTATAGGAAGGAGTTTTAGATTATACCAAAGGAGGAACATGGTACATAGGAGTAATCACCTTCTATTTATTATTTATTATTTATTATTTTTTTAAATATTATATATGCTATAATAATGGATGAAAAATTAGGAGTAGTAAGATCTATGATAATAAGTTCAATAGAAGTAATAGGGGCCATTTGGATTTTTAATATTCTTGGAGAGATTATCATCATAGTGGAAATTGAACTTGATGGGGCCAATAAGAACATAGGATCACTGATAATTTGAGATCTACTAAGGATAGAACTAACCTATGGGGTAGGGTGGAGATTCATGGATGGAAAATTCCATGGTAATTTGGTATATGAGGTTCACAATTGAGCTATGGGTAGAATTGGGGGAACTTAGGTACTTGGGATGTTAATAAAAATTACAAAAGAGGGAAGATAAGGGAATTGGGCACTTAGGATCACCTAAATAGGGGAATCATAATAAGGGTGGCCCTTTCTAGGATGAAATTTGTTAGGGGAGTTGTTAAGGATTGCATGGGAATGCCAACAACTAGGGTGGATGCTCTTGAGGTATCTCTATATTGATTTCTAGTCAAGATGTACTTGAGACTACTATCTAAATGTAAAACATGGATAGTTAAGGTTATATTACCTAAGGATATGGCACAAGTGTAGTATATGTTGATAAAACTAGAGGGGAAGCTAATAGGAATCCCTATAGAATTATTTAGAAAGCCCCTTCATAGTTACTATAACCTCAACAATTGACTATGTAGGCTCTTGATGTAGTGCTTTGGACCAACTCTTGAGGAGAGATAAAAGCACTAAAAAATGATCCTAGTGTCCAAAGCACTACAAAATTATCATTTTGTAGATAGGGTACTAGAGACTTTTGAAGACATTGAGAGGGAGATTTAGGGTTTTATAGGTGTGCTAAAAAAATTTGATCATTCATCTATGTCATTATTTGGATGATTTATCTTCAAAACCTTAATAAACACTTACATACATGAAATGAAACTAGAATAAAATTCAAAAAGAAGGGGAATGTGTACGTTTTGGGATATTATGATCACATGATGCAAAACCCTACTATTTTGACCACTACCTACATTAACCCCAATGATATGGATCTCAAATCAAATATAATTATCCCTTAGGGAACATGCATAATAAATGCACATGGTATGCTATAATGACTTTTACTTAGGCCCTTCTTTGATCAAGCATTCAAATTTATGTGTGGTGTTGAGTAGTATTAAGATTATTGAGATATATTATTAATTAATTTTTATGCAATTATGTGCCAAAGTAGTAAGTGCTAGATGTAGAATGCCTTGTGTGGTTCTTTATAGAGAAGGAACTTTACTTTGAATGAAAAATGGTTTTTCACATGTTGAAAAACTGAAAAGATAGATAAAAAAACATAATAAGGGACTCAAAGAAGGGTAAGGACCTGAAATGAGCTAAAAAGTGACAGTTGAATAATAACACTATTTTAGACACTAACATAGTGTACTACTAACCAAGGTAACACTATTGTCCTATAGGTAAAACACTCAATAGTGACTATGAAAATTAATCTAAGGGCCCCTTTGACTAGGTTTGTCATGATCTAATACCACTGAGGGTAAAATAAGTAGGGAAAATAAGTCATAATAAGGACCCAAAATACTAAAGTGATCATGCAGGAAAAAGACATAGTACATGTGTTTCTTGACAAAATAATAGTGTGTATATTTCTACCCCTTTATTTTAGTAATGCAATTGAAATGAATGTACAAGAGTAAAATTAAAATAAAAATGTGTATAGATACTTACATGTGTAGATATGTTATGGACCTGGCCACTTCTTGGACAGATAAGTGGATAGGCATTTGGAATATTAGTTGTGAAGAGAAAATACAAAATGTGGGTGTCCCTTGTATTGAATCTAAGTGACTGATTATATTATGAGAAACAAATCCCTATTTGTGCCAACTCTAATATGTGATTGAGTCTAAGAATAAATCTAATATTATGGATAATTTATCCCTAATTTCCCCTAGTCTAACATGTAACTAAGTTTGAGAATAAATCTATAACTATGGAGAAACAAAACCTATTTACCTCAACTATGATATGAAAATATGTCTATTAATTAATTTGTGAATGTGAAGGAACAAGCCCTAATTAACCCCAACTTGATATGTAATCAAGTCTAAGAAGTAATATGTGCTTCGAGGTCAAATTTTTTGCTCAACCTATGTAATCTAGGTCTAATGAAAACTATGGATGAACTCCTGTATATGTCCATATGACCCAATCTATTGAAATCTTGGTGACAATATGAGTGTAATCTAGTAGTCAATGCATATAGAATGGTACAATTTTCCATTCCATCTCTATAACTTGGTGAAATCTTATGTGATTGAGGACATGTGCCTTATATAATTCTCCCAAAAAATGATATCTAAGTAATATATATGTGTAAAATATTCATAAATATATATGTATGTATAGGGATGGTGTAATATGTACATTCCCCCATAGTCATAATTAGAGTCTAGAGCTATGATAAAATAATATATAGAATCTAGGAGTTTGAAACAATGTCATAGGACCCTAAAAATATGAGTTAATCAATGTATTTGAATATCTGAGGCAATCTATGTATTTGAGACTGTGTGTCTATTTCATTGAATCAATAAATCTAAGTCAACTATATATCTGAATATCTAAGTCAATTTATGTATCTAAATATTTGAGTCAATCTATGTATCTAAACCTAAATATGTGTCTAAGTCACTAAATCAAAAAATCTGAGTGAACTATGTATCTAAATATTTGAGTCAATTAGTGTATCTAAATATCTAAGTAAATCTATTTATCTGAACCTAAATGTGTGTTTAAGTCACTAAATTGAGAAATCTGAGTCAACTATGTGTCTAAATATTTGATTATATATATATATATATATATATATATATATATATATATATATATATATATATATATATATATGCCCCCTTTTGGTGAGAGATCTACAACTAGGGTAAGGTATCAAACCAAATGTGATACCGATATGCATATTAGTTATAATTAACATTGATATTAGGATTGTGAGATAGATAATCTGGTAATCATAGAGGAATCATTTATAAATTAGGATTAATATAAACATGTGGTCTATAGTGAGTTTTCTAAGAAATTATGAGTTTTTTCATTTATAGAGTCAAATTTAGTGGGATAAAAGTGTAACTAGTATTGTGTAGGGGATATCATTATCGAGTCCTATATATAAGAAATGGATCAAAAATTGGAAATTTAGTTATCAAGATATCATGATTGTAAGATTTGGATAAAAGTTGGATAATTTACATGCAAGGTTAACCTTAGGTGGGTGGTATTTTTTAAAACATGGTTTAAATCGATTGATTGACTTATTTCAAAAATAATTTGAACCTTTTGATTTGATATAATTATTGATCTAAGCCTAGATACATGTCAAAGAGATGAGGAGTGAATGTGACCTACTGTGAGGAGGTGGAGGCACTCATACAAGCCAATGAGGAGGCTAGTTTAGTAAGAATCCCAATATTTTTTGTGTTGTTTACTTATTGATTAAGATTTCTATCCTTTTTAGTGTAATTTAGATAGATTAGGGACCTTTTTGGGAGGGTTATAATAGTGTTCCAATAACATCATTGATGTCTTAGGTTACAATGCTACCATCCACAAACTATGCTAATGTCCAATTCTAGTGTCCTATTTGTACCACTAATGTCATGTGGACTAAATATTGCAATTCTTGATTCTAAATTACATTTAATTATTATATTTGTCATTTAGAGATTTTAATGTCTGATTCTATGTATTTTATAGGTGGACATGTATATGTGGTAGTTACATAATGTTAAAATGATGGAGTGATTTTGTGTGCTTCCATTGATAGATAATGAGAGATAAGTTGTGGATAGGGCTAGTTTAGGTTAAGTAGCATCACTTGCAATGATGCCCTAGGATTTCCATATGATGATTGTAATATGTGAGTAGTGGAATGTAATTACATGTAATTTTTATCTACCCACCAAGGAGATTATTGTGACATTATAAGATGTGTATAGGATACTAAGATTGTCCATTACTTATTAGTAGTTACTATTATAGTAGGTGTCTTGGGATATATCTATAGACTAAGCCTTGAGGTATTTTTTATCCATGTCTATGGGGACCCATCATCGAGGGAGTAATAGTGATATATTATTATTTGTGATCATTATACATAATGTTACATGGCTTCAAAATTTGTTGGTAATGTTATTGTCCTCATTTATTGATGTGGATGGTATCAAGGTATACATTTCATACAGGATGCATGGAATTTTTAAGGACATAAAATAACGTGGGACTGTATACTCATGGGGTGTCACTATGCTAGCCCACTTGTATCAATATTTTTACCATTTCACTCAAGAGTTGTGTGGTAGTGGGATTATATCCTTGGCATTGTTTCATTGTTGGGATTATGATCACATTGTAGTGGCTAGGCCTGAGGGGTTTTTTTTGTATATTAGGCACATCCATAGGTATTTATAGAGAGATGGACTAACATATCTCCCATGAAATTGAGGGTCACAATGTATTGTCAATGGGTATTAGATTATGTGATATTTAAATATATTATTTCAAGACCCTTTAAGGGATTTTAGGGATGGATTATTGGCAAGTGTTGTCATTGATGTCAAATACTGATGTCATGTGTGCATTGACATCAAAGGTAATGACAAAGTGGTGATGTCATAATGATAATGAGTTTGAGCCTGAAGTTATGCAAAGTAGTATTAGATGCATATGATGTAAGGTAAGTATTATCTAATGCTTATAATATTATATCTAGCATGTTGATGAAGTTTTAATTCAAGGAGAGGATACAAGCATGTGAATAGTGTGTTGGCATAGGCTTGGTATCCTAGTATGTAAGCATGGATCTTTAGTATATGCTTGGATAGGAAGTTGATGAATGTTATGGATTATGAGATCATGTTTCATAGGTCATATGGGGTGTCAAGAGTTCTTAAAATGATAATGGGAATGCATGGTGTTCATCTGGTTCTTCATTATGTTCATTTAGGCATAGTTAGTTTTATAGCAAAAAAATCTAAGTAGACAATTTACTAACATCACCATTGCCACATATGGATGAGTCATGGGAGTTAGTCATATGGCTGTGAGAAAATTAGTCCCAAGTTCCTATGGTACAATTTTTATTTCATGTGATTGAGTGAAGAAAAATCTATTAAGGTTCAAATTTGGCCTTCCAAATAGATTGTAGAGGTTCTCATATTAGCCAGACTGTCACTGCATGTTATGTATATGTAAATGAACTAGTATGTATATGAATTTAATTTAGGTATAAAGAAAGGAAATAATGGAAAAAAATTTACATGGATATGTTTCTTATAGTTCCAATAAGCTAACCTAAAAATTTAGAGTCCTAAAGTGTTTTCTAGCTCAAGTTATCAAGCTTAAAAGTTGCTCTTGCAGACTGTGTAACGCCAGAGACCATCAAGTTTAAATATGTTAAAGTCTAAGGTCACTAGCTAGTAGATCTAATGGTGCATATACAATTAAATATTTCAAATAATTAATTCTCTATTAATAAGTGTCACATTCACATAGCTTGGATAAAAGATCAATGGTGAGTGATAGTTTATACTAATGAAGATTAATGGTGCAGGATAAGTTAAAGAGTCAACAATGCATGCAAGACTACCAAGTGGCATAAGCATAATGGAATATTAGTAAGTTTATCAAAAATAATATGAGGGTGAAAATTTTCATAATATTGAGATTCTTGATCAAGATCTAATGGTAAACATTGTAAGGTAAGGAACATGCTAATTTGTAGAGATCGATGGTGTGAATTTGGTCAATATTGTAAGGGTACAAGAGATGAGGTCAACACATTTAGGGCTTAATGTTTGGATAATGGAGAAATATGAGTTAAATTTCAAGATACTTTTTAATAATATTTATGGTGTAATTTGATTGAGCTAAGTGAAGAGCATGAGATGTGTTCTCTGTGATGAAGTTTTAATTGTGACCATTTAGATTTAAATATTCAAATTAATGAAGGAAGAACCACTGCTCAGTGTTTGAGCCATAACTTTTGATCTAAGATGAATTAATAGATGAAATAAATATTAAAATTATAAATCACTCCAAGATGAATCCATATCAATTAGTTAGAAGGTTTGAATCTTTGTAAAGTTGTAGATATTGAGATCCAAAGTTAACTGTGTGTTTGGCCATATTTTGTAGGTGAGGTGAGAAGGATATTTTGAGCTATTATGATGGTATTTAATGTTTCAATTGGAATTATATATTTGAGAGTGTATTATAATCTCTAAATAAGATCTTTATGGACTTTAGAGGTTTTAATAATCCATATTATATATGAACAAAAGCTAATAAGTTGAATGTTTATTCATTCATGGTGTTCTTGTGTACAAGGCTAATGTTTGAGTAGATTGAGCATATATAGAGGAGTGTTGTGATTTATTTGATCATTTTATGATGTATAAGGGGTTATATATTTATTGTGTATAAGTATAATGCTTTTATAATTGGTTTTATATTTATAATTTTCTCAATGGAGTGTTAAATGGGGGAATAGGTCTTCATGAGACTTATAAGGCACACTAAGAGGCATAGTTGATTAAGTGTGACCCATAGTTACTATGGACCATATGTGAGGATAGAATTGACCTATGTAATATATATTAAGTGTTAAGACAAGTCCAAATTATAACCATGAAGATAATAATCCTAATGACTATATAAAATGTGAAATCAAAGATGATGATTTCTAGACTTGTGAGACTAGATAGAAGTGGTGTATGTGAGTGTTGTGGAGTGAAGGAAATAGGAAAGGTTGGGTTCCCAATGATAGGTTGTGGACAAGAGAAAGTTGATGACTATGTGTATATATTTTAGGTCATATTTTTTTATGTTAGAATAGTTCTCTTGTAGGTTTGAAGATTAAGGATGAATAAAAAGGCTAGAGTGATTCAAAAAGGATGTTTTAGATGCCTTGAGTGTGAGTGAAGGATATATTATGTCTATGTGAGGTTGGTGATTGATTTGAGAGGTAGAATAGAGTGTAGAATATGTCATTTACATAGTTGATGATATATGATATACATTATATTTTAATTAGATTGGAAGGTAATCATTGATCAAGAGATTTTCATTTTATAGGTGTTGGGAGGGTGCTCAACATCTAGGTCCAAAGGACTTGACCAACAGGTGGTCAAAAGGACTTGATCATCTTAGGTGTAGTTTATCATTTTTAAATAGGTGTTTCACTAAAGTTAGTTAGAATGAATTCACCAATAGGTTGTCAAAAGGACTTGATCATCCTAGGGGTAGGTGCTCTATTTGCAACAAGTGTTTCACTAAATTTTGGTTAGAAGGACTTGATCAGTCTCATGTTTATGATCATTTTATAAGACAAGTAGTCCATGTGTTTACAAGCTTGAGAGTGGGTATTATTCCCCAAGACGTTTTACCACATAAATCTTGTGTTTTTTATGTGATATTGCATTATATATTGTTCATTGCTATAAACATCTTGAACGCTTCATAAATAATTATATTGAATGCTTATAGTGTTTGCAGGTTTTGGAAATTGAATTAGATTATTTTCCACCACTGATTCATCCCCCCCCCCTCTTAGTGGTTTTTACCTCCAAAAATTAGTATTTGAACTTGACCTTTTATATAAGTTAAACCACTTGAAGGTGATCTAAGGTAAAATATGGGTAAAATGAATAGCTATTATAAAGAAAAGAACATCATAGATGATGAATATGTTGGCTTTGATAGCGAGGAAGAAGAATTTGATCTAGAAGTTGAGATTATGAGTGCACTTAGTGAATTGAAAGAGAAAAATAAGAAGAATCATAAAATGAAGAATATTATAAGAGGTCTTGAATCACAAGTCAGGTCTCTTGAAATGTGTTTATCATTCAAGTCCATAATAGATGAAATGACAATCAAGAATTGATTAATTATATGGAAGAACAATCATTTAAATTGAAGTATGACATGGCTAAATAAGCTAAGATGGATAAGGAGACCATTAAAGATCTTAGAATTCAATTAAAGGTTACAAGTTCAAGCATGAGATAAAAATAATATGCATTTGTTCAATTGAAGAATAATCTTGTTTCGCTAAATATGAGATTGAATAGGTCATAGTCAAGGAAGACAAGATGACCATGGATGATCTTGAGGATCAATTAAGAGTTACAAATACTAATCTAATTTCAAATAAGAAGAGTGAATATATCTTAAGACTCAATTAGAAGAATCAAATAGAAAGGTGAGTTAAAATCAATGTTATCATGATGAGTTGAAGACTACTCTTGATTCTGTGAGAGTAAATCATGAACAACTCATAGACAAGTTGGATATGCTGAAAATGGAACATATAAAACTTCAGAAAATTAAGAAGAATGTAAGCTTTGAAAGCAATGTAATAAGGTTTGTTAGACAACCACATGCTTCCATGTATGCTATTTTATTTCATGGTCATCTTTATAAATGTAATAATTATGGTCATAAAGATAAGGATTATAGAAGGAAGTCAATCAAGTATGGACATTCATGGAGCTATGATAGAAGGAGTTTTTGTGCAAAGATTGATCATAGTTGAAATCTATCAAAAGGTATGAATGATGTTATTTGTTGCATTTGTGATAAGAAAGGTCATATATCTAGACTTTGTCCTAATAAATTTGATAAACCTTGAAGTCTTTTGAAGAAGGGAGAGACTCCTAGAAAGCATATCAAAAGTCAAAACATGATGTGAAGACCTAAGGTAGTAAAGGATAGCCTTGTTGATATTAGTCCAAAAAGGAAAGAAGTTGGATGATCTAAGAATCAAGTCAATTATACCATTCAAGGCCAAGGAGAATCTGAAACAAGGATCTCAATTTGATGGTTTATTCGTAGTAGTTCAAGAATTATCAGGTAACGAGTTTCATGATTATCAATATTTATTGTTGTCTACTTTTAGAGAGGATAAGGTGTTATTAGAAAATATAAATGCCAAGAAAGTTGTTTTACTCAAGAAAAGGAAGAAGAAGAATAAGGTTCTTTAGTCTTATGATAAGGATTGTTATTCTCCTCTGTTCTAGGTTCTTATGAAGTAGAGGTGTCTTTATTGTGCTTCATGAAGACATTTCTTAGTTTGAAGAAGAATGTCATCTTGTAAGGGTGTTTTTAGTTTAGAGGGTCAAATTCAAGGTTTCTAGGTGGTAAAGGAGGATTTATGATTTTTAAAGATGATATTTTTACATATAAAGTTATTTTGACCTTATTCTAGCATGCTCCAAGTGGTTTTGTGGTCTGAAGGTATGTTGAAGTCAAATTAGAGATTTTTGAATGCTCTCAATTTTCTTAGTTTTTGGCTTAAGGGAAAGCAGCCTAAAATGGGTTATAGGATGTATGGGTTCCCAAATGTATGGAGTCTCAAATATTGGTCTATAATTGTGTGATGGTTGTGTCTAGGTGTGTAAGGTGTTTTTAGAGGTAGGCATTGACCAGAAGGAGGTCTATTAACCCTATTTGTTTTGAGATTGTAAAGTTTTGGGCTATGTTAGAAAAGTAGTTTGCCTTATGATTTGAGGTCTAAGGCTTATTGATAGGTTGAATGGAAAAAATGCGTTGTCAAATCAAGCCTCACAAAGATTTGAAGGTTTGTGGTTTTCAATTTATTTTAGTTTTTATCAAGATGAAGGCTTAATTGTCTACTAGATTTATGAAGTATGTTATAGAGGAGGATCTAGGTGATTAAAATTAGTGTGATTAGGGGGGATTATGAGAGTGATACATACATACATACATACATACATACATATATATATATATATATATATATATATATATATATATATATATTACTTTTCAAGTCTTGAAGGTGTGTTTACTAAATTTTTTTGGCTCTAAAAGTTCTAGGAAGGGCTACAAGGAGTCTAGATAGGCCTATTATGAAGATTTAATGTTTCTGATTAGTTTCTCCAAAAGAGAAAGGCATGAGTATTTTAAGTTAAGTTATCAAGTTGGTTTAGATCATACTTCCTATTTAATGAGTGGCATGAAGTTTTATTGGTTTTCCTTGAGGTGTCTTGAGAGAGAAGGCTAATAAGCCTATGTGGTGGTTCTTCATGGTGTGTGGAGATTTGAATATGCTCAAGAAGTACAATGGCTCAGAGATATTAGGGGGAGTCCCTCTTAGTGTTATCAAGGTGAGTTATATTAATTTTTTGTGTTTATGTGTGTTTAATCCTCATTTATATTAGTGAAAGATCAAATAAGAATATATCCATGGTGCATGATTGATAAATACAAGTTCATATGCACAGAGTTAGGGGGAGCTAAATCAGATATCTTGAGTGGTTTGAGGAGATATGCATGATGTAAGGGGAAGAATATATGAGATGCTTCAATCATATTTAATATGTGGTGATATATTCTATAGATGATAATTATATAAGGGTGATATGATGACTTGATCAAACCCAGACATAATTATGAAAATATGTTGAATCTTCATTCATAAGGAAAGGGAGCTTATGAATTTTATAGGTAAATAGGTCCAAATATTATAGTAGCCCAAGTTTATAATGATCAATTCCAAACAATAAATGGCATGAGATAGATCATGGTGTTAGGGGGATCTTTCTAATCTATGTGAGCAGTTTGCCAGGTCCAAGGATCAGAGTTGTCCAAGTTTAGTTTGATGCATGTCAAAGAGGGAAAATTATTTCATAAGAGGTATGTAAGTATGCTGAGCACTCATAATTATATTTTAATACATTCATGAAGTTAAGAGGAGCTTGGTGGATGTTTATTCCACTATTTAATTAATGGAAAATGGGGAAAAGGAAAAAAAGAGGCTACCATAAATGACAAAGGGGGAGATTTTTGGCAAGTGTTGTCATTGATGTCATGTGTGCATTAATGTCAAAGGTAATGACAAAGTGGTAATATCATAATGATGATGAGTTTTAGCCTTAATGTGTGTAAATAAATATTTAGATGCATATGATCTAAGCTAATTATTGTCTGAGGTTTATCATATTATATCTAGTATGTTGATGAGGTTTTATGTCAAGGAGAGAAGACAAACATGTATATAGCGTGTTGGCATAGGCTTGGTAGCATAGTATGTAAGCATGAATCCTCATTATATTATTGGATAATAATTTTATGAATGTTATGGATGATTATATAATGTTGTAGATATATTATGGGGTGTCAAGTGTGCTTTAAATTATTATGGGAATGCATGGCATTCATCTAGTTCTTCATTATGTTCATCTAGGCATAGTTGGTTTTGTGCTAGAAAAATCTAAGTAGATAATGTGATGACATCACCATTACCACTATGGATGATCTAGGGGGAGATGGTCATATGGATGTGATCACATTAGTCCCAAATTTATATGTTTTATGTTTTAGGTCATGAAATTGAGCACAATAAAAGTTATTAAGGTTCAAAGTTGGCTTTCTAGGTAGATTGTAGAGGTTCCCATACTTAGCCTGACCACCATTGACATCATGTAGATATGAATGAACCGGTATGTTTATGTGTTTAATTCTATTTTGAATAAAGTCAATAATGGTCAAAATTTTACATGGATATTTTACCTATAGTTCCATGAATTTACACTAAAAATATGGAGTCATGAAGTGTCTTTTAGCTCAAGTTATAAAGCTTCAATGTTTCTCTTGTAGAATACATTAGGCCATAGACCGTCAAGTTTAAATACATTGAATTATAAGGTCACTAGTCATTAAATCAAATGGTGTAAATAAAAGTCAATATTTAAAAAAATTAATTCACTAGTGAAAAGTGCCACAATTAGGAAGCTTAGATAGAAGATCAAAGGTGAGTGGAAGTTCATACTAATGAAGATCAATGGTGCAGAAGAAGTCAAAGAGTCAACAATGCATGTGAGACTGCAAAGTAGCAAAAGCAAAAGGGAATGTAGGTAAATTCCTTAGAACGCATTTTAAGGTGCCAAGTGTCATAATATTGGGATTTCTAAGAAAAATCTAATGGTGAGCACTATAAGGTAAAGACCAAGCTGATTCATAGAGATCAACGACATGCATTTGGTCAATATTACAAGTCTGCATTAGAGGAGGTCAACATGTTCAAGGTTTAACATTTAGATATTAGAGCACTAAAAGTTAATTCAGTGCTAATTTAAAATAATATCGATGATGCAAGTTGAGTGAGCTAAGTGAAGAGCATGAGATGTGTCTAAGTGACCAAGGTTTAACTATGACCATTTGAATTTAAATACTCAAATTAACAAAGGAAGAACTAGTGATCAGTGTTTGAGCCATAACTTTATATATAGAATAAAGTCAAAGATGTAAAAATAATTTTTTTAAAAGACTCTAAGGTTCATCAATAAAAATTAGTTAAAAGGTTTGACTATTTGTATAGTTGTAGAGATTGAGATCCAAAGTTGATTATGTGTTTGACCATATTTTGTAAGTGACATGGGAAGGACATTTTGAGCTATTTTGATGGTATTTAGATGTTTCAAGGGGACTTGGCTATTGGATATTATTTTAGACTCTTTATGGATGATCTATATGGACTTTAGAGGTTTGACTAATCTATATTATGTATGAAAAAATTCTTAAAAGTTTATTGTTTGTTCATTCATGGTGTTCTTGTGTACAAGGGTAATGTTTGAGAAGATTCAAAATATGTAGAGGAATGTTGTGATGTATGTGATCATGTGAATATGTTAAAGGGGTCATGTGGAGTGGGCCAATTATTTTGGAAGTGATCATATATTTCTAATTTGCTCAATGGAGTGCTAAATGGGGGAATAGGTCTTCATGAGACCTATAATGGCTACTGAGAGGTGTTGTTCATTAAATGTGACCCATATATGTTATGGCTAACATTGTGAGGATAATATTGAGTTATGTTATATGTTTTAAGGGTTAAGCAAGTTTAAAGGTTAACCCAAAAGATAATAATCTTGATGACTCTATAATAGGTGAAATCAAAGATAATTATTTATAGACTTATGAGACAAGAGAAGTGGTATATGTGAGTGTTGTGAAGCAAAGGAAAGAAGAAAGGGTGGGTGTCCAGTGATGGGTTGTGGATCAAAGTAGGTTTATGACTATGTGTATGACCTTTAGGTCATATTTTTGATGTCATAATAGTGCCCTTGAGGGTTTGAAGATTAATAATGAGTGAAGAGGTCTAAAATGATCTAAAAGGATGTTTTGGATGAGTTGAATGTGAGTGAAGGATAGATTATGTTGGTGTGAGCTTGCTGGTTGATTTGAGAGGAAAATTAAAGTATGGACTATGTAGTGTGCATAGTTGAAGAGATTTTATACACATTATATATCCATCAGATTGGTATGTAATCAATGATCAGGAGATGTTCATTTCATAAGTGTTGGAAGAGTTCTCAACATCTAGGTTAGAAGGACTTGATCATCCTAGGGGAAGGTGATCATTGTGAAATAGGTATTCCACTAAAGCTGGTAAAAAGGACTTGATCATCCTAGGGGTAGGTGTTTCTTTTGAAATAGGTATTTCACTAAATTTTAGTTAAAATGACTTGAATAGTCTCATGTTGATCATCATCTTATAGGACAAGTATTCCATGTGTTTGTAGGCTTGATAGTGTGTTTTATTACCAAAGAGGTTTTCCCAAATAGATCTTGTGTTGTGTATTTTATCTTATTTGATCTATTGTTCATTTATTTAAACATCTTAAATGCTTCATGAATAATTTTATTCAATGCTTATAGTGTTTTAAGGGTTTGTAAATTAAATTGGATTATTTTCCACCATTGATTCACCCCCCTTACCTATCAATGGTTTGTACTTCTAACATGGGTAGAGGATGGGATGCATTTGAGATGGATTCAAGTCATTTGACGGTTTCATGATTGATGGACCAATATTTATAGGGGTTCTAATATGATCAGGTGACATGGTAGTTTTATACGGTCTGAGATGTTCCTCCCACACCATGGGTATTGGTGAGGAGTAGTTAGAACCCAACAAGGCTAAGTAGTAGGATGAGACCCATAGAAATTGAGTTGGTTCTCATTTTAGTGTAAAGTGAGATCTTGTGATAGAGACACCTAATGTAGATGATGTGGGGGATAGAAATTCCTTATTATTATGGTGGGGATGACATGGATGACCACCAATATTTATAGGAGATGGGGTAGTTGTGGAAGATGTACTAGATCTAGTGCCCATTAGGTCATTTGAGGGTACATTTTCATTTGTAGATTTGCATCATTTATTTTTTTAATATTAGACCATTGATTGGTTAAATTTAGTCTAATGTATTATGTTAGTGTGTGCAGGTTCAAGAGATGATGAGTAATGGGAGATCATTATTGATGTTATGTTGCAAGAGATAACATTATATATTACTAATGATGTTGTGGATGATGAGTAGTGTACAGGGATAAAGGAATTATAGGTATCCATGTTCACACATTTTATTAAATGAAAATTTCCAATACATCATATAGGTGGGTAGCTAAAAATAGATATGGGGAACATGATAAGTTTTATAGGTGAGATATGTTCCCACCTGATGGTCTAGGCGGTGCAAGTGATAGGATCATGGATTAATATATTCATCTATAAAAGGATCATGTAGAGTTGGTATCTGAGGTTGTGATTTTATGAGAGATGGAATAAAATCATATAGATCTCATAATTGATATTAATCTTTAGGGGATTTGGGAGAATCTATATCTAGTGTGTATGTATTTGAGAATGAGGGTGATGAGGCTGGTCTTGGTGACCAATCTCTGATTATTTAGTGACTATGAATCATTATATGAAAACATATTTATATGTTATATATATGAACCTATTTTTATATGGATATCATGCTACTTGAAATTTTGAGTGTTTAGATTATGTGTTTGAGTAGATGTTTTGATTATATTCATTGATTATGTGTTGCTATGGAAATGCATTTTGTGGCTAGATACTGGTAATTAATTTTTATCATATATAAATGTTTGAGTAGATATTGACCTTGGATTTTAAGACTTAGTAATTAGTATCGATGATATAGGAGTGCCATAATATAGGTGAGTACAGATCATGTGAATGTGACATGCACAATCTAAACCCTAATGGTATAGTAAACAAGTGATTGTACTACTCATAATGTGTAGGTGTATAAGTAGACTCTAGAATTGATTCTAATCATTGTACATTATTGGTAGATAGATTTGTAGACTCTGTAGACAATAGTTTAATCAATTTTCATAATATAGATATATTATATTATGTATTAAATCTTGAAAATATTTCAATTGGTTATTATAATAAATCTATATTTTGATCTATATGATCTCTACTAAATATATTAATTAGTTGTCATAATGAGACTAGTGGTTGATTTTTTTTCCTACCATTCTACTTTAAATAGGTTGATTTTTGTGAATTGATTTCCATCTCTGCTAAATTTTCGGTGCATGATATATGATAGAATTAGGTCTACTAGAAACCACATGGATCATATGATGAGTAACCAATGGTTCCTTAAAATTAAGGTCATGGGATAACTCACTCATAGAAGAATGTGGGTAAGGAGATATCGATTCCCCTTGTGTGAATGTTATAATGCCTCTATTAACATACTATTCAATATGATCTCTGAGTGCACAATAGTTTTTGTCCTAATGTCTATTGATTTTATGATAATTAAATTATGGTTTGTTCTTTATTCTATGTAAATGAGGTGTTGTATGGTGATTAGTGGGAATAAATGTGATCATCCCCTTATCTAATAATATAAATAAGATATCATGAGGCCTATATCTGAAAACTATATATCCCCTCTATTGGTTCCCCATGCTCCACTCACTATGGTATATCCTCTATGAAGTGGCTCTTTGCCTTTGTTGAGGATTTTGATTTTTTTTTGTTCCACTTTTTCATTGATCATGTGTAGATTAGGTGTATGTACCATATTAGACAATTTTTATTGTGAGAGATCTAAATCTAAATCTACCTTTGAATGTGTCTCAACTAGTTCCAAATTTTTATCTAATGATAAAATTGTGTAACATAGATGCTAGAATGACTTGGATGTCTCATATAATAATTGATCTTTAAAGGGAAAATGAGGCCTCTAACGAAGATGTACTATGTATCTAAACATGTTGACTAGTATATTGAATTTTACACACATGATTTGAACTATAAGATGTAATCATTTACTATTTATGACTTACCTTGGTGTAGTGAAGGAAACCTCTCGTATGTGATTTGAGGTCCCTTATTGTGAATATAATCCATGAGAAATATTTCTTCTAACTCATAATATGTATGTAGTGAACCACTAGGGACTAAATGATGGAACCAATTTAAGGCCTCACCATCTAGAGTCTATGGAAATAACTGTAAAAGAATTAAAATATGAGTGACATGTCCTAAAACCTTTATATAAGATTTGAGGTACAATTATGGGTCTCCATATCCATTGAAATTTGATAATGTTGGTATTTAAAAATAATTTGGTAATTTTATATGTAAGATTCTACATGGGATAGGATTTGCATGAATGGCATTATCATCAACCCAAGAGTATTATGATTTAGTTTCTAAGGTGAGATAGTGTACATTTTATTTTAAAGCACCCACAAGATACATCAAGGAGATTAACTCTTGTGATGGAATATTAAAATCATCAATATGTTTGTTTAAACCTTGAATATTATTATTAATTTTAACCATTGGAATATTACATTAAGGAACATTGGTAGAGATATGGGGTTTCCCCATTGTAACATTTAAAGGAGTGATATATTGGAACTAGTTAGAGGGTAATTGGCTATCACCCTCATGGAGGCTAGTATGAGAAATGGGTTCTACTATAGTAAGGAGGTTTGGGGGAGATTCATTGGTATCTCTTATATTGTTAATTTCTAAAGAAGTATCACATATTAATGGAATAAATTACACCTTTTTATCATTTGAAAGTAAACCCTATAAACTATGAACAAGAGTATAAGTTTGCACACTTTTATCTAAAGACATATTATTACTTTAATTAGAATTTAATAAGAAATCAATTTTGACATGAGAGATGGGTTAATTAGAGAGAGGACTAGACTCAATTTATTCTTCACTAAAATCATAGTAATCATTTTTATTCCAAGTTTCATGAAAATCATAATTTATGTCACTTGTAGAGGTAAGATTATAAAAACTGTCATTTTCATGCTCAAACAAAGGATAAGTAGAATAAAATTTTATTTTTTTACTACTATGAAACATATCAACATGTGTAGGTGAAATGCAATGTGTATCTTCATTATCTATGAGTGGAATGCATATGTTATCATTATTTTCAAAAATGGAGTCAAGGGTAGAAGAAGTAGAAATCATAGTTTTATTTGGCATATTATGACATTGTAATCACATAAAAGTATTATTTATGTCCTAAGAGTGCTACTTTATACTACCGATCCCAAATTTAGCCTTATACCTATTCTAGAGCCTATTATCATACTTATCTAGCCTTTGTGCTTGCTATAACCATCCATAGTCAACACTAAAGTTGTCCCAGATGCTCATTTTCTAGTCATATCCCTTCATGCCTAGTATTCTACCAATTGGAAACTAGTGACATAATAATGACTCTAGTGCCATATAGCACCAATGTCCCCAAAAATTGTTTCAATGTCTTTTCCGAAATGGATATATTTTCAAAACTAAAACTTCCTATGGTTAGCCTAAACCTCTTTTGTCACCTACATAGGCATCAAAATAATATCAATACATAAATTTTAGACCTATAATCACTAGATGGAAATAAGATGAAAAAAACCCTTTAAAACTAAGAACATGTTGTGTGTAATTAAGTTTATAAATCCCTATTCTACCCTACTTCTACATACTACCATCTATAGCAGTCTTAAGCTTTTATTGTCAAATTTTATAGTCTCTAACACATTCAAGAAATTCAAAGCCACTATCATACTAGAATTAGTTACACTTTCACAAATAATTAGGTGGGGATAACTACATCAATCTTGATCCCTCCTTGGATTATTGATATGTAGGCAACTCTCTTCATAGTGTGGTGTTGAGGATGCCCAACCTACCCTAATAATAAACACACATTGTATCTAATATCAACTAGATGCCATAGTTATATAAAGGATTAGGGTTTGAATAATAAATAAATTATTATAAGAAAAGGTATAGTGTTTTAAAACTCATACACATATGAATATACATTAGAGATCCAAACATAGGTGTCCCCAAAAGTTTGGGACATTCCTTCATAAAAGACACTACTACCAATATCAAGACACTATCACCACTTATCCAATAATGTCACTACTACCCAATAATGGTGATACTATCCTAGAGGGATTATAACATTGAGATCCAATTAATGACACTTAAACCAGCTTCCACCTTATTTTTTAGCACCTAGATCATCTGTCTTGGTTATTTTCTAGCTAAGTTCATGCTTGCACTATTTATTTATATTTTTTAGAAAGTCAAAGCTATTCATTTCTATTAAAAAACACTAGCTATATTTATTTCATATCATTTTCCTAATTTAAGATAATTAGCTATTTTAAAAATATAGGATTTAGATTCACTAAGTCCTAAAAGGTTAAAACATTTAGTGAACCCAACTTACATAAAATATTTCACAAAAACCTAACCCTAGATAACCTTAGGGTTTAAATTTCCACCATATACTTAATTTTAGTTTGTAGCCTATCATCATGATTATCAAGATGGATGCCATTTTATATTTTTTGGTATAATGTCTTTTGGTTTGCTTAGGATGCTCAGTAACAACCATTGGTATAAAATGGCACATGTATGCCACTCCTCTCATAGATCATGTTAGAGCTAAGATTATTTTACATAATGGTCCTCCCTCTTATGAGTCTCATTATTATGAGGATCATTTATACATGTATCACTTTGAGTTAACTTTGGTTACTACTAGATGAAATATGTATCAAATCACTCCTTTTGTTCTACCTCTACTTAGACTAGTTGATTATCTTTGCTCTCATCCTTCCTCTACTACTCATCCTTGAAAAATAGTACATCCTATGGTTCAAGTTGTTACTAGACAAGACAAGGTGCCTCCTCAACCTATACAAGAACAACATAATCCCACCATCCCTCATCATCCTTAACATACTACAATAGGACCCATAGATCTTCAAAGACTATTTGATATTGTGTATTAGTTGAAAAATACACTAGCTAACATATCCATATTGGAATTACCTGAAAAGGAAACTATTTTCAAAGATTTTTTTTTCAAACACTCAATCATATATCTTTGCCTTATGACACACAACCAGCTTAGTTTGCATATATCATGAACACTATCAAGGACATTATATCTTTTTCCAATATGGAATTTGCATCACAATTAATAATTTCTCAAAATTTATCACTTTTCATTCAAGAACAAATCAATACCACTAATATTAAATGAGTTCTAATTGATAGTGGTTCAATACTTAAAATATACAACCTCACATTTATACATACCATGGGGATTGATATAGAATCCATTCAGAAGATGAATATGAATATTAGAGGTTTTGATGACATTCCTAGACAAACATGGGGTTTTATTATATTATACATTATGGTAGGGCCAAAAACCTTACCTACACACTTTTAGGTGATGCTTAATGATTTTCACTACAACCTATTACTTAGGGGACCTTAAGTACATGTTATGAAGGATATACCCTCTGCTTTACATAGAAGCATCAAAAGTTTACATGATCGATACTTATACACTTGTCTAGCAGATAATAAACCATTAAAATATTTCAAACTCACTGAGCCTACTAATCATAGTACATATTTAGATGGGACACCTCATGTTCTCATAGAGTCCCCACCCCATAAGATTCTAATTGATCAGATGCATACATATGAGGTCAGGAAATCTATCAATACTATTCCTACACCTCCTCTAAAACTTCCCACAACATAGCTACCTTCACTAATGATGGAGGAACAACCATCCACATTACAAATATCCTCACCTAGGAAGGATGATGATATTCTCATAGAATAGTTACCACTACATATTAACTTAGAAGAAGTATACATCCATAACTTTGATACAAATTCATAGGCCACCATAAAGGATTATCCAAAACCTATTGACATTGATGACTATTTATGTGGATTATGTTTCACACCAATTGGCCTCAAAGAGTATAAAGATAATTCTAAGGCACATATACCTCTTCCTATACTGATAACACCACTTGTTAAAAATCCTATATCTACAAGATATCTTAATTAGTTACAATCAGTGGTAGTTCCCTCTATTAATTTAATATATATGGTTACATATATGGATATATATTTAGTTATATAAATTTAGGTAAGGAGTTAATAAGATAGACCACACTTATTTCTATACATATTAATTGATATAAGATTGATGGTACTACCCACAGTTTGTCATAGATCCATGAATAGATTGTCACCACAAGAAGGTCCAACCTTTTGTCATTTTATAGACTTACAAATCATGATACTAATAAATGATTAGTATCACAACATAAATTAAATAAATTCTAGGATCATGGAACTATTTATATCATACATCCTCCACCTCTATAGATATGATCACTTCCATAGATACAAGCACTATGATAGAGTCATCATCAACATAGATACTCATGAAATGATCCATTGGCTATCCATTTTTTTGTTTTCAACAAATTCATTCCCCATGTGTCTATAGATGAGGGTTTTTATCCTAATAATTACACTTTGTCATTTTTATATCACATAGGCTATTAGTAAAATGAGCTACAACATGCCATACATTGTTAAGATTCTATTGGACATATCACACTACCAATTTCATGTGGCCCCAATGTGGCTAACAAATTATTATCTATCATGAACAAGGGCACTCATTCATTTTTTACACTTATAAGTACATGGTTACAAGTTATGGATACCATAATTGATTGATCAAATAGATGTTTGACATTTAGTCATGAGGGACACATGGTTCACATTTTACATAATGTAACAAATGAGAAACATGAGTTTCATATAGATACTCTATATTCCAATGTGGTTTAACCTAGGAACACATGAGAGGCATCTTACATAGTTTATCATCACACTATTTAGATGCATAGACTCTAGAATAATGCCAAAGATAAGGATCTATTGATACATATATAATGGTACATCATTCATGATGATGATGATGATGATGATGATGATGATGATGACCTATTTAAATTTGGATATATCCAATATATAACACTAGGTAATCTCCCATTAGATCCACCATTAAATTATCCACATCACATTTATGTGTTCTTAGGTCTATAGAGACATTGTAATTTGATTGTACACTATCTCATTTATTCAAACATTTACTTAAACATATTTTTTCTCTCTTACTCCTTGTACATAGTTCATTTTCATGTTACTTGTACATAGCTTATATCTATAAATTATAAAAATAATATATGTCAAAAAATATAAAAATATAAAATATTATTCAAAAAACACAAAATTACAAATTGTATGCATTGCTATGTTTATACTTATTTTTTATAAACACTACATATGATAACTATATTAGTATAATTAGTTTTATCATAAAAACATGTTTCACTTGTTCTTGTTGAGTTCTTATAGATTTATATAGGAGTCTAGTCTACTTCACCAATATAGAATTACTACTATCTACCCACTAGGAGCATTTACACTGATACATGGGTCTTCACTCAAAATATTTACTCACTTAGGGAATCCTATATACAATTTTTATTCCTAGGTTCTATCTTTATATACTTTACATCCCAAATTTAGCATTTCTATATCTTGATATTGATCATGGTACTCATACTTAGAAATTTTGATGATTGTTACTACTTTAGACTCTATGTATGTACATCCTATCTCTTACACATATTTGTATTCAATATTCATGCATACTTTTATTTCTAACTTTCCTAGTTTATATTTAATTTTATCTATATATTTTTTCTATTTGAGGGCATTTGAATATGCAATTAATATTTATATCTACACCACTTCTATTCATAATATGTATGTTTTGCACATGTACCCACATTATTGTATGTGTCTTCTTGATTATCTATGTGGAAATTTAAAGAGGTCCTTATATGTGTCTCTAATCCAACTTTATTTTTGATTGCATATGTGATATTTTAACTTGTTCTTATATGTCTTATTTTCTTATATTTAGTGACATGTTCCCATGTCCCTAGTATTGTGTCCCGTTGGACTACTTTGAATACCTCATATATTTTATATGTATGCTTTCTTATATGCATCATGGCTATGAAACTTGATTTTTCTTGTTACACATACCAATTTTCAATTTCATGAGTGACCTCATTCATCTACCCTTCCTACTTAGGTGTCATAATGGACATCATGTCACATCACCCTATCTAGCTACTTTGTTTTACTCATATTTTTTATTACATACATTGATTACATCTATACTGATACCCTTGTGTAAAGATAGACATGGAATACATCTTATATACTTATGATAAGATTCTCTTACATTTTGATGTTATGTATGAACAATATATTGCATTATCACATAGTTATCATATATTAAACACACTTTATAGAGCTTTTTTCTATTAAGGATAATTATTACATAGATTCAACAAATCCCCTCAAAATAGTGGGAATTCATAGGGGTTTATCATAATGATCAGGCTCTTATATTGCATTCACAATATATTTTTCAACACATAGGATCAATTATAGAAAATTAGACTCAAATAAACACAGTGGGAAAATAGTGACATAAAGAGTAGTATAATTGCCTAAAAATTAGAGTAGGACATTCACATAAAAATTGTGACATTAGCACCATATTCAAAAAAATGGAACTATTGTCTAATACATGGTGATACTATTTAGTAGCCTCAATTTTAGAAAAAATCTATATTAGATAGAAAGGTAAAATAGGTAAAACATGTTTTTGAACAAATTTAGTTATATATTTATTAGTTTTATTTAGTTTTACTTAGATTCATACTAGTTCAACTCAAATTCATATTATTTTTCTCATATTAAGGGTATCATGCATGGAATGACCATTCCCATACTCATTTCAAATACCTAGATACAAATTATTATAACTCAGTCCATAATCCATATGCTCAGATATCATATTTGGGGACATGTGTGTGGCACATTATTTTTGTAAGCTTACTTACACACTAGTTAATCAGATGAAATAAAAAATTCCATGTCATTATATATAATATATACACCTGACATCATATTCTAGGTTTTACACTAGTTTCATGCCTTATTTCATATATAGTGGTTGGCATTCCCAAGTGTCCTAAAACCACCTAAGCTACCTAAGTGACTGAGGATATGACATACTCAGTTAGATATACTTAGTTAGACATTTATAGTTACTTCACATAGTTAAATTTTAGATTCATCTACTAAACATGGGTGGGAAATTATGGATTCATATCCTACTTGAGTTCTTGATCCACATACATAAGAGGTTTAGACACACTATTAGTCCAATCTAAGCTATTCATAGGTCATGATCCACCAAGGAAGAATGGGAAATGATAGAGTCAAAAATAGATTGAGTTATTCAAATACCCACACATGTGTATTTATAAATCCATTATCTTAATCCAAGCTATTCACTGATTGATCACTATATAAACATACACACACATAAGTTGTCACTAGGTTCATGCATTGATTCACAAACCTAGTGAGGTGTATTCATTCCTTTACTCTTTCCTATATATTTATTCAATTTAGTACATTGATTTTGATATATATTAATAAATAATTTATTTATAAATGTTTCACTTGTAGTACATTCATTGGAACTTGATTCACATACTTAGACACAACTTCACATACTCAAACCCAACTACATAGACTTTACCACTTAGGTATGTTTAGGTACACTAATTTTTCCTTTTTCCTAGTAATTTTGATTTGATGCATTTTTAGAATAAATGGAGGGAATGTAGTCACCTAAAATTGGTATTTGAGTGTTAAGAGTTATAACTGATACTACTTATACCTAGCTTATACCTAAACCTCTTTTAGAGCATATTATAATACTTATCCAGCCTTTGTGTGGGCCACAAGCATCCCTAATTAGCCTTAATGTAATCCCAATCCCTCATTCCTTGATATTGGTCCTTCATGCATATTATTTTTCCATGTTGACACTAGTTACATATTAAGGAAACTAGTACCACATGGCACTAGTGTCTTGAAAATGGAATTAATATCCTTTACTATATATTTTCCCAAATAGACATCTTTTTAAAACTAAAACTTCATAGGGTTAGACTAGACCTCCTTTATCACCTACACAGGCAGAAAAATAGTATAAACACATTTTTTTATCCGTATAAACACTATATGGAAATTAAATGCAAAATACTTAGTCAAACTCATAACAAGTTTTGCATAATTAAGGTTATCAATCTTTATTTTACCCTACTTCTACATACTAGCATCTCAGATTACCTAGATTTACAGTCTCAAGCACATTCAAGGAACTCAAATACATTATCATACTAACATCACTTAAACATTCACCAACACTTAGTTTGGTAAAATTACATTACAATTGATCCCTATTTGGAGTATTGGTATGTAGGCAACTCTCTTCATAATGAGGTGTTGAGGATGTCCAACCTACCATACTAACAAACATACATTTCAACTTGTATAAACTAAATGAATTGTTTATGAAAGATTAGGGTTTTCAAAATAAATAAATAATTATAGTAAAAATATAGGGTTTCAAAACTCATGCACACAAGAATAAAACTTAGAGATTCAAATATAGGTGCACCTAGAATCTCAAGATATTCTTACACAGAGGACACTACACCAATATCAAGACACCACCACCACTTTTTATAATAATGGTGATACTATCCAATTGTGGTTCTACTATCCAAGAGGGGTTTTGACACTAAGATATATTTTATGACATTTATACTAGATTCCACCTCAGTTTCCAACACCTAGATCATCTATATTTGTTATTTTCTAGTTATGTTCTTACACTATTTATTACTATTTTTAAAAAAGTCAAAGCTAGTAATTTTTGTAACAAATCAATATATATTTATTGAATTTTATTTATTTGATTTATTATACCTAACTCTTTATAAAACATAGGATTTACATCCACTAAGTCCTAAAAGATTAAAATAAACATGTAGTAGGAGAATTATAGAAATTTAAATTATCAATATTTTGCATGCAATCACTATGTTGAGCTTAAAATTAAAATGAGGTGATAAACTAATATCATTTAATTTATTTTATGAATATATAAAGGGTGTAACTTCATTTATAATTACTTTTTTTAATTGAATTGAAAAAGGTGAAGAAAATTCATCTAATTTATCCTCATTATCATTTGCATTATCATGCTCATAGTAATCATCATATCCATTGTTATAAAAATAATCATCATCATTATAAATGAAATAATTCTCATGTTCAAGTGATTATGTACAAATTTGAAAAAAATCCATTCATTTGTATAATTATGAAAAACATTTAGAAATTGGTCAGTTGGGTGAGGGGTAAGAGGTTCCTTACAATTAATTTTAGACTTGACACAAAAAATAATGTAAAAATCAACAATAGGAAAAAAATGGGTAGAATATAATATAACATAGATATATTTTAAAATATGCAATATATTCATCCTAAAGTATAGAAACAAAATCAATAATTGATGTGAAACCCTAAGGGCTAGTGTTTTGATGTGTGAGGACCTAGTATGTAGATCTAGTTTTTAAAGGGGTTTTAGACAAAAAAATTAGAATATTGAATCAATAAAATCCCTAATAAAGAAATAATATGGATCAGTTAGGATGTGTAAAAATTATAATTTTATAAACCCTAATTTTTTACACAAAAATGGAAAAGGAAAACCCTAGGATAGAACTAGGCTTGTTAAGAAATATTTGAAGTAACTCAGGTTCACCAAATGGTTTGTATTTTTAAAAATAAATATATGTAAATCCAAGATTGTTAAAGCATTGAGTAAATAAGGTAAATATAGATATTTATTATAAAAAAACTAATTAATGTGATTTACCTAAATTAATGTGTGTAAGGAGATGGTTCACTTATCTAGAGTAAAATGAGTGTCCCCATATGACGATGATATTGAAACAAGTTGGGACTATAGACAACCATTTCACTTATAAAAATAGAGATTTGAAAACCTGAGGACATTAACAGAGTTAGAGGGATAATAGTACATAATGCTAGTGTCCAAAGAACCATGGTAGTGTCCTTTTATGGATAGGGGTCCTAAGAATTTTATGAATTATGAAAGGGAGTTTCAAGGTTTTATAGGTTTGATTAAGAGATTTTGATCATGATTTTACATCACTATTTGGTTTTTTCACTTCAAAAACCTAATGAACACCTATACACATGAAATAACAATGGAATAAATTACAAAATCAAGGGGAGCTTTTGGGTTGTGTGATATTATGATCATGCAATGTATAATCCCTATTGTTCTAACCACTCCATACATTAACCTTAATGATAGGGGTCTCGAATCACATGTAGTTCTCCATTAGGGAATATTCATAATCAACATGCATGGTATGCAAGAATGAATTTTTCTCAGGCCCTTCTTTGATCAAGTGTGTATATCTATGTGTGATTTTGATTAGTGTGCAGAGTGTTAAGTTATAATATTGACTAATTTGTATGTAATTATGTGACAAAGTAGTAAGTTATATATGTAGAATGACTTATGAGGATATTTAAATAGAATAGAATTTAATTTGAATGTAAAATGCTTATTCATAGTTTGGTAGAGTTAAAATATAGATACAAGTGTAATAAGAGACTCAAGGAAGGGTAATGACCAAAAACTAGCTTAAATAGTGACCATTAGACAATAGTGTTAAGGTGGACACTAGCATAGTGCACTACTATCTAGGGATATGATATTGTCTTTTATGCAAAAAAATTGGGTAGCGACTATTAAAAATAGGCCAAGGTCTCAAGTGACTAGGACTGGCATGCTATAGGACCACTAAGGGTGAAATAAGTAGGGAAAATAAGTTATAATGAGTTAAAATACCAGAATGACGATGCAAATAAAACCTTCATTCAAAATTAAGAACTTCTTATGAAATATATTTAAAAGACATAATACTTGTGTTGCTTGACCAAATTAGGGTATGTATAGGCCCTCGTTGCACTATTAGGTTACCACTACTTATTATCTACTTTACCTAACCTATAAGAGTCCCTATGTTAGTCCATATATTGTAGTGAAAAAATGTTTTTATATTTTTAATTCCCTATGATCATGGTAAATTGTGGCTAGGAATTATGTTTAATTCTAAGATAGTGGCTAGTCACACCATGAACTAGTTGGTAGGTGATCTCCTACTCTACAAGGTCCTCTAAGACCATGTATGATAATAAAAGAAGAGCCCACAAATTCCTTCTAATGGGATTATGTTAATATCCCTATAGTAATATTAGGCACTTATGGGATTTAATGAAACCTAAATCTCATATGAGAGCATCATCATGTACCTCTCATTAATTTATTGATACATGGCTGGGTAAGAGTAATAACATATGTCTTATAGGTTATATTGAAGCTTGAAGTGGTAGATGTAGAGACTATGTAACACCACATGCACCACGAACCCCATTAGTACCCATCGAGGAAACTCTAATCACTTAAAGTCTAAGGTGGGAAAGATGATGTTCACTATGTGTGACATCATGTATAAATTTCCACCTACATAAGATCCCTTCACCTATTTGGTGAGGTTGAATATAATGAGACTTCCTACATTTAAGACCTCATCCCCATTCAATATTAAACTAAGAAGCATAATCCACTAAGTTTTGACATGCATTATATTGATTTCATCATCCATGTGGTTGAGTAAGAGCATTCTCATACATATATATTTTTGGAAATTTTTTATTGTATAATAATAAATAAATTATTTTTTTGATCTAGTAATCAAAATCCTATGCTTGGTCCCTAAGGACATCATAGATGTTATAGGCTCATGTCCAATAATCCATGAATTCATTATCATAGGTCATGGTATAATATTTATTGAATATAGGCTTGAAGATGTCTACAATTTTAAACCCAATATTTGGTGACCTCATGATATCTTGATTACACTTGGAAGAGAGAAACAAGTTATAAAATTGGTTTTCACATGATAACCTTAAGTTTAGCCATAGACACATGGATATTTGATGCTTTGATGGTGATGATCTCATCTACGTATTTGATTTTATCTTCAATGTCATCATATGTGCTTAGCTTTTAATTTTTCCAATTATCTTGAATATCTCATTATAGTGTTTCAACTAGGTTATGCCAAGTAAAAAAGTACTGTCTTTATACTCTAACTCTAGTCTAGGATTTGAAGATGAAGTGACCATTGCTATATTTTACAATATTGATGCACATAAATATTGAAATAGGGTATTCTCTAGGCTTTGGGGTGAATTTGATGTAAAGGTCTCATAATGATTTGAAGGTATAAACAACTAATAATGATAAAGTAGATATTGATGGGACCTTATATATCTTTGAGATATATCCTATAGTAATGAATTTTATGGGATTATAACATGTGAATTAATATATATTTTGATGGCATGAGTCTAGGTTAGTAATCTCCTAATTTAACACCCTTTTTTATTTGGTTGAGGTGGTGTGACTCTTCGATCCATCATATTTTGAAATTCCCCTTGGTTGAGTTAATAAATGTAAAGAACATGGGGGGGAGAATGTGACCATCTAATCCTATTGTAATTGAGAATGGTTCAAATATTATCCATGTGCCCATAAGTTATTAGTGGGCCCAATGAGTTCTAAGACAATAAAACATATTAGGGAACCTTATGTATTTGATAGATCTACATACTTGAGTTGGTAGTCTGAATGTACTATGTACATGTGTTAGCACAGGTTCCTATAAAACACTTAAAAACATGTTAATTCATGGATATATTTCACATGAGGAGAAAAAATAAAATAATAGATGGTAATTCAGATTGAATATATTCATTAATAGGAAAATTAGAGATGGTTATGCTTAAAAATGTAGGCTTAACCTAATCCAAATAGATGGTATAAACTATATGATTAATAGATTTAAACAAATAAATTATTCACCATGCATAGGATAATGATAAAAAAACACATAGGAAAACCATTTGAGAATGATATATATTAATCTCTATCATATCAAAACCATATCTAAATATAATTAATTGTTATATATAGAGTTTTACAAAGCATTGTCACTTCATATTCTAGCCTTTTTCCATATCCAAAAGGACTCTTCATCTTCTAAATCATTTAACAATGCTCACAAAGGAAAAATACATATAAAAATATATTAAAAGTAAAAAAATAGTGTAAGCCACACATGGATCCATCAATTATACTCTATGATTTTGGTAACCCTATTCTACTTTCAAAAGTTTCCCAAACTTTAATAGTTGTCTCATCTCAAGACAAAGTCACAACAAGGTATCTTAATATGAAACTTGTTCTAAAGAAATAAATCAAAAAAAAGAGTTGTGGTTATCACTCCATGTGCCATTTACTAGTTTTCACCATTTTTAGACTAGTTATGCACCCTTTCATGTTTTCAAATAAGTAGTGTACTAGCTTACTACGTTTGTTTATTTTTAACATACTAGCTTAACTAAGTGATTGCCCTTTACAAGTTTTAAATATCCTTTCCCCATTCCTCATGTTTAAGTTCATCCTAAAAATGTACAAAAATTTGGGAAAACTATCATTTTTTATCATAGTACCTATTGAGTAGGTAGTGGCATGATCTGGGTTGGATACATAGAAAGTTGTTATTTTGATGTTTCTACTTGAGTCGTGAATGAGGCACTTGGTTCTAAAATATCTATATGTGGAGGTTGTTTTGGATATTAGATTTTTGGATGTGAACTTGTGACCATATTATTTTTATGAAATATTTTTTGTATCTATTTTGGAGGAATAAATTGAGGATCATCAAAAAGTTATGCAATGGAAGGATCATATTGGGACAAATCTTGGTTTAACATATTACAATTAGCCAACACTTCTAACACCATAGTGAGCAATGTGTATATTAGGAACTAAATCACCATTAGGTTATTAATATACTCATATATTTTAATGGTGATGAGTGATCTAGAATTTTACACTTTGATCTAGATGTCCTGAGAAAACTCCTACTAGTTTGCAACTCTTTATGTCAAAATTCTAGCAAATGAACTACGTAGAATCTCATTATTCCAAGTCTATAGTTTTGCATGGTATTATCTCTTGAATCAAGAAATTTATTGAGTGTGTTTTTCATTAATTAATAGGTATTTTTATGATATTCCATCATAGCTTTAGATTTATTTATCCTATCAAACTCTATCTCAACTATGGATAATGTATTTTTAAGCTTTTACCACTAATTCAACATAACCTATGATATTCATTTGGTTTAGAGTGTAGATGTATCTATAAATTGTTATATTCCTCAAAGATATTTTATATTACCTTTGTTTATACATTAATATTCTAACCTTGAATTTGTAGTGATTATAGCTTGTGTACAACTAACCAGTATTTTATGAATTGTGCAAATAGAGATGAGAGCCATTTTTCTTCATATATGACTTGGTCACCTAAGACTTAAGTAATTAGTGTAGCAAAGTTATTGGTAATGAGATGGAATGAATTGGTGAACTAAAGGCATGCATACGTAAATCCAATGTTGAATCATTCTTTACTAATGATTTTTGAAAATTTATGCCTTTAATTTTTTTGGTGAGTGGTAATTGGGAGACATCCAAACATGTATCATGCATAGTCATAGTCAAATCCATGGATGTCATCCAAGTTATTATAGGTCCATCATGAAATATTCCAAGGGAATAGAAAAGGTTGTGCACTGAGTGGATGATTTTTGAACATCCCATAGCCATTGGCTAGTTATTTATGGACTTGGATGACAAGCCTCTTCATGAGCAAATCCTTATGTTACAAGTTCCTATTGCACTACACCCTTTGATTTCTCTTTGGATTTTGATTCTATCTCAACTCTAGATCTAGATTCCACATCATATTTAGCCTTAGATTTTGCCTCATCTTTAGATTTGGCTTCCACTTTAGTCTTAGCCTTAGCTTAGACCTTAGCCTTGGCTTTGGCTTCCACTTTCGTGGCCTCATGCTTAGCTTGCTCCTTTTAGATGTACATACCATCTCTAGCCTTTTGTTCCTCCTGATCCTTTATAAGTGTGGCTTCCTCCTCTTTATTTTTTTGCATATCTTATGCATCTTAGTGTTTCCTTTTTTATTTTTTTTATTTTCTTCTTTACCTTTACTTCTTTAAATTTTTTATTTTGATCCTCTACTTCCTAATATTTTTTCGTATCTTCCACTTTTATAGCCTATTGTTTGCACTAATCCTTTTCCTCCATAGCCTTTCAATTTTCCTCTCATTTATTTTTCTTATTCTATTACTTCCCCTTCATCTCATCCTCCTTTTATGCCTTTGTTATATCTTCTTTTTCATGAGCAACTTCCTATTATGGCTCAGGATATGGAAACTAATTTCTTTTGGAGATTCCATGGGAGGTGATGAGTCTAGAATTTTGATTGATTCTGAGTCTTTTGAAGATGATGTTTCAATGATATTAACTCTTCACATAACTATCTTCTTTTTAAAAGTTGGTGGTGCAGTGAGGCTCTTCTTTGGCCTCTTTACATTCTAGGCCTAAGACTATTACTGGGGTTTGTATGCTTGTTAAGCTCCACTCTCCTATACTAGGTCTAAAAAATACACCATCCTATATTTTTTTTATTGTAAATGATTGAGTTGTGGCATGATTCCTTGGTATACATAGTAAGGATACAAGAGGAGTTTATTGTTTCAATGGGTATGTTTTCTACACAATGAAAGACCTATAACTAGAAATGCTTGAAAAAGTTTTGCCTAAAGTTATTTTAAAGTTATTTCCTACCTATAGTGTCAACTATAATGAAAGGAGAAGTTTGAGTAATGTCAACCCACAAATATTTTATCACCTAATTATACACCTAATAGGTGTGAACTAACTTCTAGATAAAATTTATTTCTACTCTTCTTATTATATACATCATTATTAATGTCTATGAGTATGGACTAAAAAAATTCCTATTCTCCAACTCCTATCTCTACCAAGGCACACTTAACCACTATCTTTGAAACATGTTTTTTATAAAGTCAAGACTTTATATGGCATGCCCTCTTTTCAAGTGGTGGTTATGATTCTCATCACATTATTTCCTTCCTCTTACATTTATCAACCTGTGATGGCATCATTTTAATTTTTTATGGTACCTACAGTTGATATTGAACCTATGGTTTAGTTTTTGCATGAGTAGGCATAGGTTGTTACACACCTGGATGTATGAAATATAGAGGTTACACCAATTTAGATGATAAGTATTTATTCCTACACATCTAATATAATAATGAAAAATGGAAGTGGAGTTGTATTTATTTTGGGAAACTCATAGACTTTGATTTGAATGACATTATGCAACTTTGTAACTAATTCATGATGTCAAAGATACTACTTCACATCTTAAGGTACCCTAAGGTGTGAAATATTCATGGCTTAGATATCTAACCACCATGCATTGAATATCCCTAAATGTTCATAATAACATCATGTTTTAGTCCAAGAAATATTGGCAAATATAACAATAGGACAAAAATATATGGCATGGTTGATTGGCCCTTCAGGTGATTTCCATTATTTGAAATAGAAGAGTAAGACCACAAATTAGTATTAGAACACCTGTGAAGTGCTGATGTGAATATTTTTAATGTTTCTTATGAGTTCTAAGGCTTAAAATGCATGCCAATTAAAATCCTCATGTAGGTTTATCAAGTAATACATAATTTCCACAAATCCTTTAGTTAATTGCTTTGTATATTTGGTTATTTTCTAGAACCACTTGGTGATGCATTGAAAAAAGATGCACACTAAAGCATATTATAATGAATAAATAGGGATTCGTCTACCTACCATTCTATATGTTTCTTTGGTATTTGAGTGGATACGTGGAGCCATGTATTTATAATGCAAAATATATTTACTTCAATTTGAAATCCTTGTTTCTCTTTCCATGGTCATAGGGTTGATGAATATGGTAACATATTGGGACAAATTATTGATACCTTAATTATATCTACTAATCAAAGTAATTATTACCTTGTATAATTACTTAAAAGTTGGTAATTTGATCAATCCCTTGGCATCAGAGTCTCATAGAGGATGTTGAAGTTCTAACACTCATACTTGTGATACTTATTATAGATTAGGGGAAAATAGAGTATCTTCTATTGCATCAATAAAATCAAATGGATTTGGATCATGATATATGATTTGTCTGAGTTTGAGGCCAATCTGTATTTATTCCTTTTATGCATTGGTGAATGGAATCAATAGTTTTTCCCTATCCATAGTTAATATTGTGAACTAAATTAAACTCTTTATTTGATTTGGTCTAGCACTAATGATAAATTTATGTATAATCATTGTTTTGGATTTAGATTATAGAGTTATATTGTTTGAAAGAGTGTGTAATGTCATTATGTTGTTTGTTCCCTTTGTTATATAGTTTTTGTTGCCCAAATTAATATAGTTGATGAATTAAAAATGCATTAAGCTAGTTTCATATGAGTTTACCCATAGAATTTATGTCAACCAGATATTGTATGATATAATGGTTACTCTTCCATGTCATAAATATTTTATTCCTTTGATGGTAGGTATCTAATTTGACATGATGTCTTTTCATATATCCATGTTTCTTTATGGAACATCTTATCATTATACCTCTCAATCTACTTTGATAAAGATGAAATATCTCAAGTGCATCATCACTAATGGATTTAAATGACCACTAACCATCCTTTTTATATACCTATCTTGTCATCACCTCATTCTTGGACTTAATTAATGACCACTATGTTCTTATTGCTAGTTATCTTTCCTTCAAGATGAATCTGTATATCGATTACACTCTATGATCTTGAGTAATTAGGACTCATTTTGATGTGTTAAGACACGAAGATTAAACTATAAAAACACACTAAATTTAAAATAGAAAACCGAAAAACATTAAATAAAAATCTTAAATATATGGTTCTATAGAATACCCTCTCTTTTTTAGTGATGAATGATAGAGATTAATAATGGTAAGTCTTCAGCTTGCATCCATTTACATGCCTTGGTAGAATGGTTCCCTAAATATATTTTAAAATAATTATATCCTATTATGAAATATCATGAATGATATAGGGTCCCTTATTTTTAATTCACAAATTTCCTAAAAATGCTTTAAATATGTTGTCATAGAGTAATACCACTTGCTCTAGATAAAATTCCTTAGATTTCAAGTTGTAATCATGCCATGATTTGTGACTCAACTTATTAATCTCCTATGTATATTACACTCATTTCCTATTTTCCTCTATTTTGACCAAATTTATCAATCTATCTTTCAAAAATTGCTAATCACCCAACCTCATGGTCATTACAATTCTTAGACTATGAACAATGTATTCCATAGGCATAACTACCTCAAGACCATTAACCAAATGAAAAGGAGTGAAGCTTATCACATGTTTATAATTTTTATGGTGTGTCCAAATAATCACAAGAATGTGATCTTATAATCACACCTTTGAACATTACACATATTCATCATCATTTTACCTAATACTTTATTTGAATCCTTAGCTTGCATACTTACTTATGGATGATAGGCCATGATTTTGTGGTATGATATAATGAAATATTTAGTAAGAGTGTTGATAGTGTTATTTAAGAAGTGAGTACCTATGTCAATAACCAATTTGAATACACATATTAACCTTATAATGTTATTCTCGTACAAAAACTTAATGACATTATTCATATTATAACTTGGTGTTGTATCAGCTTCCACCCATTTATTGAAATAATCTATCATAACATTGATATATATCACATGAATACATTTACTTGGAATATTTATAGACCAAAAAAAATTAGTTCTTTATTATTAAAAGGGTTACTCTACTATCATTGGAACTAAGGGAATCTCATTTCATTGATTCAGTATTCCCATTATTTGGTAAACATCATAATGTTTTTCCACCTTATGATCATCCTAAAATAAGTTTGGCCTCTAAATACTACTTTGTATTATCTTTTCCATAGTGGCTTCTCTTATAAAATGGCCCACTATAAATCCTTAATGTGCTTATTAAATTACATTTTTTCATTTATGTTCTAAGGCTATTCTATGTAGCACATCATCCTTCCTAATATTATACAAGAATCAATTGATAAGGCTATCGGTAATTTCTCATGTAACCATTTTCTTCTTATCACTTTCAACATAATACACAGGAAAACTTCCTTATTCTAAGAAGTTCCCAATTACTTACATATTATTAGGGATCATAGAGGATCTAAATAAGTGTGCATCTAGGGATTTATCCTAAATTTATTTTGATTCTTCTCCATTCTAGATCAACTCAAAATATCACATCCCACATTTTCACTACCTAATTTCACATTTATTATGAATTGGAATTATTGGAACAAAATTAGCCACCTTGAGAACCTTCTACCTAGCATAGGCTTGTTAACCAGGTATCACAAGACTTGGCAATCTATAAAAAATACCAAATGCTGTCGAAAAAATATAATGCCCAAATTTTTATAAATTAAACACCATTTCTAGGGATTATTTCTTTGTGGTCATATAATTTTTGCTCATAACTGATAGTTTCCTACTTGTGAAGTGTATAGGATGATCTAATCCACCATCCTCTAGTTGTGATAATACAACTCCAACTATGATACCAAAATAATCCACAATATATGGTATGGCTTCTTCCAATATATAAAAACTAAGATAACAGTTGTTACTAACCTTTATTTGAGATAGATAAATGTTATTTGACATTTCAATGTCCATTTAAACTATGTATATTTGTATAATATATTTTACAATGATGTAGAGATGGTTGTGTATCCATTAATTAATTTTCTATAATATCTTGTATCACATATAAAGGTTTACACCTATGTGTAACTAGTTGGAGATAGAATCCCCACTATTACTATAATTTTATCTTAATCAAAAAAATTCCATCACTACATATGATGTGACCCAACAAAATACTAAAAGGTGTAAAAAATAAAAACTTATTTAAATTAAACACAATGTGCATGAGTAGTTGATATTTTAAGATTATATAACACCTCATTCTTGTACACTTGGAGAACTTAGACATTGGTTTTTCCTCTCATTTCATTACCTTTCCTACTTCTACAAGTATCAAATATACTCTATATTTTTTCCCCTTGGCCTATATCTCTTATTTTGACTAGTCTTATGTAGATGGCCAAGGTCTTTTATCTTGCCCATAATGCTTTTAATGTACTTATCTTCCATATCTACAATTTATGAACTTGTACTTGCTTTCCTACTCCTTAGACACTAAAATATGAGATAGATAATAGCATTGACATTACTATCATATCTGGATGTAAGTGTCCAGTCCCTAAAGTCATCCAATTTGAAAATTAAATACATATTAATGGTTATCCTAAGTGATTTAATGTGATTTATTACTCTGAAGTGATTGATATAAATACAAGATAAACCCTGATTCATTCCTTATCTATGAACACATAAAATTCAAATATATGAGCATTTAATTAAAAAAACTTCTCTATTTATTCATATTTCCATATTAGTCATAGGGACTACAAATATATAGGTTTCAATTACTAGAGGAGCAACCCAAGATTCTAGTTTTCCAAGTTACAATCTAGGTCATTGTTTTACTTTCATTTCACATATTATATGATTCACACATAAGCCAATATGTATGGGATAACTACATGAGTTTGAGACCCTCTTCTAGACTATTGTCTATGTGGGGAGTACACTCTGATAGTGGGGTCTTTGGGGTCATGTTAACACTATGTTCGCATTGACCCATTTTTTTCCAAGGTCATTATGAAGATGGAGAACTAATATTTTGCCATTTCATAAGGAACAACTATTCATGACCCATATCTGAATGCACCAAAATGAAGGTGAATAAAAACCTAAAAGCATCCTGGTGGTTTCATATTATTCCATATATGACACCTAGAATCTAGATAGTAAAATTGACACAGTCATCCTAGGTTGACATTATTATCTAGAGTGCTAGAATCATCTAATCTAGAATCTGATACCTATTCTAGAATCTCTTTCTAGCCCAATTTCTACCTTTTCTAGATCTAGAACTACATTAACATTAAAACAAGCTAATTATATAACTTATTTTCAATTTCTATATCGATCATAGTTGTAATTTCCTTATTTAGACTATCTTAGCATAATAAATTTAGTGTATGCTTATATCTAATTATAACATCTAATTCACCTACTATAGATCTAATTATAGACCTTATGCCATTTCATTTCTATATACCCATTTAATTCAAAATTTAGGGTTAATGATTAGATCACCTTATAATATAATGTTTTAGGGTTTAAAATTTGGTAAAATTTATCTTTAAACATAAAATCCTAGGTCATTTAGGGTTTTTTATTGTTGATCCTTGATTGTCATAAAAATATGTGCAACATGGATGCCTATATTAACCATTTTATATTCCAATATATCATAGTTATGATTTGATACATTAATTTCCTTATCAAATCTTATAAGAAAATCTATTCCAATAAGGATAGGTTTTCAAGAAAAACCAACAGTTAATCTCTTTTCAAAATTCATTTTGTAATGTTATAGATACAACATATAGATGTTAATGTGTATGTTCTCGACCATTTGTCCTACCTAGATCTTATTTGAAGGATATCTAAAATCCCACACTCTTTATTTGTCCATGGATTATACTAGATTCCATGGTCCATTTTGTTACTACATGAAAAGGTAATGTTGTTCAACCCATCCTACCACCTATTGATATACAACTAATGTCTCCTAAACCTAAATTGGTAATCAAATCTAAGTGATATGACATTATTAACCAGTTGAGAAATACAAATTCAAAACTTTCAATCTTTGAGATCCTAAGAAATCTAATGTCTATAAAGATATCATGCATGAGGCATTATGTGACACACAAGTTCTAAGTGATATTGAGCTTGCTTATTTTACATATAATGAAATATATTAATATAAATAACAATATCATCACATTTTATCCAAAAAAATTACCATCTAAAGATATTGTTGAAAAAAAATTGCCTGTGTTAATATAAGTAACAATAAGAAGTATAGGTATCAAAAGAGTGCTCAGAGATAATGAATCGGGCCTAAAAAATTTTAGCATACAATTACTAACCAGCATGGGTATGAACATAAGCCTTATTCAAAACACCATTGTGCACATAAAAGGGTTTGACAGTTCTCATAGCCCTCAAATTAGAAAATTTACATTGGATGTGACCTTAGGAGCAAAAATAATATCAAATTTAAGGTAAACCTTGGATAAATTTAATGTAAGTTATCCCACATACACTTCATTTATGTGTAAAATTCATAAATGATGGGACTTTTTTATCCATGCCTATCGATGATGAACCTTTCAAATTTTACAAAATTATATATTCTAAAACTAAAGACATCACTACAGTGATACCACCTAAACAATACATTCCTTTTGAACATATACATACATATGAAATAGTAGAGTTAATTATAATGGATCTTTTATCTCTAGATATTAATAAGGCATTAAAATCTAAGGTACATATAGATATGCATAAGGAGAAATAATTGTTAAAAAAAGAGCTAGAAAAACTATAAGAGTCCCCAATATTTGAGCTTACTTTATTACTCAATAATGAGAAAAAAGATGGCCATGTTTATGATTAATATGAAATTGATGATGATACAAACTATTATATGACAAATGAGAAAATACAAATTTAAAAATTTGATCCACTAGAGCACCTATCACATAACTTATTCAAACATGTGGGTCTTAGTACATATAAAATAAACTCACTTTCAAAAATATAGAGTTAAATCTAGATAAGGTAAAAAAAACTAACAAATGAGAATGTGAATGATTTTTATTCCATACATCCCTCTTAAAATCATTGATTCAATGATATAAGGGCCAAAATAAAATAAAACATGTCAATAATGTGGAGTCTTCTCAAAAGGCTTTACCCTAGATTTTATAAATCATAACGGAATATGATACCATCAATATTATCTTATCTTTGTTACTTGCACATAGAATGGTTTATTTACCTTATATTAGACATATATTAGGTAGTAGACTACTACTAATAAAGGGAGTGTGATATTTTAATTACGATTGGATCATTGGCCATAATACTAATTAATGTTTGACATTGAAAAATCTAATCCAAAAATATAAAATCAAAGGACACATATGCCATGTGCCCACAATAGACAAAATTAAAAAACACTCATTATTTTTAAAAAGTTAAATATACCTCAAAATGACAAAATTATGATTATGTAACTATTACAGCTAATATTTATGGTGTATATTACCACCATAACAAGTTTGATCCAAACAAGTGGGACACAACTTGCTAGACTATTTTACTTGCATAATTGGGACATAATACAAATTAAATAATATATTCTCCCTTATGTCTTGAATATAAAGGATAAATTCATTTTCCCATTTCTTTCAACCCACATTTTAAATCTTCAACTATATGGATATTAACACATGAACCACATTCAAAACTAAAGTTCTGACAAAATTGGCTAGTTGTGTGGAAATCCAAGTTAGATACTACAAACATGTGTGTAAAATTTCATCATATGGGTAAAAATATTCACATTTAACATGGTGGACATGATCATTTTCCTATACCATTATATTCAATTAAATCATTATACAAAAACATCAAAGTGTTATAACTAAATTGATATAAATAAAGATTAAAATCTTTTACAGGTGGGACTAAACCTTTTAAATATGAGTATCTACTTGATTAAGATTTTTTCAAAACACCAAAAATACCAAAAAATCAAAAATATCCAAAAATACAAAACCACTTTTGGAACATACATGTTCTATTGCCTCCTTGGCATCTATGTGTTAGTTCTAAATTGATGGATGGCATAATCAATTACTCCTACATATACATATGTGTTACACATCTACTTGAGTGTGATACATGAATACATAGATACACTATACATTCTTATTTTAGGTTTTTGGATTTACCTCTACTCATTTAATATGGACATTAGGGGCATCTGCTTATTTGATCTTGATACACACAGGTTATATGATTTGATGATCACTCTACGTTATCATGTTTAAACTTATATTGTACTTACACATGTCTATTATCCATGATTATATCTTACATAGGGTAGTTGATATGCCTCACACTTTACATAATTTAACTAACATATTTTATCAATGGGATAATATCACATGTTTATATTAGTTATTTATGCTTTAATTTATGCACTTCCTTGAGTGTCTTGCCTTGTTATTGTTTTGATTTTTTTAGTATTTAAATATGCTCCTTTGCTTGTGGCCCTCACACCTATGTATGTTTTAATTGAAATTTATGTATGTTATTATTTATTGTATATACATTTAAATATTTTATTATTTATTTTATAAATAGTTGAACAAGTCATGTCCCTTCAATTTTTTGATATTTGAACATGCCCCTTGTTTTAGGTCTCCTTGGACCATTGCCTTTTGACTTAATTTCAAGTGCTCATGTGTGTGTTCATGTTTACTTCTTGAGATTGTACTATTAATAGATAGATGTTTCCATGATTTTTATCATGCATATTAGGCCTAAATATGATCACATTGGTTCTATGTTCTCCAGTGATAGATTTACCTAGACATGTTCCCTTCTATATGTTACATGGTTAGATTCATAGATTATATAGTTTTTTTATCCTTTTTAGGTGAGGTAACTAATATTTCCTATCTCTCCCTCATATGAAAGTCAGGGGGGGTGGAGGCGGGGGGGAGGGGAATATTAGTTGTGCCATGTTATAGATTCATGTTATCCATATGTGTCATAGTTATCAGATTCATTGGGGGCATGCTTTGAAAACATGTTCACACTCATTTAGTATATGTTACATTTATGAGTTTGTAGATTTAGTGGGTACATGTCATATGGGAATTTATTGCACACATTAATAGTTTTTAGATTCACTATAGTCATTATTTGTAAGCATGTTAGCCACACTCATTCAGTATATGGTACTTACATCAATTTTTAGATTCAGTGAGGGCATGCCATATGTTCATGTCTTCCACACATTTATAGTTCTTAGATTTAGTGGGGGCATGCTTTGGAAGAATGTTCTCCACACCTATTCAATATTCAATATCTCTAGTTTATAATGGTGACATCTTTTGGAAACATTTCCTTCATATTTGTAATTATATTTCTTGAAATATTCATCCATATATAGTACGGGCATTTTTTGGAAGCATGCCATCCACACTTACACAATTATCTGAATTAGCCAAAGCACATAATTATATGATTTAGATTCATAGTTATGGTAGAATTATATACATTGGTACTATTTTTATACACAATTTATGTATGAGACATATCTAAGTTACATATTCTATGAAACATTCTCTTAATAATACAAAATCCAAATCAGTTTTAGATTCCAAAAATCTTTTATGGGTAGTTGCCATATAACAAACCTTTTTTTGTATTGATACCCCACAAAAATTTATGTAATTTATTGATCCAATATACTATAGTTGTTGTTTAATAATTTGGTATGGTTTAGGTGATCAAACCACTCAATCTTTCTATGTTTTTGTGTTTGACTTGATCATCTAGTCTCACTAAGTTATAAGTAGCATTGGGTTACACAATTGAGCTAATCTTAACTACTAGGTGGAAACTCATTTTTACTCCAAACTTGGAGGTATGTGCCTTCCAATTTATCTCTCTCTCTCTCTCTCTCTATATATATATATATATATATATATATACACACACACACACACACACCTCTATATATATATAGACACACACACATATATATATACATATATATATATATATATGTATGTATATGTATGTATGTATATGTATGTATGTATATATATATATATATATATATACATACATACATACATATACATATATATATATATACACACACATACATATACATATACATATACATATATATATAATATATATATATATGTATGTATGTATGTATGTATGTATATGTGTGTGTGTGTGTGTGTGTGTGTGTGTGTGTGTGTGTGTGTGTGTGTGTGTGTGTGTGTGTGTGTGTGTATTTCATAACAACTTACCAATAGGCAAGGAAATTACATTGACACACAAGTGTACTCCAAAACCTTTCTCTTTAAATTTCAATATATTTCAATCCAAATTATATGCATTAATTTTATATTATAAAATACTCTTAATTTTAGTATATCACCATCAAAGTACTAAATCTGGTCACACTTAAAGACAAGGTGTGAATAATCACTTAGTTATGCATTCCTTTCTTTTAAACTATAATTTTCATTACTATATCAAGGTGGGGGAGGGAAATGAAGATGATGTTGTATGATTAAATAGCACCTCGGTATTATACACTTCAAAAAACTTAGGCCTTGGTTATTCCTCTTAGTTCTTTACCTTTCTCACTTATGTAATTCTCACAACTTCTCTATAGTTGTGACCCTTGACCTATATCTATTAGTCCAACCAGTCTTATGTTGATGACCTAGGTCTTCTATCTTTCCTAGAATGTTTTTATTTTACTTATCTTTAATCTCTAGAAGTTCTAAACTTATAGCTACATTTTTTATCCCTAAACACTAACATCTGAGATAGATAGTAGCATCGATATTACTATCTTATCTTGATGCAAGTGTCTAATTCCCTAAATTCATCCAATTTATAAATGAAATTTATCCTAATGGTTAGCTTAGGTGATTTAATGTAAGTTATTTTTTATTTGATTAGGTAAACACGTAGGTTTTATAAGGATATTATAACCTAAGAGTTAAACAAGTATAAAAATATAGCAGAGTAGGCCCCAAGGGATGAAAAACAAACTACAATTGAAACTATGGGAAAAATAAACATAAAACAAAATTATAAGGCCAAACAAATGGAGAATAAATATGGTATTACTTAGGGGGACCAATTTCCTATGTGAATTCCTTATTGGGAGGCTAATCTTCCACCTTGTCCTTTAACTTTACCTTGGTGATTATTTATTGAGTCCTATTTCTTAGGTCCTCAATAGTATCCTTTAGGAATAACTTATTTGGTTTATTATAGACCTCCTTTTCTAGGTTCTTCTTAGGAGAGTTAGTTAGAGAAAGGGGTTTGGGGGAGGGTTTGGATGTGTGTTGAGTCACCATCTTACCCTCTCTACCTATTGGGGGGTCCTCTACCTCATTAACATAATAAAAATCTCTAATTAACTTCCTAAATTATCTATTAATTAAGTTCCATTCTATAATTAGGTTACCTAGACCAAATCCCACTTTATGTAGTTTATCTTTGAATTCCTTAAGATGGCTTTTATTTTTTTAAATTAAATCTATCAAAATGGCCTTCACCTTTCCTAAATTCTCTAACTCATCATCCTCTTCTAGGAAAATTGGTTTAGGTTTGTTAACAATGATCTAAATAGGGATGTGCTCTATGAATCTTTTAATATTAGGGATTTCTAGGGGTCTAAGAAGAGGGTGGGGAAAACTGATATCTAGGTCCTTGTCAGTGTGGTCTTCCTCTACTAAATACCCCCTTAGTATATCTTATTTACATATAATGGTATCCTATGATTGACTAACATAAATATGATCCCTTGATGAATTATTGCATTAGATTCACTAATTTGTAAGGCAAGGGTAGTGCTTTCAAGGGATTTCAATAGAAAAAATGAAAAGTTGATTCTATAGCCTTGAAAGTGATTTAATAAAATGAAATGATGTGAGAAGATGAGCATGAATTTACATTCCAAAGTTATGTAATTCATAATCTATAGGCAAGTGTCTACCCAATGCCTCGATAAATACATCTTTAAAAACCCCTTCTTGTTAGTCTTTAGAACCTCTTTCATTTGGAAGAATTTTTACATCATATCTAGATTTTTTTATTGATCCTTAAAAGACTTATCTCCCTCACATGATATCCCTGTAACCTCCATAATGAGATAATCTATAACATAAATTTTGGTGCCTCTCATTTCCATAGTTTATTTGTTTGAGTTTGAGATGAAGTCTTTGACAAAGTATGCATCATGTCTAGTGATGTATTTCATGTAATTTATAAGTCCCCCCACTACATAGATTCCTCCATATCATTTTTTTGTCCTGAAAATCAATGTAGGAGAGTGGATCCAACCTATCCCTATCTCCTCCCATGCTGCACAATCTAGAGGTTAGATTTTTTTGGTGGTGAGATAAATCTACCTTCTTATGGATTTGTTTACTATTATTAGTGGGTTTGGAGTAAAATTAAAATTCCCTTTCTTATTTCATGGAATTAAAGTCAATATGATTCAATGATGACTCATCATGAGTGTTAAGGCATGGTAGATGGGGGGTATGTTTTACATGTGTAACCATGTCTACCACTTACTTAGATATGATTACTTCATTTTGAATAGTTTTACTGATGTGGGGTGGGATGTGGCTAATTTTGTGCTTTATAAATAAAAAAGAGAAACTAACCCCTATATTGGCTAATAGGTCCGCCACCCCATTTCAATTTTGGTAAGTATGGGTGATAAAAGGGTTCCTTAAGCTACTAAGCAATCTCTTGAGATCATCAATGAAGGATTTTATTATGTGTGAGGGTGGTCTTCCCAGATAGAGTGTTGATAATGTTTAGTGAATTGCATTCTATGATTAATATATCTACTTTGAGTTGAGTTGATATATTAATTCCCTAAAGCACCACTTTTTATTCTACCACATGATCAGTCTAAATACCCATGGGATCAACATAAGTAGTGACCATGTCCCTGAAAGAATTTTTGATCACCCCTCCACCACTAGTTAGGCCTAGATTATCTTTTCATGCACCAACAAAGTTAAATTTTAGGTATTATTCCATCATGGGGTTCTAACTTAACTTGTTTCAATGATGTTCCTTTATTTGGAGAGATAATGTTCTACTCCAAGTTCCACCCTTATAACATATTCTTTTCATTTTCTAAGCATAGAGTTTTATCTTTAAGGGAAAATGTTTTCCAGTTCTTAACAATATCTTGATAAAGATAGTAAATATTATCTTATTACTATGATTTTAGTTAGATAATATTCCATTATTATGGGCCTTTTATATATCCCAAAACTAGTGAATGAGGGTCATGTACCAAAGAAAAGAGAGATAGGGTAGTTTTTACGGGGGCTTCCATTGGGTGATGAAATCCAAAATAGAATTGGTTTGACCCAAGATAGGTTATGTTTAGCCAAAAAACAATCCAAAATACATGAACTAAAAGGATAGATCAATAAAAGGTGTTAAATTGAGTCAATTTCACTTCTACAGAGGGGGCACCTATTAGGTAGGATGAGGCCTTATTTGGCAAGGTTGTCTAAAGTGATAATTTCATCTTGGGTAGAAAACTAGAAAAAGAATTTGATATTGGGTTTGAGGTGATTTATCCAAATGATATTCTAATGTTTCCATTCACTCTCTAAACCTAGATCAATAATATGCTCATAAGTTATCATATATTTCCCACCATCTTCATCTAATTAAAGGAGATAGTCATTCTTAGGGAAGATAAGAATATGTGTTTGACTAAGTAAAAAGTTAAGATATTAGACATATTTAAGGAAATAAATATTCTTAATTTTGATATATAACACTTTCCAAGTTTTTAAACCATTGATCGATTCCTAATAATCTTTCACCTTGTTGCCCCATCTATCTTTAAAAGTCTAGAAAAAATTGACCCAATTGCCTTAGGAGATAATGGGGAACTAGAAATCTGAGAGTCATCCTAGAAGTTTATTTTTTCTCCATTTCCAATTTTCCATCTGATTGCTTTCCTTAATAGATCATTATTTCTAGTAATGGCCTTACAAAAATTAGACCCATCAGTGGGTTCTTCCTCCCACAAGAAGTTGTCTAAATCATTTCCTTGGATATATTTAGCTTTGACAATCCTAGTCCATTATTTCTCTTCCATCAAAAAATTCCATCCCATTTTGACAAGGAGAGATCAATTCATGTTTTTAATCCATTTGAGGCTCAACCCCTAATTAGCCTCTAGGAAGAAAGCATTTTAATTCAAATTATCACTCCAAAGGGATTGATATAACTACAAGATCAACCCTCATTCATTATTCACCTAAGAGCACCTAAAATCTAGACAAAATAGCATTAAAATATAATTTAATTAAAAAAACTTCTTATTTATTATAATTTTATTATCAATCATAGGGACTCCATATCTATAGGTCTTAATTACTAAAGAAGCATCCTAAGATCTTGATTTGCCAAGTTATAATCTAGGTTAATATTGTAATTACTTTCTACATATTATATGATTCACACATAATCCAACACATAGGGAGAAATACATGAGTCTGAGGCCTCTTTTGGAATATTGGATATGTAGGTAGGTCCCTCTAATAGTGGGGTATTTGGGTTCAACTTGACACCATTTTACCACTAACCCATTTCCCCCAAGATAACTATGAAGATGGAGAACTAAGGTTTTGCCATTTCACAAGGAGTGACTATCCATGGCTTAGATCTAAATGCACTAGATCAAAGGTGAATAAAAACCCAAATGCATCTAGGTGGTTACATCATGTTCTAGTAGGTATTCAATATAGGACAATTGTCTTGAATCTAGATAGTAGAATCAACATAACTATCCCAAGCTGACATTCGTGTCTAAAGCATTAGAAACATACAATATATAAATTGACCACCATTAAAAAACCTCCTTCTATCCCAATTTCTACTTGTTCTAGATACAAAACTACATTAGCATTAGAACAAGCTAATTACATCACTTCTTTATCATTTATATATCTAGCATAGTTGTACTTTTTATATTTAGACTATCTCAACATAATAAATTCAATATATGCTTATATTTGAGTTTAACATATAATTGGAATGTTATAGATATGCTTATCACCCTTATACCATTGCATTTATATATACACCTTTAATTTAAAATATAGGGTTAACACTAAGATCACCTTAGACTAAAACATTTTATGATTAAACAACACAACTTGACAACATTCTATCATTAGACACATCTTAGACAAATACCCAATCATCTAAATACACTTCTAGAAAATCATCAATAAAATATTTAAATGTAGTTAGCATAGCCCTAGATAAAACTACTAGAGCATTCTTAAGACCAAAGTTAATTACATTTTGTGATAATGAACCCCATTTTGTTATAAAAGTTGTTTTAACATGGTCTTCCTATGTGATAGGAATTTGATGGTATCCATTGAATCCATCTATGAATGAGTATACCTTGGGGCATGCAACTAATTAAATAATCTCAAATATGAATGGTATATGAACTAGATCATTAATTCAAGTATCATTCATTGTATATTAATCCCCATATACCCAAATCTCACTAGTATTATTTTTTTACACTACCATGGAACTAACCCAATCTACCTTTTTTACATGATAGATGATCCATGTTTATTGCATGCAATCCAATTAAACCTTAAATTTTATCTTCATATTTGGATTCAATCTATATGGATATTTTTTAATGGTTCTAGTGAACTATTATAATTCAATGTGAATCTCCCCCAATGATGGATCTACACATTTAACTTATGGGAACTTAGTTAGAAAGATATCCTAATAATATCTTATAAGCTAAAATACCTCTAATAAATCATTACATGTCTTGTAGTCTCCCAAAGTGTTAAGTATGGGAAAATATTTGTTCTAATATTTTATTCAGTCTTTTTTAGTAGTTATTGATATACTTTGTTAGATCGATTTGTTATTCCCTCTCATAAAGTTTGTTTTCTTTATTATTCCAGAATGTTTATATTGTGTAGTCTTTATTCCTCCTCTTGTTATGTGCTTTGATATTTTATTAGATCTACTTCTCACTTTAGTTTGAATAATATTTTTAGATCTATATCCCCTTCACTATCACTAGATTCTATCAGCTCATCTATAATTATACTAAAAGGTTTAGGAAGAGACTATTGTTGTTTACTAGACTTATAATTATGAATCACTAGATGAAAATATTGAATTGATTCTTACTATGGTGATGAGTCTATATTAGCTCCCAAATATTCTACCTGAACATAACATAATTTATTTAATTTTTTGTAATGCATTATGCACTAATATATTATCATCTTCAAAAATAAAAGTTTGAATAAAATCATATTATACATGTTCCCAATGTTTAGTTTCCCTCATATGATCCTGATGCATATACCATGTAGTTGGAAGTGTAAATACCATGTGGCTAGAAATATGCACCAAATATCTTGGCTCAACACCCTGTATAGACCACATATATACACATTTATGAATATTTATCTCTAGGAATTGGCCTTCTTTAAAGAATGGCCACTCTATTATAATAGTGAGTGGTAAATAAAATAATGTTCATAGAAATTTTTATGCTTCATCCCATTATAATTATTTCTTTCTATGCACTTCCCACCATTTCGTAGTAGTTCCCTTCAAGGCATAACTAAGTGCACTAACTCTTTGTTCTATATCTAGTACATGGTGTTCCAACCTCAAGATAAATTGATTGATATCCTCTATCAAAAAATATTGTGGTAGTTTGTGTTATATGGTGAAAACCATTCTTAGAGGTTGTACCTCATGATATCCCCTAGCTTAATTCAACACATATGTGTCTGACTTGTCATTTATTGAATATGTTGCTTCTTGAGGTAAGACACCTTTTTGAGTAGGCTATGTGTAATCCATTGTTAGTACACCTATGTTATATAATAAATTTACATCTAAATTCATTAGAGATCTCATAGATGGAGAGGTACATCCTTCGATTTGTTATTATAAGAACACGAATTGTAAAGTTGTGCAATATATTTATCTGATACTCATGTATTATGTACTCATTTTGTCATTGTATAGTCTATTTTGTCTTATCTTCATGACTTGTAATAGGATAGAATATGAAGAGACTCCACTTTTGGTTCCATGTATAATAGTACGATGAACATTCATAGATTGGAAACATCTAATTATAATTTTTTTGTAAGATGAAGAGGGTTCTACTTTTTAGAAGAGATCGAAAGAGATTATATGGTTATGGTTACCTATGTGATTTCTTATTATGTTTTTTGCATGAATTATCATGTGTAATGTTTTGGTTACTTTTTTTCATAACTATTTTGAATGCATTATTTCAATCTATGCAATAATGATTATTCTTAATTCCTTAATAACATATTATAATTTATGTTTTTATCATCTAGATTCCTATGTTTATATAATAAATTATTTTGTGTACATGAAATATGTCATATCTATCCTCATCCTTATCATGTTTTGATGATTTAATAACCTATGATAATAATGGTGCAATGAGATTTTAACTCCTTTTTGAGGAAATTATACTAAGATGGCTACCAGGGTAGAGAGAGATTGAGATATGGTTGGACCAAAGGATATGTAATTTTAGAAGAAGAATAAAAAGGACTAATCTTACTATTTAGGAGATCATTTAAGAGCATATTTATGGAGAGATTTATGAAAATTTTTGGTGTGATTTTCATAAATTTCTATCCAATTGGTTATCATGGTTGGAACATTATTTCTTTAACCCAAAGACAAAAGAAACTATAATTTGTACTGAAGAAAAGATAGACTAGTTCTAGAGATTGGAAACCAATTTTACAAGAAAAATAGATCATTGGGTTAATACTATAGTAGACAAATATATAATTGAGTTTCTAATTCTATGATATTTATCTTTTGAATATATGAATGACTTTTTCATCAAGTGAATTCAAGGGAAAATTTTGTAGTGACTAGTTATCCTTATGAAGATGTTGGTTGTAGACAAGGCCATGGTGCCTACTCCAAACAATATGGAGTAGTTTCTTAGAGTGTATGGGGATGTGTGACATGACATTGAATGAGAATTAGATGATAATATAATTAATTAAGCTAAATCAAAAATGGATACATGAGGTAAGAAGAGTCAAAATAAGAGTCCAAATTTAGAATGTGAGCTACGATAATAGAATCGATGGAGTAAATAGAAAAATACCCAAGTAGATGTAAGTAGAGTTAAGAGTAACAATAAGATAGATGAATTATGAGTAGGAAGACATGATGAAAAATAATAAAGATATGAATAATGAATTTAAAATAAAGACAATATGAAATAAGAAGATGAATGTTGGGAGAAAGAAAGAAAGAAGTGACAAAGAGCAAGAGGAAGAAGAGACATTTAAAGATGAAGATGAGAATAGTGTAGAGGTAGATCAGTTAGATGATATATATATATATATATATATATATATATATATATATATTATATATATATAGTGAAAAAATATAAGAATGGGTATTATTAGAAATATGACATTAAGTATTAATAAAATAAGTATAACAAAGTCATAGAGTAATTGTTGGTTCAATCTTAGAAGGAGAAGAAGTCATAGGAAAGAATCATTCACTAGAAGAGTACACGTCCCTGTAGCCAATTTTTTATATTCTAGTAAAAATGTTCACCTATAAATATAGGTAAATATTAGTTAGGAAGGTCCATTTTTATAAAAATTATATCTATGGGGTACTAAAATTGAAACAAACTCAATTTATAAGGCTTTAAAGAATGTAGAGTTCATTGAAACCAAAGTAGAGAAAAGTAAGAAATGTAGTAAAGTGGAGTGCAAAGACAAAATCACTCAATGCATAGGTAGGATCACATAGAATGAATCCTACCACTATGATATCTATGTATTAGATCCCTTTGAAACCATTTTATAACATGGATTATTTAGGAGCATTTACCAAGATGGTGACACATGATGGGTTTGCAGACCCTGAGTAGTACTTACTAAGATGTGAGATGAGATGGAAAGCTAAGGGTATTACCAATGAGATTATAAATAAGTTTTAATTAATAGGGGAACTAAATGGAATATCCATTTAATATAAAAATACCATAGAGATATCACTTGGGAAAACCTATAGCACGTTATGGAGTGGTTCATCATAAAATTTAAAATCAATAAATGTACAAGTCAGACTATGCAAGACCTAAAGGAGATTAGGAATAAGTCAGGAGAATAAGTCTAAAATTATAATTTTTGGTTATCATATGTTCTAAATAAGGTGGAGTTTAATTTAGAAGATAAATATAAAGCTGCATAGTTTATCAAAGGATTGCATTCCAAGATCAGGTTTGCTATAGGGTAGACCCAATATGCTACTAAGGTAGATGGTAGAGTTGTTGCTCTTTAGGTGGATCCAATTGAAGATTATGGAAAAGATCCCATAATGGTTTATAATATTTAAAATACATTACAAGATTTTATGAAGAGGATGGCACAATGTCATGAAATAGATAAACCTAAGTTAAATATATGGTGCATGGAGTGTGGGAAAAAAGGACATCACAAGAATGATTATCTTAATATTAAGATAGAGTTATATGAAATTTGTAGAGTAGTAGGGAATGAAATAATGCATTGCCATGACCTAAAATAGTATGTCAAAAAACCATAGAGTTTATGTTTCAATATTTTGAAATCAAAATAATGATGAAAATAAGTTTAGGAATTTGCAAGAGCTCAAATAAGACATTACAAAGAATGTATTCACCATCATTATGGATCAAGTGTCTTTGGTGATGTAGATGATTCTAAGCCTAGAGGTTGATAAGGGTTACGCAAACAAAATAGGTTCATAATGGATTCCCAGTTTGCCTTAGTATTAGCCTTAAGGTCTTGCCACATGGACACCTACTTTACTAGGTTAGATACCACCATCACCACAATACCGTTACTCAGCACCTTGGAATCTTATAATGATGTAGCAGTACCAAAATAGCAAGACCCCACCAATTTTGAAACAATAATTTTGGATTGGAGATAATACCTAGTAGCATTAGCACTAGATTACGACATAGTAACAAGGAGGTTATAGAGGAGGTTATTAGTTGAATAGAGGAGGATCTAGGGGTGGGTTTAAAGTGGGTTACCAAGGTGGAAAAGGAAATAATTATCAATGCCCTCCTTTGTAATGTTACTTATGTGGAAAGTATAATCATATTCAACTCAATTACCCTTTGAATCCCAAGAGACCACCCTACTATGCATATTATAGGGCATATGAGTAGTACAAGATAGAATACTATCTTATTTTGAAAAAGTAAAGAAAGGAAAAGGCCACTACGAATGTTCACATGTTGAATACATACCCTAAGGAGGATGAATTTATAAATTTTATAAGACACCAGCACATATAAAGAGGATTGAATCCTCTTGAAATGCCTCAAGACTAGGGAATCTAGAAATCACAATAAGATAAATACCCAGACCAAGTTATAGAAAAGGGGCTCATTTATGAAGTTGTATAGATGTTAAAAAATATTCAACACCAAGAAACTAATGAAGGATATGCTTTAGTAATATATTCTAAAATGTATGATTAGGTTATGTGCATTATGAACAAAGATGGATGTTTTACTATATTAATAGATTTACTGAAGCTATTAAGTGAACTATGTAATGAAGACATTTATTAGAACATCAAAAACTTGCTACATAATTTAATAGAGCATGCATAGTAAGGGTAATAAAATATGAAAAAACTTGTTTGGTATGTAAAAACAAAGAAGTCATGGGATGTAGATGCATGAATCGACATTGAAGTTGTAGGATATGAAATTCCAAATGTTTTCTTTGATTTGGCGTCACATTTAACATGATCCCTAGGACTACATGGGAGGTGATTGGACATCTAGCTTAGTTATAGCTGAGTGACATTAAGCTTAGCAGACTATGGAAGAGTTGAACCCATTAGAAAATTAAAATACATTAAGATTAAATTCACAAAACTGAGCCTACAAGGTGAATTTGAAGTCATAGATATGAAGACACCAACAACTCATTACCCTGTGTTGATTAGCAATAAATGGGCATATGATGGTCAAATGAATATCAATGCTATGAAAAATTAGTTAGGGGTGCATAAGGGAGATTAAATTTTAATCATTCCTTTGCATAAAGTGCATAAAACCTACATCATTATATCTAAACTAAACTATCCTTACATTGCACAAGAAACTAGCTAGATGAAGGTAAACTCCAAGGAGAACCCAAAATCACTACATGTAGCTAAGTGTAATTTCTTGTATGAACATATTAAACCTTAGGTTCAGTGTTTAGTCACTCAAAATTTGAAGACATTTGAATAATGGAAGCACAAAATTGTAGTTAATTAATATTTATCACCTTATTTTATCATATAATATTGTGTATCCATGTCTTATAAATTTCCTACTCACTCAAAAGTTTATTTTCTCTATCAAGTAGATGATCATATGTAGGATAAAGCTTAACAGAGAAGGCCTTTCCTTGGGAAATAGCTTAATCTATAAGCAAAGACTCATATATTCATCTACTCAACTAGGCTCATGGTGAACATGAACTATGGCCTATGATAATGGTATTCACCATGAAAAGACAACTTCCTTCATAATATACAACTAAAGACATCAATCAATTCATTTTATGCCTACACATTTATGTGCCTATGATTAGATAGCAGGTCATTGCTTTGAGTTATGATTTGAAGGGAGTTATAGAGACATTGTGGATAATTCATAGAGATGACTAGTGTAATTGGGATGATGAATTTTAACTTATTATTAGCATATTTCAACTTCCTCAAGTCATCATAAATAATTGGCCTTACTTTTAGGAAAGTGAGTGCCCTGAAATCCATATCCAAAAATGTGTTGAGGTTTGGATTTAAGAGTGTTTGAAACCTAAGTAATGGGTTCATATCTTTCATTATACACTTTCCCCTTTACCATTATCTTGCTATATGCATCAAGAACATAAAAGGGAGACAAAGCATTGGGTGTAGGTGCAGAGCAATTTCATAAAAAATTTTGTGTTTAATAATGAAAATCCTCTGGTTAATATTGTGTTATTAAAAATCAAACATTTCATATGCCATAGGTATGAAAAATATTTAAGCACCACAATAGAGTATACTGCATACAAGAACACAACCTGTGATCTAAATATAACTAACAAAATTATAAATCTTCAAATATAGGTTAATAATCTCTTATGTAGTTATGCCATAAAATAAATGATGGAGGGGGAAATTGAATATTCAGATATTGATGGTGATATTTTTCTAACTAATTTTTTTGGACCTAAATGGCCAGTAGAACCATTAAAGGATCTAGTCACAGAACTCACTGAAGAAGAAAAGTTTCACAACATATAGATTTCAGAGTAGGAAGGGTAAATAATGATAAAAGAATATATTACTAAGGAAAAATGCAAGATTTATAAACAACATATTAAAAAGAATGTGTAAAACATTATAAGTGAAGAGATTCTTATATTGGCACATATAGGTGACTATTGGACTAAATCTAAAGTTTCATAGGATATGCAACTCTTTCAATATTTTCAAGATGTGTTTCCCATAGAATTTTCATAATTTAGAGGATTAGATCCTTCCCTATGTGAAATGCATATCGAACTTAAGGAGTGTGCATGACCCATCAAGAAAATTCCATATAAGATGAATATAAAAATGAACTTGAAAGTGAAGGCTAAATTAGATAGAATTCAAGAATTAGGTATAATCTATCTTATAGAGAGGGAAAATTGGGTTCATCCCATGGTAGTATAGCCTATGAAAATAGGGGAGATCAGATTATGTGTAAATTATCAAATTTTCAATGATGCATGTGTGAATTATCCATTTTTTATTCCCTTCATAAATAAAGTTTTGGAATCTATTGTAGGTCGTGAAATTTACTCATTCACTGATGGGTTTAGTTTTTATCATCAAATACCCATTGTAGAAGAGGATAAATATAAAATGACTTTTAGCATGGAATGGGGGATCTTTTACATATAAGGTAATGCCTTTTGGCCTTTAGAACACACCTATAGTTTTTTCTAGATCAATGGTAACTACCTTTAGGATTTCATTCATGAATTATTATAATTATATATAAATCATTGGGTAGTCTTCTCTTTGTTTAAAGAACACTTTTTTAGGCTATGCCTCATGTTAGAACACTGCCAAGGTTTGTGCATTTCCTTAAATTTGAAAAAGTGTTTTCTTACACCTTTTGGTGTCCTACTAGGTCATGCGATCTGTAATGAATGGATTTTATTGGACTAGGTCAAAATTGTAGTCATTCTTAGTATGCCTTCACTAGTCATCTCCATATAAGTGTGATCCTTTCTAGGCCACATAGGTTATTATCAAAAGTTTATCAAGGGATATGGAGAAATTTCATCCCCATTGGAGTATTTATTACACAAAGGTACAAATTTTATCTAGACTATCGAGTCTCACACAACTTTCATAAAACTAAAGTAGTGACTGGTCACTATGCCTATTCTCATCTTTCTAGATTGGAGTAAGCCCTTTCATCTATATATTGATGATTTTAGTATCATATTCAATGTTATACTTTCTTAGTAAAGAGATGGTGTATTGGACCACCCCATACATTTTTTATGCCAAAATTTATCTAATGCAAAAAAAAATTACATGAAAATTGAAAGGGAAGCACTGGTTATAGTGTTTGCACTAAAAAAATTCTAAGATTATCTTCTTTTGATACCATTTTAAGTTTTCACATATCATCAAGATCTACACTACCTAGTTAATAATCCTATGCTTAAAGAATGCATTTCAATATAGTTGATGATTTTTAAAGAATTTTAATTTTGCATCAACATCAAGCCAGGCAAAGAAAATGTTGGACCAAATAATCTTTGTCACCTCAAAAATTGGGAAGAATTAGAAAGATATAGTAAGATTCTCATGATTTTAATCTATTTTGAGTTTCTATCATACCTAAGAATTTTGAGGCAATTGTTAATTTCTTAGAACAAGAGGTATTCCTTATACACTACCAAGAAAGATATAAGAAGTTTATCACCAAAGCTTTTCCATATAATATTATAAATGTGATATTATATCATTTGGGGAAGGATGAAGTAATGGAAAAGGTACATTTAGAACATGAAAACCCATAGCTCTTACAAGTATCACACCAAGGAACCTAAACTTTTGTTTTGAGAGATCTATAAGGAACCATTTTGATAGAGCAGGTGCATGGCTATAGGCTTTAACCCTATCACCAATAGTCTTAATTGATCTCTTTCCACCAAATTAGTGGGTGATGAGTAGTCCCAATTAGATTAGGATTTCTTATTTCTACATGTTTTCTTGTGTGTTTTATTTTATTTATGTGTCTATGTATGTTTATAGATGATCTCTTCTCCAGATTTTGGAACCATGATAATAAATATAACATGTATCATGTAGAATAATTAAGGTGTGATATTTTTGATATTAATATGATAAAAATAAATAAATTAAGTCAAAGAAATATATGGTCAATTCACATTAGTCAAGATCTCATTCGTATAATGGTTATCCCCGAGTAATTAATGCCAAATTTAAGGTTCAATTGATCTAATATTTACCAAATTGGTGGCTAGTGAACATCATATGTTCATACTCCAATATGGATAGAAAATAATACAATATTTCATCTTGATGCATGTGCCAATGACTAATTTCCTTATTGATATATTGGATAAAATTTTCCACATTAGCATTCATATTAATAATGAAGGGACAACTCAGCTTGACATTTATGTAGAAAATAAAAAGTGCAAAATCTATAAAGGCAAAAGGTTGAAAACCAAGTTTGAATTTCATTCTTTTAAACATTTTATGAGCTGAAATTTTAGAGCTGAGCTAATTTATACTACATAAAAAGCAAATTTTTTCTCATTTCTAGAATTTTGCTACCATGGATCATTCACATCTCATCAAGAACTTAACAGATGCTCAGAAAGAAGCAACAAAAATCAATCTTGCACTTCAAAAGACAAAATATATTGATCCTAAGCCATTTGATTATCTTTGAGAATTAGATTAAAAATTATTTCAACTAGATCTTGTAGATGATGTACAACCACTCACTCTTGTAGCCCCACATAGATTCTAGAATATAGACATTGAGTGCTTTCTTCAAATGCCTACTTTATATGATTTAAGGGAGATTGAAAAAATCCTACTCAACCACTACAATAATGACAACATTTATATTAGCCCTAAAACCACTATAGTAATCAACACCAAAGTAATGGTCCATGCTTTGGGCATGTCTATGTAGGGTGATTATCTTGTTCCCTATAAGACTAGAATGCCTCATATCCTTTAGGAGGTCATAGAATCATATTTCTAGGGGTCTATATGAATTCCAATTGAATAAATTAAAGATGAACCAGTGCACATCTTAGTTGAGTACATCACATAAATATTTTATTAGACCAAATTACAAAGCAAATTATGAAAGGAGTGGTTGAATTTACACATTGCATGATCTAACTATAGTCATATAAAAAACTATTAACTTGAGTGTGGTTTATAACTCCCAAACCATATATCACTCTTAATTTCTCTCATTACCCTTCTAGGCACATTTTCATTGATTCTCAGTCATTTATAGCCTTCTAGACTTGATCTCAACTGAGCTAGGACCCTCTTTTCATGACTAATCCATCCCCCTAGGTATCGCACCCTCAGGACAATAGTGACCAGCTTGGACTATAGTGCTATACCCTAGGGTGTCCCTCTTTTGGTGCTATTGTCCAATCATATTTTTTATCCTAGATTACCATTATTCCTTGATTCTTCCTCTTCATCATGTTGGCCAAGCATGATTGCATTTAACCCATGATCAATATATCCCTATAGAATCCAATTCAAATATAACTTGGAAAGTGTTGGAAAATACCACAAATCAAGCAAGACGACTCAACCACATTTACCTATTCTCTTCATACAATAGTCCAATATTATTTATATCTTATTTGAATCCTCACACTAGCCCATAGTCATCTCAAGCACACCCAATTTAGCATTTCCCTATATTGGTATGTAGTAAATATACCCACACAAGGGGTGTGGATCTATGTCTAGTGAATCATACACACACTAACCCCTACATCTTATTCAAAACTAATCAAATTAAAATATAATATAGGTTTTTAAGATAAACTTTTCTCTATAAGGAGATCTACATACTTTCAACTATTAAAACTTTAGAGATAAGGTCACACAGACATGCCAAACAAAACCTAAAAAGCTTAGATCCTTAAGATAATAGCACTAGACAAGGACTAAAGTGTCAGTGAAACTCCTATCCACTTTCGATGATCCTATCCAATCAAAAAATTAAATTTATAATCTTGTTTGTGAGTGTTCCAAGCTTGCATAGTGAATATCAGATCTTGTCTTAGTGAGATCAACACAATTTAAGCTAAGTCTTATTTTCTCCCTCTTATTACTATTTTTATAAATCTATAATTACCAATAAATTACATAAATTAGTATCTTATTTACTACATTATTTACTAATCTAAACCCTTTAATTAAATTAAGAATAAAACCCTAATTATTCTCAAAATTGTTAAATCATTTAGTGAGCTCGACTTACTTCATTTGTGCACAAAAACCATAGAAAGCTTAGGGTAAAACTCCTACTAATTTTTCCTATATTTTTTTAAATTTTTACTTGAATATTTAAATCATAAATTCATTTCAAATTTTAAAATTTAATAAATTATTTTAAAATAATTTTCTTTCAAACCCTAATTTCCCATATTAGGTCCTAGTATTTTTTTATTAATTTTCCAACAATTTCATAAATTTTTACTAGCATATTAAAATTAAAATATACCTTCAAAATTGAATAATGATTTAAAAAAATATATTTTTCTCAAAACCCTAGTTACACATAATAGGTTCTACTCAATTAAGCATTTTCCAATAATTTTCTAAATTTTTAGTTGCATATTTAAATTAGAAATCCAATTTCATTTTTAATATTCCATAGTATTTTTTAAAAATATCATTACCAAAACCCTAGTTACATGTACTAGATCCTATTTGCTTTTTGAGATATCACCTTACATGTGTGAGACCTTCATATCCATTTTATGCATATTTTAGTTCCTTATTTAGATTATATTTGTTTAATATTTTCTACCATTATCCAAGTTGTTTACCTTATGCTACCTAGGCTCCTTAAAATTCTTCCTTTGAGATGAAGTGCAAGACTTAGTTGAAACCCTCCTGAATTCACCTAGATTCCTTTAACTTGACCATATACTATGGATAAACAACTAGTGTAGACTCTAGTTATAGATTTTACAAATATAGATTACACTAATTTTAATGAGAATAATTTATAAAATGAACAATATGAGAATAATAATGATGATGTACACACCAATTCTCATGTTCCACCACATTGGACTATTGATCTGATTCCACCCATTGTTGATAATGAAGTTGTACTCAAAAAATATTTGATCCTCCAAATTTTTAGAGAAAGAATCATGGAAAAACTTAAAAAAATAATACTATTATATTAAAATCTCTCATGGAAATCAAAAAGGTTAAACAAGTTGATTTTTCCATTCCTACAAAGCAACCAGTTATAAATGACACTATAGGGGAAACTATGTCTCAACAACTAGATATAGTAGCCCAACCTTATTTTATGCCATTAGTTATTGCTAGTACATCTTTGTCTCTTGATGTGGAAACCCTTTTGCAAGAGATATGATCTATTCAATCAAAGGTGATACATCTTGATCAAGGTACCTCTATACCTACATAGGATTTGAACTCTTTCTCTAATACATACACCATTTGCATGTCACATTGATTCCACACCCTTGCCATAAGGTTTTGTTCAACCCAATCTTACTCTTTATGATGGCAAGGGTGATCTAGAGACATATTTGAGATCTTTTCATGTAGCATGCTTGGACTATGTACCAAATGACTAGATACTTACCAAGCTCTTTCCATGGAGACTAAAGGATTATGATTTACAATGGTTCTATAGTTTACTGAATTAGTTAGTCAGTGCATTCAATCCATTAGCTAACATGTTCTTGGGTCATTTTAGCATTAACATGGGTGACAAAGTTTCATATGCCCAAGTTAAATAATAAAAATAAAGGTCAAATGAGCATCTCATAGATTATGTTCTTCAATATAAGACTATATTGTCTATGTTGACTATCCCCATGGTCGATCGAGAGAACAAATATGGGTTTTATCATAGAGATCAAAGCTCTTAGTGGTTGAAACAACAATTGTCAAAACACCTAAAATAGCAACTAGACATCAAAATAGTAAGAATAAACTAGGTAGATTGTCAAGAATATAGAATACTTACCAAATTTGGCCTAGGACAACACTGTTGAGAATTGACTATAGTGTTAGTGGCACTACTATCCATTTCTAGCACTCCTTTCAAACAACAAAAAAACTAAAATTTCTAGAAGGTAGAAAAGTAGGTCGAAGAGCTCATGCTAGATTAGCCTATAATTTAAGAACAATAGGATTAATGGGAAGAAGTATCTCACACAATTAAATGATGAGTTCATCAAGAAATAAATAAGTGTTATAAGGAGCAAAAAAAAATCAATCTCAACACACACATCAACAAGCTGAATAAGTTGATGTTAGGCAAAAGGCCCAAGATGTAGATGTTGAATGATAAAAGGCTATCAAGGAGGCAAAAAAGGATGTAGATGATGTCACTCTTGCACAACAACAAGATGATAAATCTAAAAAGAATAATAAATAATAAAAATAAGATGAATCCCTATGGAAATAGCAGGCTAAAATACAAGAACAAAAATCAAGTACAACCAAGGCACACACTAACCCACCATCACAAGATCAAGCTAAAGAAAAAAAGACAAAGTTGTTTCACTTGAGGAATATAAAAATACACAAGAGCATGTACAAAGTTTTAAGGAGGAGTAATATGATAAAAATAAATCTATGGAGGAAGAGCTCAATAGGAAAACAGTGGAGGAAGCCAATAAAAAACAATACAAAGAAGTTGTACAACAAATGAAGACTATAGAAGATGCTATGATGTATCAATAATAAGTACGTATATAATAACAAAGTGGATTAGTGTATTTGGGGTAAGAAAAAGATATATTTACAACTAAAACAATGGAGCAATACCCAACTTTACCTTTAGGAGGAGTTAGGATATGGGACATTCCAACTATGGGTGATCATCACACTACTTTCTCAATTCCACTTGTGACCATGACACAAATAGATCCTTTAGTTATTGTAGGAATATTGGAAACATTCCCACTCTAATAGGAAACATCATTAGATGGTTCCATATTACCATTTAATAATTAGTTAGAGGGCACTATGGCATTCTAAGAGTCTATTACATAGAATGCCACCTTTTTAGAGAAGGAGGTTGATCAATCCAAGGTCAATAAAACTGAGTTGAATGTTCAAATACTTAAAGATACAAATCTTATATATGACACATTTCTTGAGTTGGCCACTTAATCAATTAAGGACCAAGTAATGTTTGACCAATGTAGACTCAAAACACTTATCTTTGAGTTAATAAAGGACTAATGTAAAGCAAATAAGATTCATGCAAAGGGAACATTGGGCCAAGATGTTAAGGCCAAGGTTATCCCTCTCGTCACTCTATTATAGGAATACCAAGGAATGCTCGACACTATCAAACTTCAAGATCAACAAGTCATACACAGCTTGTTGGATTGGAAGCAATAAATAGACTACACCTTCCCCAAGGTCTAACACAAACTATGCAAAGGATACCACCACCAATGAAACCATGGCCAATCACATTAAAATTAAGGAAAATAAGGAAATATCACTCTAAGAATCACTGAATGTTAGGAATAATGTGCATGACAACCTTGCCAATTGGTAGAGCTAGTTATTGTGTAGTTCCTTTGATAATTTCCAAGCTTAAAGACATGTAAATAAGATGGAGTAGTTAAGTGGAGAGATTTATAAAAAGGTTGTGAATACCAAGGTAGAAATGAGGATAATTAATTATGTAGACCACAAGCATATCAGTTACTCCCATACTCTAGTGTGTACCCTTCAATAATCGATACAAGAAGTGATTTTTGACTAGAATGAATAGAAAATAGATTTGAATCCTTTCACTAGTGTAATTACCTAGATTGTTAATACACCTACCTATAGGGCACCTTCAAAGCTCTAATATATAATTACATGATGCAAGGCTTTTTACTATTAGTCCAAGGACTCTTTTGGTGAAACTTAGTCTACATCCATGTCACCACCATCAAGTTATGTACTATGTAGAGTATACATTTTGAAAATTTTGTATAACATTTTTTATTGGGGATGACTTAGTAAGAGAAGCGGGGTCAAGTTGGCTAAAACCCCATAAAGGGTGACCACCTAGTCTCTCCATCATATTAAAAACCCACAAAGGTTGGTAGGTTACTACACTACTTAGTTGAAACCCCAAAAGGATGGCTAAGTAATGTGCAATAGGTGAAAACCAAAAATGGTGCCTTGAGAAATTACTATGAATCTTATTAGTCTAATCATGTCTTTGGCCTCTAGACACTTTTGCATTCTCTAAGATCCAATGACATTATCTTGGGATGAGACAACCTTTTAAGTTTAGGAAAGTGCTAGTAAAACACAAATTGTAAAGCTACATAGAAGATTTGTCTAATATTTGTGTGTTATGCACTCATTTTATCATTGTATAGTCTATTTTGTCATATCTTCATGAATTATAATAGGTTATAATATGAAGAGACTCCACTTTTGGTGCCAAGTATGAGAATAAGATTAATAGTCATAGACTAGAAATGTCTATATATACTTTTATTTCTAAATAGAAAAGGGTTATGCTTTTTAGAAGAGATCAATAGAGATTATATGGTTATTGTTACCTATGTGATTTATCATTATGTTCCTTGTGTGCATTCTCATGTGTAATGTTTTGGTTACTTTCTTTTTGAGCTATTCTAAATTCATTATTTTAGTCTATGAAATATTGGTTCTTAATTCTTAAATAGTTCAAGATAATTAATGCTTCATATGTTTTTTTCATCCAAATTCTTATCTTTATATAATAAATTATTCTATGTACATATATTATATCACAACTATCCTCATCCTTAGTATGTTATATTGCTTCATGAACCTCTACTAACATAATTTGATGCTATGATCACCACTCATGAGACTATTCATTCGATGGATAAGAGTAGAATCCCTAGTATGGCTCTTAAGATAGATATTTCTAAAGCATATGATAGGGTTTCATGGACTTTTCTATTCCAAGTCATTATCAAATTTGGTTTTAATGATAAAATTTCTTAGCTAATATGGAATGCTATCTCTACTGCAAAATTTTTTATTCTAGTAAATGAGGTCCCTAGAGGTTTCTTCTCTTCTTCGAGAGGAATCTACTAGGGGGACCCAATCTCCCCTTACTTATTCATCATAATGGCAAAGGTACTAGCAAGATACATATAATAAGATATAGCCTCTAAACATTTAGTGGGCATCAAACCTGCCTCCTCCCTTTATCCTATGGCAATGCAATAGTTTGTGGATGATACCATTATTTTTGGAAAAGCAATGTGTACTTCTTCAATACTCGTAATGACCTTAGACAAATAATGATTGACATACTTGAATGTGCTAAAGTTGTCTTACCAGCTACTTATTTGGGTCTCCCCCTCACATTCAAAGAGGTATCTCCTAGTTTTTGGAATGGGATTCTAGAAAGAACTCAAAAGAAACTTCTTGGCTGGAAAGGGAAACATCTTAGCAGTGCTGGCAAACTGTAGATTCTTCAAGCCTCTCTTAAATGGATTCCTACCTACGTCCTATCTCTCTTTAAAATTCTTGCATATTTTGCTAACAAATTGGAATAGATTCAAAGAAAATTCTTATGGATAAGACTGGAAGATAAACAGAGAATGTCTTTAGTTAGATGGGAAAAAGTGTGTCTTCCAAAATCACATGGTGGCCTTAATATTAGGTCTATCAAAAACATGAACAAAGCCCTTCTCTCCAAAATTAATTAGAACTTGATAGATAAAAATAATGATTGGAGGGAAATAATGTATGCCAAATATATGCATAGTAATGATGGTTCCAACTTTCTTCAACAGATGGGGTTACCCCAAGGATTTGTGATATGGAATAAAATGCTAAAAAGTAGAAGCCTTCTTAAGCAAGGAATAAGATGGAAACTAGGAAATGGCTGGCATATTAAATTATGGGATGACACTTGGTTAAAGGACAAGGCTCTCATCACACAAGGAAACTATGGAGAGATTGCTGACATTACTACTCAATTTTTTGGAGATAGAGTCAATGATTACATGGATAATAACAATGGCATGGGGAGCTAGAAAAATCTATCAGATTGTTATGTTCATTGGCCTGAGCTCTTCACTAGAGTCTTAGAGATTTAACAGTTGATTTAGGGGATCAGGATCCCTCTCTTCCCCTATGAAGATGAACAATACTGGTGGCCAGATAAGAATGAATGGTTCTTTATCATGTCTGCTTATCAATTTCTAATTCTTGAGGCTCAGAATAAAGAGTTATGTAAAAAGGTTTGGAATTATTAACTTATACCAAAAATTAACATGTTTTGGTGGGTTGTTTCTCATAATAAAATCTTAACACATGACAACCTTCAAAAGAGAGGGTTTACTCTGGTCAGTAGATGCTACTTGTGCAGTTAAAAAGAGGAAACAATTTCTCACCTTTTAATTCACTATGATTTTGCTTGGGAACTATGGGGCACAATACTAAATAACTTTGGTATTGAATGGGTCTGTAACTTTGACCTTAAGGAAGTTATCATCAGTTGAAATCCCACCTTTACCCATCCCTGGCTCATGGAATTATGGAATCAAACTCTACCCTATTTTAGTTGGATTTTATGGAAAGAATGCAACCACAAAACTTTTAGGGACACTGCTAGAAATTCCTCTCAGGTGTTTCATTCTTTTGTTAGGACTCTTATGGAAAGTGTCACCACTACCCATATTCATTCTATGGAGAAACCCCTAACTCAATTAGAAAATCAAATTGTAGCTAAATGGAAGGTTCTAAACCATATTCCTGCTTATAATAATTCCAAAATTCTATAGAGACTTAACACTAAATGGATTCCCCCAAAGCCTAACTGGATGAAACTCAACTTTGATGGGGCCTACAAGTCTGATGGTAAAGCTAGTGGAGGAGGGATTATAAGAAATGACAAAGGATGGATGATTTATATTTATACTAGTGGAATAGGCTTCTAGAGAAATAACTATGTTGAAGTAATGGCTCTCCTATGAGGTTAAAAATTGGCTATATCCCTAGGTATAAGGAAATTGAGTATACAGGGGGACTCTAAATTGGTCATTGATGTAGTTAATAAAGAATCGAATGTGGGAATTAAGCTAAAAGATATCATTAGGGATATCCAATTTCTTTTGTAGAAGTTTTCTAGAGTGGATATTTTTCATATTTATAGAGAGGGAAATAGTGTTGCTGATGCCTGTGCTAATCTCGGCCAACAATTTTCAAATTGGCGATGTTGGCCCCAAGTAGTTCATATTCCTTTAAACATTAGGGATATTATTCAAAAATAAATGACTTGTCAGGGATGAGTCAAACTTATGAGAAGGATAGCTCTTTTAGGTAGTCCATGTGGAGGGTGTCAATGTGGATTTTAGAGCTTGATACCTATTGTACTATTTTGATAATCAGTCATGATTTATTATATCAAGGTGTTAAGGCACATGGACTTCATTATGGAGATCACTAGGAAATGATTTTTAAGCATGGGATGTGTAAACCTCACCTCTACATGATATTCAAAATTATATGCTATCACATTAGCATTATGTATATTAGGAAGTGAGGGTTTGTAAACACTTTAGCTATGAAGGTTAAATTTGGGAACTCTATAGGTCTGTTTTGTAAATCCAAAATGGGGGGAAATAGAATTCAAATAGAACTAGTCTGTTGATGTGAGTTCAAATATAATCTATTGGTTTGGCACTACTATAAAGAGGGGGGATTAGCCCATACCTAGAGAGGCTCAATGGGTTTGACGAAAATATGTCTGAGCAATTCACAAGGTCATGGTTAAATAGGTGAGTCATAGTTAGAGGAATTAGCTTTGAGATTTCTAAAAAAGTGATAGATATGGATATAATCATGTCCATACAGGGGATAAATCTACAAAGGAAAACAAAAATCATGGACCTCTCAAGCCATAAACTATTCTTGGGAGAAGGCAAAGAACTTGTTCCTTATCAAGGAGGATTCGATCATGCTAAATTACCTGAGTCATGGGATGGAGTGTGCTTCATCCTCATGAAGTATTTAACACTTGAAGGATGATTCACCAAGTTCTATAATTACCATCTTCCCCTTTTAAATCACTTCAGGTGTAATACTCTCATCAGTTTTCCCTTTTACCTGCTTTCCTCCCTGAAACATTATATCCTTAGGGTGAGAGCAAAAATGGCAAAAGACCTAATATGAATCCTATCCCCCTACATTAGTGCCTCATTTTATTTATGTATAATTTCCACCATGCCCTTGAGCCATCCAAGACTATCAAAATTGATAGCGGAGATATTTCTACTAATCCTTTAGCTAGTGTTGTTGTCGATGAACCTTGTCTTTCCCCTATTTCTACCAAAACTAAAGAAGTCTCCTTCTCTACTCTAGAGGAGACCCTCGTTGACACCCCTAGCTCCTTTGTGAGCATGAAGGGTAAGAAAAGGAAGTTTTATGTTGGGGAAGAGAATATTGAGGGGACCACTTTGGGGACCTATAAAAATCTTGGTAGGACAATTGGGGGTCAAGGTGGTAAATCCTATATGTCTACTAAGGTTAGTAAGGAGGGTTTCTCATCTAGAGTTAGTCAAGGTGGATTGATGGTAAACTTGCTCCTAAGGCTAGGCTTATTGAATATTCAGAGATTGCCTCAATGGAAGCCACCCAGGAGGAAGAGTCCAAGGAATTGGAAGTTCATGAAATATCTGAGGATACTAAAGGCAAGTAGGAGACAAGTGATTTTGAGGCTACTATGGAGGATGGTGCAAACATTACATAGAATGCTAAAAAAGAGGGAAAAATGTATGTGGAGGAAGTTGATGAAGAAACTAAGAATGAGATGGGTTTGAAAGATGAAATTTCTACCCTAAAGGATTGCATTCAAAAGATGGAGCAGAACTTCACCACTGGGCTCCAAAATTCAATTCTCTTGAACATGTCTATGCTAAAGGAATTAGATAATATTATTCCTACTTTCAATGCAGAGAATACTGACCAACTAAATGACCTTATCAAATCAATTAATATGTAAGGAGAGGTCTTTATGACTCTCATCTTTTTGTTTCTTGTTTTGGTTTGATGTGGTTGTTGGTACTCTGGTCATGCCATCTCTTTTCAGAAGGCATTTTTTGTTTGATTTCCTTCTTGTTTTCTCTACTCTATAAGGGTTTGACCCTTGGCTTTTTGCCTTACTTTATCAAAAACATAATTTTAAATTGAAGAGATGAAGACTTTGTTATCACTAGCTTATATATTGGTTACTTTATTATTTGTGGCTATATGTGTTACTCAAGATATGGTTTAAATAACTTATATTATGCATCTTGTAGAACATTTTACTGTGTATCTATGCTAACTTTGAACCAATTTTATCACCATATGCATAAGGTGACTCTAGTTTTTCTGGATAACATAGGGCTTATGTTCTATTTTATTCAATGGTATAACAAATATCTTGTCCGCTTGATATGCCTCTAATTGATTGTGCATTATATTGATAGATTTATATCCATCATAACCCCATTTATTACTAATCATGGCAAGATAATGGGTCTCATATATTTTCATGGTAATGACCTTAAAATATCCTCATAGACTCATCTTACCAACTTTGATATCTACATATTCTAAGTGACCAATTGGATCTACTCTCCCATAGTGTATAAGACTAAGAGTAACAATATTGTAGCTCAAGGTTGGCCTAACAGTAGCCTCCCAAGTAGATCTAGGAATCATGTTGATAATACTTTCAAAATTAAATACTAAATTAGGGATCTCATAACCTGTGAGTTAGATATCCCTATGTGAATCAACATCCCAAGCTTTCTTAGTTTTGACATACCAAAGCACCTTGTATATATGTCTTTATCCTTATTTTACACACTATAGACTATTATGAAAAAGATTGGTAATGTTATGATAGATGTCTTCATTGTGTAGAGTACTAATTACTTTGAACAAATCTTTCAAATTAGTCATAAGAAATTACTATCTCATGTTTTGCATAATTGTTCCATACCTTTTTGCATCAATAGTTATTATATTTATTTATGATGCACTCTATTATTGTATGTCCTCAAAGACATGTGTATCTTGATAAATTCACTACTCCCACTCTACCTTTAACTAAGCCTCATCCTATATCTAATTATGATTTACCTTCAAAGAAGACCAACCCAATCTCTACACCAGCCCCATGTTCCCTTAGTGATGGATTTATTTATTTAACACATTTTTATCCCATGCCCACCCAATGGGTTGATCAACCTATTGACTAATTCTAACCAACAAGGTCAAAATGGTCAACCTGCCTATATTCACCTAGTTTTTCATAAGTTTCCTAACTTTGTTGATGCTCAAATTTGATTTTAGGTATCCTTAAAAGTGGTCATGTAACCCTTATTAGCATGGTTTAAAGTTCTCAATCTATTTTATAAATTAGGATTAGGAATTTTATCTCATTTTAGTTTCTTTATTTCATGATCTTGTGGCATTTACAATGGAGGTAACCCTTGTTCTATGCACTGTTATCTAAGGGTTAATTTCATGAATGCATTTTCCCTAGGTTTCACAATTATCATATACAAATTATGATCTTGTATTTCTTATATTTTTCTAATAGTAGACAACATTTAGTATGATGTTGTCCTTCAAATCTATAATAAATATAATGTATATTTCTTTGAGGATTCTTGGGGTAATTTCACTAAAAAAATATTATACTCACCATAAAAATAAAATTGATTAGGTTGGTGATCTTGATGGTTATCATTATTGCAACCTACCTAATATCCACCTCAGCACCCTCCTCTATTATGTTGAAATCCCCAACCATTTGACTATTACCCCAAAAATCCTCCTTGCTATGTTTATTAAGTATTATGTTCATTATACTAATGCTAAGGTGATGTTAGAGCCCAATATGATTATTAATGGTGAGACTCACATTATTTTATGAGGACTGATACTAATATTATAGTGATGATGGTGTCCATACAACTAGACCTTGGGGTTGATATTGAGGTGACTAAGGAATCCACCCATGGCCATCTTGTGGCATAGTATTCATTTCCACCATAAGGCTTATAATTCCCTACTTTACAGTGAGTAACTACTATGTTGTGACTAAGGAGACATTTTTGGTGATATATTCCTTTAATTATTTCAATTCTCAAAAACTCTTCTCATCATGATTGGTTTTTTAAAAAAATATAGTACAAACTTTGGGATTTTTGAATGTATTATTGTAATATATGAAACTTTGAGGTTATATTCCCCACTACTCTACATATTTCATAGAGATCTATTTTGTGTTTAGTACAATAACTCCTATGATGGCCTTATAAACCACACTATACACCATAAGCCTTATTTAAGTTTTGCACTTTCACACATCTCATCTATCCTCTTGAGAAATTCATTAGTTTCCACCTCAACTTTAGATCTAGCTATTAGAGAATCTTCATAGTCCTTAATTTATTCAACTCATAGTGAAACTACTTAAGCATCAACCTTAGTCAAAAATTGGGGTTGCATAATGGAAAATATAATTATAAATTACAACCCTTCTATAAATTAGGTAGCTTTGTCCTTGTCCTCCATGATAAATCAATCTCATTCATCACATTTAAAAATCTATGATCATAATACCTTATAGATTCTACACCCCACTACCAAATCTCTTTGAGATATTAAAGAGTCTGACATGAACACTTAAATTATTCAATTATCTACTCTTTAACTTGTTTAATGTTTAAGGAATAAATTTACCTTTAAAAAATGAACTCTAAATCTCAACTTGCTAAAGCTCTTATGAGTTCACACTTCTTTACATCTTCATAAATTATTCCATTTACCTGCTGCTTCATGTCATAGGTTAAAAAATATATTTCAAGTTCTATAGACCCATAATATTATGTCAAAGAAATAAACATGCCTAAATTCAATGCCATATTTGGTGCACATTCAGTTGCTACTACCAACTTTTGCACACTGGTAACTACGACTATAGGATGTTACACACTAATAACTACAAATGCAAATTTCAACACACTATTTCTTATAGGTGTCCTACAACTATTACTGAAAGTGAATAGAATCTCTTCTAGCCTCTTATTATCTATTTATTTCTTAGTCTATGTACTATGTTTACCAAATTTATCCTTAAATGATTCAAAATAGCTTATACCCATCCCTTCATTTGCACTTTGTGGTCTTATAACTAATGAAAAATTGGGCTTGAGGGATACATACTCAAGACATGAATGATAACTATACTCAACTTATTTTGTCTATGGTTTTAAAGCTACAATACTTCTACAATTGAGCATAAGCTCTTCATGGGAATATTATTTCCTTGGTCCAACTAATAACTTTCTTCTTAACTAAAATATACTCCTATAATTTAACTTATTTATTTTTATCCCAATTTCCTCTTCCTATTTACCTTTCTCCATATCCTCATTTATTTCTTCTTCCTTTTAGGACCTTATCTTCTCTAGTCTACATACTCTATATCTTCTCCACTTCTATCATCTTATGTAGCCTCTCTCTAGGTTCCACTCACTTCAACATCCTCTACTTTATTCCTACTCCTATTTATATTTAAATCAAGATAACTAAATTTATTCTATCTTTTTTGTTGCCATATTTCTCTTTCCAATCACATAATTTTCTTCTCACTTTGGATTTTTTTATCCTCCATATCCTAGGTTTAGGTTCAAGTTCCTCTACTTAGCTCTACATAATTTGATTTTAAATCATATGCAAACCCATAATTCCTAAATAAAATACTCCATGTTGGTAGGAGTAAGGACCATGGAATTTTCCATAACTAACATCATTATCAAAGTAGGTAGTCATTTTAAGAACTTTCCATAGAATCTTCTGATAAATATGTCATCCATAACTTCAAAAGTTAAATAGCCTTGTATAACAATTTATGTGATATAAATGCCAATGATATTTTTGGTATAAAATTATATTCCATGGGTCTAATTGATATCTATATTTTTTAGGCTTTTTATACTTTTCTTTTGACCAAGCTACAAATTCTGTCCTTCTTGATTGGAAATAATAATACTCCAATCTAGATAACCACATAAATAATAACTCAAGTAATTCACACTAGAATATTTAATGAATTTATTTTTAGATATGCCTAAATAATTTATTTCATAGTCTTCCCTATCCTTTTCACTTCCTCTTTTAAAAAAATTGGATTATGTCTTCGAGCCATATTTCTATATCTCTTTGCCTTAGTATGCATGGCAACATGTTTCAACATAAATTTTCACATTCACCACATCATTATTAGCATAGGTTAATGAAAATACTTTAAAAAACGTTTTTTTTTAAGGATAACTTGTATATTAAGTGACCAAAAGAAACAAAAGATAGAAATTTAGATTGAATATATTCGTTAATAAGAAAATTAGAGATGGTTATGCTTAGAAATGAATACTTTATATAATCCAAATAGATGGTATAAACTATATGATTAATAAATTTAATAAAATAGAGTACTTATGATACATAGGACAATGAGACACATAGTAAAACCATTTCATAATGATATATATTAATCTATATCACATCAACAACATATACAAATATAATTGAGCAATATATATAGAGTTTTACAAAGCATTATCACTAAATATTCAAACCTTTCGATACACCCAAAAGGACTTCATAATTTTAATTCAATTTTTATGATCACAAAGGATGAATACATTCAAAAATATATGTAAAATAAAATATATTACAAGTCACACATGTGTCCAAACATTATACTCTATGATTTTGGTATCCATATTTTACTCTCAACATGTGGAATTTATTCATTATATCAAGAATCTTGATACATATGATATTTAAGATATCTTAAAGCATTATAAAACCTTCTCATATTGTGATATGTTATAATATAGGTGTCACTTTATCATTGGCTCCAATAAATAACACCTTTGACACCTTTAATGCCATGTGACCTCCTAGGGCTCTAATGATTTTGACACTATGGGGACTCAAAAGACATGTTGCACCTTCTCATTGGCTTTGAGAAATGATAGTTATGATATATTTGACATCACATGACCTACAAAATATATGAAGTGATAAGTCATTTAAAATATTCATGCAAGTGAAAAAACACTTCCCTATCGACTAAAAGACTATTGGGAGTATTCCAATTCAGATTCCAATATTATGTCTCTAACAAAAGCCTGTGTAAGGAATTTTTTGTAAGAAAATAACTAACTCCCTAAAATTAATAAGTATGGAAACCTTTTTATAATTAAATAGGACTAATTATAATTTAAACATTGAGATCTATTAGGATCTCTCAGACATGATAAATAATTGATGGTGAAATTGTGGGAGACCCTTCTGATAAAGATTGACTAGACATTGGCATTTTTATGCAAAAAAATTTCAAATAGGGGTTTATTTGGGTGTTAAAAGCTTTTATTTTCACAATATATAGGTCCCCTTTTATTCTATGAAAATATATGTATTGGTCACACCCAAGATGCCTACAACACATTTTTAAGCAATGACTTGTCAAAGACACTTAAGATGTACATGGCCACTGACTACTCTCACATGTGGCTTCAAAATATAAAGGTATCTAAAAAAATCATAAGCAAGAGGGGGAAAAATGGAATAAATTTTTATAGAGTATAATTATAAGAAAGAGAAGCTTAATGCTTTTTATTTTGACATCAAAATTTATACTGTGGTAGAGAAAGACACTCCAAATATATAAGAACTTTCCTTGATAGGAATTTTGACTCTATAGTTTGATGGAATATGAATAAAATAAGGTTAAAGTGTAGGAATTATTTTGATAAATCCATATGTAATTGAACACTTAGTGTCTTATATATTTAGACTCCCATGTATAAATTTTTTTATAGAATACGAGGCTTTAGTATTAGGTTTCTAGGTTGTCCTTGAACACAACATTAGATATTTTATATAAATTTGTGTCTCTATGCTTGTCATATAATGGACACCAAGGAAAAATATTATGTAATAGAGGTGGAACACACTCATATTTTTGAATTTGACTTTAGGCACAAAAACTAGATTACACATGGGGATGCAAAGGATGGCTCATGAGAGGGAAATATTATCAACATGGATGAATAAAAATTCATAGGAGTGGGTTCACTAGATTAAATATCTAAGGAAATGGTCCCACTACAAAAAGGATCTATCCTAGGTTGATATACTCTCTCCTTATCCTAGGAAGACAGGGTTTTGGGAAAATTATTATTGGGGTAGGACTCCATCAACTTCCATCTTAAACTATTGATCGAGAACAATGAGATATGGGGCCATGTACCTAAAAATTTAGTTTAGAATTTAGATCTAAAATTGGAAAAATATCTTCTAGAAAAATTGAATGGCTTCAAACCCAACATTGACTCATTTAGGAAATGGGCCAACCATAGATAAAAACCCAAAGGGTAAATTGAGGTAGTATCCTTAGCCAAAACTTTGTTCTTGATTAATCTCACTAATCAATAGGACTATTTGAAAGTATTGACTTAGGGGAATTGTTTTATCTAAAAATCTAACATCTATCTGACGCAATGGAAGTTGGGTAATAACTTAAGCATCTCAAAAATGGAAGAAATTCCCATGTGGGTCCTTCTCATAGAGCTTTCACTTGAATACTAGGAACCTAAAGTAATAATAGGAATCATAAAAGTGATAAAACAATCCATCATGATTTATATTATCACCCAATATTGAATAATAATGGTGGGTGTAAGGTTTTAGGGATTCATCCTTGTTGACAAACATTTCCTTCATTTCATCATGTTAAAATCTAAGTATAGAGTTTAGTCATAATTTATTGAGTATTAAAACATGAATTTATCTATAAAAAGTGTAACACTCTTATCCATTTATCAAAATATTTTACAAATCTTGTGTAACCTCCTCAAGAAACCAAACCTATTTGGATTAGAAAATAGGTTCCCAACATAGGGGTTGGAATGGTGAATCTTAGCCTGAAGGTTGATGACTCATGGTTGGTGTGAATTCATAGAACTTTGAACATTTTTACAACCCAAGATCTGGCCCCCCATTAGCTATAGAATTACACCTCCACTAAATTATACCCCAAACTCCATAACAATGACTTGTCCAATACCAAAAAATGTTTTGGCTAGTTTTGGGGAAATTAGTGTCAAGAAGAAAGGAGACCTAAGTCCTCCTTGTTAAAATTCATTTACCATGAATGAAATCTTGAAAAATAGGAACCTAGGGAATTGAGGCCTAATTCAAATCATTACTCCCTTTGTGGATGTAGTGGTGCACATCTTTAATGAGGCTTTCCTCCATAGGATCCCTTTATTCCTAGATGGATTGACCAAAGCCCCTCAATTATGGGATTGTGAGGCTCTCCAAATAATTTGGTTTCTCACTTAAATGAAATGGTATAGTGTTTAATTGATACTCCATCTTAGGATTTAAAATTGGAATAATAAATATGGACACATGTAAAAATAAGGAAATGTAAAACTAAATCTGAATCTAGATAATGAATAAAATAGGTAGGTAGGACTCCCAACTAGATAACCAAAAAAAAGAAGTAGCTATTAAAATTTCCAATGGTAATCAAAGAAAATTCAAAATTCATTTCACTATATTTAATAAATTAAACTCATCTTTTTAAATATAATTGAGTTAGAAAACCCTAAAACATAGAGATTAGTTAAGAATCCAATAAAAATAAATGATCCTCTAATACTAATTTTTCAATAAACTAATATGTCAATAGAATTATTTGAGAAGTGAATTAATAATATTTGGAAAAATTCCAATTGAATCATTATAAGCTCAAGGGGATCATCCAAATGTATTATAATTTTATGGAGCCTATAGGATCTTGTAGGGGAAGTACTTACCAAGAGCAACAATTTTATAACAATTTTATTTAGAAAAAAGTGACCAAGGATGAATGAATTTTTTCAAACATATATTCTCCTAATTCAATAACTTCTATAAGATACTCTAATAATATCAGGTGAATTTTAGGAATCTTTGTCTACATTAGAAATGGTTGGTGGTTGGGGATTTTAATTCCCTTATGTCCTCATTGGAGAAGAAAGATAGACTAACAAACTTATCTAAAATCATGATGGATCTAAATTATTTCATTTTGGAGGTAATCCTAGTGGATGTGGAGCTCAAGGGAAACCCTTTCACATGGAAAAATAATATAATGAGAGAATATCTAAATCAAGTAAGACTAGACATATTTTTGGTTTCTTTGTACTAGGATCTACATTATACTAGATTGCTTTACTCACTACCTAGGATTGGATCTGATCACAAACCTATCATTTTTCAAGGATAAATGGCTCCCAAACATAATAATATCCCCTTTAGATTAAAAATATATATGGATACACCACCCCAATCTCTTTGAATCCATAAAGGCTTGGTGGTAAAAGCCATTCTTGGAAATGGGTATGTTCATACTAGTCAATAAATTAAATCACCTAAATGAAAATTTAAAAATATATAATAAATAGGTATTTGGAAACATTTTTACACAAAATAATCAAATATAAGGGGAAATTAAAAATATATAAGAGTGGTGCTCTCTACGTGGGTCTAATGAACAATCTAGATCAATGGAAAAAAAAATTTAGTAGGTACCAAAATCTTGAAGACAAAGAAGACTTATGGAAATAAAATTCTAGATGATTATGGATCAAGGAAGTGGAAAAAAATACATTTTTTTCCACTAATAAGCCTCCATACATATAAATAAAAACTTGATATATAAAGTAGTTCTCTAACATGGAATGAAATGTAAGGATCTAGATGAAATTAATGAACAAATTATCTACTTCTTCAAGAACTTGTTGAATTAAAATGGCTCCCATAATGTAAGTATGGAAGAATTTTTTTTGAATAACATCCCCAAGATGATTAACTAGCCTGATAATCTAAACCTCTTAAATCCTCCTTTTATTGAGGAAATAAAAGCTATGGTGTTTTCTATGGAAAAATTTAAATCCCATGATCCTTATGGCTTTCATCCTATATTCTTTTAGAAATTATATGATATCATACATAAAATTGGATGCAATTATTGATTATTTTTTTATATTAGGCATTTTCTTAAAGGAAATGAATAATACCTTTATGGTTCTCATCCCCAAAAATCTAAGAGCAAATAAACTTAAATATTTTAGACTCATAAGCTTATGCACCATTATTTATAAGATTTGTTCACTAACTCTAGTTATAATAATTCAACCCATCCTTAACATAATCATAGACAAACATCATGGAATTTTTTTTCTAGGAAACAAATCATAGATGGAATAATCACAATTCATGAGGTCATTGACTCTACATCAAATTCTTGTAAACAAAGAATGTTCATTAAATTGATTATGAACAAAGACTATGGTATATTATGTTGGAGATTAATGGACAAAACCATCCAAATATTTGATTTCAATTATTTCATTAAAAATATCATTATTAGTTTCATATATACTCTTAAGTATCTAATTATAATTAATGGGCTACTAAAAGGCTACTTCTCAGCTAGTAGAGGACTAAGATAAGGGGATACCCTACCTCCCTATCTTTTCATCATACTTTATAAAACTATGGGAATAAAAATTCAAGATGTTATGACCTAGGGTCTCATTAATATCATTATGATGTCTTAAAACATCAACCCAATCATTCATAATTAGTTTGTTGATGACACCTTCCTACTTAGAGAAGCCTTGATTGTTGAAGCTGAAACAATAAAAATGATCCTTTTAGATTACAAAAACGTCTCAAACCAATGTATTAATTATACTAAAATATTAATATTTTTCATCAATACATAGAAAGGACTTCAAAAAAATCTAGATTTTATACTTGGGTTCTAGTTAAGCAATCTTCTTTTTGCTCACTTAGGCATACCAATTTTTACTAGCAAATTGAAGGCTAATTTTTAGAACCCCCTAGTGGGTAGAATCCAAAATAAATTAGATGAATGGAAAAGACACATGTTGACACAAGTAGGAAAGATATAAATTCTTAAAATCAACATCTAAAGCATTCTACTTTAATCCATGTCTCTTTTCAAGGTTCTAAGTAAAATATACAACTAAATATAATAGATTTAGTGCAACTTTCTCTAGAAAGTCTCTAAGGAAATATTTAGATTCCCACTAGTCCATTGGGAAAAGGCATGCCCCCATAAGTATAATGGGGGGTCAATACTTTGTAAGATAATAGTTATAAGCAAATACCTCTTACAAAAATTAGGTTAAAATTTTTTATAAGAAGATAAAAATTGGACTCGTGTCATCGAGGCCAAATATTTATAAGTCAGCAATGAGGATAGACTCCTTTGGGAGGAAAGCCCCAATGATGGATCATATTTTTGTAAATTCCTCTCTAATGATAGGATAGTTATTAACAAAGGTTTTACATGTCATATTAGCAATGGGGAATCATTGGACTTTTGGGATGAATCATGGATCTCCCAAACCCCCCTCGTGACTCAAGACCCATGGAACAATCTTTATCTAGTGTTCAAAGCTTATTGGGGTATTAAATTCAAAAACTAATAGTTATATGTGGATTATATCCATCAATGAAATACCCTCCACTTGGACTCTATAAACATGTAATTTTCCAAAGCCCTACTTGGGATCAATTCAAAATTCAATATTTTCACATTCTTATTTTTCTAAAGGATGATCTCCTCATTTAGCATGTTGTAGACAATGAATCTTTCTCAATGAAGTCATGTTATATGTTTGAACTAAACCTTAAAGGGGATTGGTATTATTAGTGGCCTCTATAGATTAAACACCTCTTTCCAAAGGTTAACACTTTCTTCTAGTTGGTGGTTTAGAATAAAATTATCCCTAATGATAATTTGGCTAAGCGATGCATGGTTATCCCTAACAGGTCTAGACTCTAAAAATATACAAAATATTTAGTCTACAACCTCTTTTTTGAATTACCCTTTATCTCTTTAATCATATATTTACTTCTTCAAAACTTTCTAGTTTCCTATGTCCATCTTGGTTCGTTGATGGACCTAATTACATAACGGAAACCACCCTAGGCCATTCCCTCCCTTTCTTTCTTGTGGAATATTTAACTACCTCGTATGATTCAGGTTATTTTAAAGGTGAGAAATGAAAATATATTTTATATCAAATGGATAAGCAACATATTCATATTCCAAAAGTTATGATATGCTATTTTAGAGAATTGGCATACAATCCCTCTAAATGACAAAGTTATGGGTTCTCAAATCAAGATTTCCATCCTCCAAAACTATAAATTTTATTAGGTTCTATAAATTCCCAAATATTTGATAATTAGATCCTTCACTAGGTGGTCAGATCCTTCACATATATGGTTAAATCTCAACTTTAAGGCAGCCTCTAAAGGTAATCCAAGAAATGTTAGAGGGAGAGTTATTAGACATAAAAAAGGGAAGGTTGTGTAATCTTATGTAGGTAAACTTAGTATCCAATCCAATCATGTGGCTAAATTAATGGCCTCACTTTCAAGCATCCAACTTATTTCACATGCCAACATTATAAAATTGGCTATTTAGGGGGACTCACTTAATATTTTCAATGATTTTTTTGATAAAATGATCCCTTCCCATTCTATCAAACACATCTTTTATAATGTTAAATGGTTCATAGATTAGCTTGGTGAGGCAACTATCAAGGATATTTTTTGAGAGGGTAACTCTACTAAAAATTGTCTAAATAATTATGGAGTTGGATCCCCCTAATTGTTCACATGGGAAGGATCCTATATCCATTCGACCCATTTATTAAACATAATAAATAATTATTCAAATTTCTCATGATCATAGATTTGAGATCCAATTACAAGTTGGAGTTTCATGTTTGGGCATGCAAAAAACTAGTCCCTCTAGCATAATGATTCTAATAAACAAATCCATAACACAAAAATGATACAATATTCAAACTAGAATATTCTAAAAGGCCAAAAATTGAGGTGTAGAAGGCTAGAACTTCTACCTAGAACTAAAAGAACAACAATCAAGAGGAAATGGGAGGTGACATAGATAGATTATAACCCATCTCCTACATCAAAGTTCATGGAAACAAACATGCCTTGAAGAAGATGTGAAAGGGAGGATTAACAAAATTCATACAAAATATTATAGGGCACAATGAGAAGTTATTAAATGACTTTGTGTTGGCCTATAATAAATGGTTTGTTAGGATGAGAGGTATAAAAATTGAGGTGATAGAAGAATGTATTGGGGAGATAATTGGGATGAGATGTGAAGGTGTAAAAGTTTTAGGGATAAAATCAAAAAACTAAGGTAGAAGTTATTTTGCACTGATGTGGTATTGAAGATGGAAAAGAAGGGATTTTTGAGGTAGTATTTACCTTGTCACTGGTTAGAGATGTACTTGATGATAATAAAATATCCAACATTAGAAGGTAAGTTCACCCTAATATATATAAAGAGAAAAACTAATTTTTATATTTCTAAATCACTTTTATAGGTAAAAAAATTAGTTTTTCTCTTTATATTATAAAATCATTAGAAATAATAGCCCTTATACACCATATAGGTCACAATAATTATATTATTCACCAACATTTAATCTTCTTGTTGTTCCAACATGGTGACCCCTATGTGGATAACCCTTCCCTGACATACATACAAAAGACCCATTTGATAAGGAATTTAATCTTCCATAGAAAGAAAAAGGGTCCCCAACCCCTATTTATCCCTAACCTACATCTCCTTATACTAGCATCCAAACCTATAAATTCCACCATAAACATTTAAGAGATACTATCCCTGACTCTATGGTAATAAAACCAAAAAACATAGCCATTTCATGGAAGGGGGAAAACAAGAACAAGGAAAAATAAGCATAAAATTTAGATGACTTAGATTGGGAGAAGAAAATGAAGTTTAATTACTTTGAAGAGAAATTAACTGAAATAGATAGAGTCATGGCTAACCTCATTAAGGAATGGAATGATTTAATAGCTAATATTGACTAGGTCAAGTAGAAATATGAAAAATAAAGGGAAAAATAAATCCCCCCAATAAAAAAGACCCCAATGATGATTATAAAGCATAATCCATTGAATACACTCAATAAACCCTCAAATCCAAAAGTATCCTTTGAACTCTATAAAATAAAACCAAGTAAGGTCCTTTAGAAGGCTTGAGTAAATGTGCATGTGGCAGAGTGATGAAGGAAATGCTAAAGGACAAGACCAAGGAGATGAAATGAACCACTCCATGAGATAAATTAACTATTTTCAACAAATATTGCACCCTAGACGAGGGTTTTTAATCCTATTAAATATTTGAGAAAAATGGGAACACTTCCAAGTTTGTGGGTGTACCTATAATGGAAGTGAGCCTCTAGATATAAGGGTTAGCTCCTTGAATGTATCTTCAAATGCTCACACCTACTTAACTAGTTGCATATGGGGAAAAAAGTTAAAAGTTGCATGAAATTAACCTAATATAAGGGGGTGATACACCAGTATGTCTCCCATATGAGCATCATACATTATTTTACTAATAAACAAGGCACACAAACTAACTTCCAATTCTTATGGATTCTAACATGAGTATTTCAATATACAGGTGAGATGCATGAAAGCTATCCAATGAAAATGAACCATAGGCTTGTTTTAGACACTAAAGATCATTTTAAATATATAAAATAGGCTCATAAACTTGACAACACTTCATATGATCTTTTAGAATAGGAATTATTTCACAAATATAAAAGGACAAGGGAAGAAAGGATAGATAATTATACTTTGCATCCCCATACATCACTTCCACACTTAGACAATTGTTTAGGAACTCAAAATTAGATTTACATTAATGTTCTAAGATAAAATATGACATCATTATAGTAGGGATTCTCCATATGTGGAGTGGAATTATATTATAAAATCCACAACTGTAGCTACTTATAGAATCTAAGAGAGATGTGGGAAAAGAGAAGTCTAAAGGGGAATCAAATGAGTTCAACTTCATTTTATCCATAGTTACAACTACTTCTCCAATTATTCTTAATAATTTTTTTTATTGATCTAGGTAACTTTAAGTGGTTGCATGGTTAAATTATTCCCTCATTATTGCTCCTTCATGTTTACAATGGTGGGATCAAGTTGTTCCAAGTTGGGTCCTAGCATAAATGGAGTTACAACCATTAAATCAATCTATTAAAACTTTATCTTAGTTCTAACTGCTCCTAACTAGTTTGTTTTGGTGTGTAAAAGTTTAGATTAGGGTCCTTTTTATGTAATTGGTCTTTGAGATAAAACCATTAGGGTCTACTTGTATGCCTTCATAGTATCCTTTTAAATGATAGCTCTTGTTTAAGGTGGATCATGTTTGAACTTCTCCCCATGTTCATAGGTCTACTATATATGTAAAACCAATTTCAAACCATTGGTTTTCCTATAGTTATCACATTGATGCATATATATAGTCTATATATCCCCTATATTGATTATAATATACCCAATTTATCTTTATAGGAATCAAATAATCACAATATTCATGGATCCTCTTTAAAAATGGTGAACACACTCACAAAAATAACCCTGCATGATAGAAAATAGCAAACTAGAGGTCCATATTTAGATTTAATGGCATCCATTTATGTTATTAATAACCTTGGATACATATTTATGCCTACTGCATGGAATTATAATGATCTTTAGTGATGAAAATATACCTCTAAAAGGCCTTTTTTTCCTTGGTCAAAAATTGCTCCTTTGGTTTGACTTTGTCCACTAAAAACTGACTATTTGACCTTCCTCACTCCATTGAACTTGATTTTCACAATTAAGTGTGATCTATTGATCTTATATGAGATTTAATGTGCTAATTAAATTTGTTAATAATGAATTGATATCTGGATCCTATTATCATCATGTTCCTTTATGCATTTATGCCATGTGGTGGCATTTCAAGCTTCTTAACCTTTTGACTAATCTCACACCATTAGATCAATATGTATGAGTGAATGCTAGTTGTAGATATAATTTGGCCCACTTTCCCATTACTAAATCTCACATTATTGTAAAATCAATATGTTGATGCTCATAATTTATTTTCTTGCATTTTAAAACAAATAGCCATTTATTGTGGCCTAAATTTGACATTTTTGTGATCATCATTTGACATCTATGAGACTGTCATTGACATTCATGTGAATATAAAATTTAATACCCTATTTGTTTTTTTCATAGCTTAAAGTTAAAATATATCATAATCTCTCCCATTATTTTACCAACTTTGAAAGCTTGGATCTGGAAGAAAAAAGGTCATGGAGGCACCAAATTTGTAGGAGGTGTTCTTGATGCTAAGAAGATTGTGCCCACTTGAATCGTTAGCTTCAAGAGATTTGTAAGCATGTTTAAAAAGTGTTAAATTGATAATACCTATGTGTTTTTCATGACATATTCATTCTTATCATTCATCATTTCAATCTAAATAGCTATTTGTCAAGGCTTTAATTTGACACTTGTACAAACATCTTGCTCTATGTAACCAACTTTGAAACTCCATAACTTGAGCTAGAAAGCTTGTGAAAGCATGGAACTTGCAGATCATGTTATTAACATGAATAAATATATGTAACTACATACTTTTGGTTTATGAGGATTTCCTAGGTGCATTTAATAAATGTATAAACAAGTTGACCAATGTGTTTCAATGTGATGTGCAGGATGACCTAGCCCTTAAGATTTAACAAGCTAAACTTTGAAGGCTTAGATCTTAGGATAGAAGACTAATGAGATATGAAACTTTTAGAGAATGATATTGGTATTAAGGAAATTAATTTTTCATGGTTTCATGGTCATGCATAGCTTCTTGACCTCATTTATAAAATTCATAAAGATGATATCTATTATAGTTCTTCATGATTTCTTGATGACAGTTTGGTCCTTAAACTTGCCCAAGTTATTTTGATTTACTATTTCAAGGTCTTGATGAGTTTCTTAGATTTTTTCAATGTGGTCCATGCCTTTATGAGCTTATTAACACTATGATATCTTGTTTAGATTAATTTCAAAGGCTTGGATAAATAATTTCTCAAAAACCATTCAATTCCATTGGATCTTTGCATCGAGCATATTGCTACAGTCATTTTACCCGATGGAAATATCTTTATGCTTTTGATAATGACCTTTTTTTAAAAATAATTTATGTAAAATAACTTTAAAACATAGCTAAAATTTGAAATATTTCTAAAGTTTAAACTAGGATTTTCTAGACTTGTTCTTACAACTGCTCAAACATCATGAAAACTTGCCACTTGCATATATGGCTCTAAAATGACCCCTAAGACACCAAATGACACAAGGACTAAGATATACTATGCCCAAAGGTATAATGGAATATTAAATTACATAAAATGAACTACAATCATACCCTATGAAATTACAAAGATCCCCTATATAAGATTCTAACTATAGGGGGTTGACCCATTTTGGCCTAAGGTAAAAATGGCCAACATCTTTAGCAATTTCCTAAGGGTGGCATGAATGATATGCCATAACTAGTTGTATAATCCTATCCAATGGGATATTGAGTCAAATGTATAGTAGGTTTGACATACAAATTTCCTTAAACAATACACAAAACACAAGAAAACCAATAAGAAGCAACACACAAGATAAGAAACTAAATAAAAGCACACTTGTGCTTCATGAGCACTTCAAGAACACAACACACACAACTAAACAAAATAACTCAAGAAATAAATAACATAAGATTAAAACTTCCTCTAGGATAAAAGGGGAAGTTTTAAACCTCTTTTAATTTATGACATAAAGGTTTAAATGAGGCATGAAGGCCTTTGATCCTTGGAATTCATGCCTCCTTTTTCATGGTGTTTACCAACTTCATTGGCATGATGTTCAATGAGAACCAATAAACCATACATAATATATCTATGAAAATTAACTCTTCTTGCATCCCAATAGTTTCAAATTTCTCAAATGGCTCCTCAACTATGACTTCCAATAGTGGTTGAACAAGGCTTTCCTTTTGGGTTTACATAGTGTCTTAAATAATATTGGGTTTCTCTTCAGCTACAAGTTCTTCAAGATCATCATAGATATTTTCATAGTCTACCCAATCTTGGTCATTATCTTCCATGTAATAATTATCCTCCACCTTCTCATGTACTTATCCCTTAATGTACACGTTTGAAAATATGAGTCTTATCAACCTTACTCTTTTGATTGATAGATTGTACTTGGTATTTGGAAGCATCAAAAACATCTTATACATTATAAAATACCTTTAGATATGGGTCAATATCAGTTGGGTCTCTTGAAAATTCTTTATGTGAAACAACTTTTTCCTTTACCTCACTTTTCATGTCTATAATGTCTTGGACACTAGCATCATCAGATTGTTTTATGAAAGTAGATTCCTTTTTATAAGAATGACCTTCATCTTATGCTTTATGGAATACTTTTCAACATGATCATTAGTATAGTTATTAACCTTATCATTAGATATAGAATATCTTGGATAAAAAAGAAACTTACCTAACTTGTCAAACTCTTTGCATATGACATTAAGATTTTGCCATAGTGCATCTTCATTTACAACATGAGACCTTTCTCCATGCTTATTGAGACAATCATCAACATGCTTGTTATAGTAATTATCCAGATTATATGTTGACTTCTTGGGAGGCAGAATAACCTTATCAATCTTATCAAATTCATAACATATGAAATCAAACTTTTACGCTAAGTCATTTTCATCCACCTAATGAGTGTCATCTTTAAGAGCCATTTCATCTATCTTAGTCTCATGAGACTCTCTTAAGACTAAAACTTCTTGAGGATTGACTTGACCTTATTAATTTATAGTAAACTCCACTTCATGCTTGATATGGTCATCCACAACTTCATGATTAGACATGGAGTCTTCTTCAAATGCCTTTCTCTTCAAGTCTTGGCCTCATTCCTCATGGACAACTATAATAGGATCTTTAGTATGTTCCTTTATACTTGTGGTCATCAAGGGGAGTGGCTATGGTGATTTCCTCCTCATAGTCACTCATGACATCCACTTGGTCAGCCTTGGCTTGGACTTGATCCTCTTCACTTGTTTCTCTCAATATGGGCTCTTCCTCAAGAAAGGGTAAGGTGGAAGGTTGATGAATAGGATCATGAGAAGGAGATATAGTATGAGGTGTAGTAGAAGTTTTATGAATTTAAGATGTAGTGTGATGGGTAGGAAAAGGGTTGTGAGTGGATTTTGGAAAGAGGAAAGCACTAGTAAGCTCATAGGGAAGTGGCTTCTTGGGTTGATTAGAAGAAAAAACATATATATAAATAGGATTTGGATTTGGACAATAGTTTCATTGATTTTATTTAACAACAACATGTTAATTTTTTATATCTTTATCTTACCACATACTTATACTATCTATTGAGCATTTAAGGCACTTCTTTGCCATGTCCATTTATTCTTTGACCTTTATTGGCTAGATAGTTTATAGGCTAGAAAATATACCTAGATAGTCATGGGATTAAATCCACTTAATTTAATAGTTATCTCCCATATTTTTATGCTTATCTACTCTAACTATTCACACTTTTAATTATTAATAATTTATATAAATCATACATAGGATATACACAAGTTATCTTATTTTTGGGTATTACTTTAATCACAAAGTTCATGAACCATAACAAAGTGATTTTAAAACGAGTATGAAGTTGATTTAAAAAATATACAAAGAATTTTTGAGAGAGTGGAGAATGAGAATAACTATAATTCATGAAAAAGAGATAAATTGTAATTCACAAGAAGTAGTTTAGTTGAGCTTAATGTATCCGTAAAAATAGATAAAAATTCAAGATGTGATAATCCTTTCAATAAATAATTAAGAAAGATTTGAATTCATATTCAAATTTAAATATAAAAAAAAATTTACCATTTTAATCCTCACAAAATACACCAAATGATCTCCTTAGATGCAAAGTTCCTCAAAAACCAACTTTTTTCTTATTCACTTTGAACCAATATTCATACCAAAACATATAGAAATATAAAAGACATTTTTTAGATTGCTTAAATTTTTTTGTATCATAATTAAAAATACTTTACAAAAATTACCATCCCCTAACATGTATGCCTTTATCCATACTTATACTATTTTAGATATCAAAAATAATTTGGAGATAGCTCCTAAAATTCCCCATGTGCTACACTATATTCTTAAAACTATTGAGAAACATCTTCCATGAATTAATATTGTTTGGCATGTAATGGATAATGGCATGTAGCTCTTCTTGGTTTCACTTTTCAGATAAAATACAACTTCCTTACATGTCATGCACAACTCACTTAAATAATTTGGTTTTACAAAATGACTTCAAGTAATAACTTCTAGTCAGGTTACTTGAGTCTTTAATTTTATCAAGCAACTTAATTTTATGAGTAATTTATCTAAGTGGTATTAATTATAAAGAAATTAATTAAATCAAAATTACTTCAAATAAATTTCTAATTAAAATAGAATAAAATAGAATAAGTTGAGAAGGGAAGCACTAGAAATCATTCTAATTCATGAATATATTTTCTAAACTTTTCCATGTGCTTGATGTGTTGAGACATCATGAACTAAATGGCTACATAATCTAACTTGGAAACTAATTGACTTTCTCTTAAAAATCTCAAAAATTCCCTTTTCATATTCTTAAAATATCTTTTCACCTTTCCAAGAATTGGTTCAAACCTTTTGACTTATTGATGACTATTTGTTAATTATTTTATATATTTTGTTGTGAATCGAGTCATGGCCTTTTCAATTAGTTTATTGAATTACTGATGTAATTGATCATGTGTCTTTGGAATTTATTCATACCAAACATTCATGTGATAGAAGATACAATCTTCCAGATCTAATTTTATGTTGTAAGCATCTTCTTCTAGAGTCTTCATTTCTTTAAGAATTGCTCTAAAAACATGCATGCAAAAATATATGATGTGTTCTTGCTTTGATTTCATAACTTATCCCTCTAGAATAATATTTATTCAATCAAAATTTTTAATTTAAATCATTTATTTTCTAAATACTATCCTATTACAATTTAGATATTCCATTCTCATTTTCAATCTCCTTCATCAATGTTTTCAGTTGTGCTAATTTATTCTCAATATCAAAAAAATTACTTAAAACCTTAAGAAACCATTTATATATAGTTTGTATCATTTTTTCTAACAATTCATCAATTGATTTAACCTTATCACCAATTTATTAGACCTTATTTATTATTTGTTGATTAAAAACATCTCTTGAAAGCAATGATTTTTGAGGATTAGATATTGCCACTTTGGAAATTATTTCACACTACTTAGAAATGTGTTCCTTTAACTTGGATTTATCAACCTTCTCTTCATCAACCTTCAAAAAAAGAGTATTGATAAGGGTATGTGTGTCCTTCTTTAGGTCCTCTATAGTGACTTCTCTAAGGGATACCTTTGTAATTTATAAATATTCTTTGGTGATTTTACCCTTATGCTTACCCTATGGAGAATTGATATTTCTAAAAATTTATGACTTAAAGGCTCAATTATCAGCTTTGAAGTCACTCTAGATCTCTTGGGATTGTTAATATTATAATCAATAATTTTCAAAAGTTCTAATTCTATCTCCTCTAAGTTAATTTCTTCTTTTGATTCTAGAGTTGTTTGCAATGCCAACCATGAAGAGAAATCCATACTAGTGGAAGTGGCTAAATAAATCACTATTTGATGATGATTATCTCCCACCTTTGTTTCTTTAGTAGAAACTTATTTTATACCTAGAATATATTGAATAATTTATTCTCAATATCAAAAAAATTACCTAAAACCTTAAGAAACCATTTATATATAGTTTGTATCATTTTTTCTATCAATTCATCAATTGATTTAACCTTATCACCAATTTATTATACCTCAGTTATTATTTATTGATTAAATATGTCTCTTAAAAGTAATGATTATTGAGGATTAGATATTGCCACTTTAGAAATTATTTCACACAACTTATAAATATGTTCCTTTAACTTGGATTTATCAACCTTCTCTTCATCAACCTTAAAAAAAGAGTATTGATGAGGGTATGTGTGTCCTTCTTCAGGTCCTCTATAGTGACTTCTCTAAGGGATACCTTTGTAATTTATAAATATTCTTTAGTGATTTTACCCTTATGCTTACCCTATGGAGGAATTGATATTTCTAAAAATTTATGACCTAAAGGCTCAATTATCAGCTTTGAAGTCACTCTAGATCTCTTGGAATTTTTAATATTATAATCAAGACTTTTGAAAAGTTGTAATTCTATCTCCTCCAAGTTAATTTATTCTTTTGATTATAGAGCTGTTTGCAATGGCAACCATGAAGAGAAATCCATAATAGTGGAAGTGGCTAAATAAATCACTATTTGATGATGATTATCTACCACCTTTGTTTCTTTAGTAGAAACTTATTTTATACCTAGAATATCTTGAATAAGATTCGAAACTATTTGTTCATATTTTTCTTTCTCTGCATCATTTTCTATCTCTACCTCTTTATCAAAATTTTCCTATTCTTTGTCTTCTCTAGTGGTTTTACTCTTAGGTTCAACTATTACCTTTTGGTATGATACCTCCTAAAATGAGATCACTTATCCAGTAGCTACTTATTTTAGTTCTTTATGGGTATGAATAAGAGAATGGTAGGTTGATCATCAAAAGGAGGTGGAGGAGGAGTAATAGGTGGAGAAGATGGGGGTGGAGGAAGAGGATCATCAATCTCTTTTTGAATAGTTTTATCAGGAGGTTTGAATCTAGGAGTCTTTAGAGGTGGCATGATTGTGGATGGATCTAAAACTTTTGCTACTAGTTGTATGTTATTCACTAGTAATGAAGATGAAGATGAAGATGTGATGGGTGTGGTATAAATAAGAGTGGTAGATGGAGTATTTTCTATGAAGATACCAAAGGAGATTCAAGGGTATCTAGATGAAATGGTTCCTTTTCTTTTACCAGATAGTATGTATCATTAGTATTAATATTTAATTTCAACTTCTTCTTAGGTTATTTACTACTTTCTCCATGTATTGATTTCCTATTATGACTTACTTGGCCAATTTATGTCATTAGTAGCTCCTTCATGTAGCATCCCTTACTAAGAATCTATGTTGAAGTCATATAAAGAACCATAGAAGTCCTATAATTAATAGTATTTACCTCATTCTTCTTGTAATAAATTTCTAGGAGTGGAACATTATCTCCTCCTATTGCATGATAAGAACCATGTATTAATTTTTAATCATCTTTCATGTCTTCAGGAGTGGTATCCAAATCAAATGAACTAATTTTTTTAATACTCATCCTACTATTATCTCTTCTTTCACTTCAAATTCATCTATGTAATCAATCCATAAGTCCTCTAGGGTAGGGATATTCATATATTCAAGAGAAACTATATTTTTTGCTATGCCTCTACAATTAAATTTACTCTAGCTTCAAAAAGTGATTGATTACATTTTTGATACATCTATATTTGTTCATTTTTGGCCTTATAAATACTTTCACAATGATAATATCCAATAATAATAGGAAAAAAAACTAAAGAATGATGTACTTTTGACTATAGATCATGTAATTCCATTAGTTTTTTATATAACTCCATTACAATCCATTTATCACTAAGGTGCCTTGATAATTTTACTATAGTCCCTATGAAACCACCAAATTTGATATATGTGAATTTTAAGAGTTGAATAAAAATACACCCAAAATGTAAAATTGCCTCCCAAGCTACATCAGATACTCTCATGGATTTTAAAGCAACATTTAATTAACAAATGACTTCATATAAAAATGCATCATTTGCCATTTTATAGTGCTTTAAGTATTCATAAAGAGTAAATTTAGGGTAGTATTCATAGATGGGTTCTATTGCCAACAACCCTTTTCTAGTCAGCCTAGAAAAGGCTCCATTAGATGTTGTAGCATTTACTAAATATGAAGTCATTTTGACTTCAATAATTTTCAATACATTACTCAACTATTGATCAATGTTATCACTTATCATTCTTGACCACTCAATCATAGTATAACTCCTATTGACATCAATATCCCTTATGTACAAATACATCCAGGTGGAAAATCTCTAGGCATTTTCTCTCTCCATTGATTCTACATAACAACTGCATGATGTCATCAACTTCTTAGACAAAATTAGACCTCACTATTTGATTTGGAAACCTTAAGGTTTGTTTTGGTTTCTTTAGATAAGTAATATTCATTATCTTGATGCAATCTATTATTTTATTCTCCCATTGATTTTTAGCTTTTTCCACTGATAAGTTGAGAACTTTAGGTATTGTTGTGATCTTCTAACAATAGTCAAAATTTTGAACATCTGATCTGGACCACATTACCTGCAGTGTCTTTTACTATCCTAGTGAGATAATATTAATACTTATCACATTGTAGGACAAAATTAGGTAGTTTTATAGATTTTGGCAAAGCTTTAGATTGTAATATTTGACTATTTGTCATTGCTTACATGAGTAGTGTTTTTATTATGTCTTTATATCTTTCCAACAACTTAATTATGGAAACATGTCCCATGTTAGTGTCATTGATTTTTGATAATTTGGGTGAAATGCAAGACTCAACAAGATATCCCTTGTATTAATACATCATCTTTACTTATTTTGAGTTATCAACTCTCTTTCATTTAGTCTTCCCTTTCCTACTTAGCATTGTGACTTATTCAAGTGTAATCTTAGGAACTTATTCAATCAAATTCACTTCTTCTTTTAATACTAACATTTATTGTGAATAACATTGGAAAGACTTGGTAAATGCTCTTGAAAAATTAGTAACTACTACTATTAGTTTTAGAAAAGGTTGAAAAACCAAGTTAAGTTGTTGTCTTGTGTAACAATCCTAAGAAAACTTTAGATATTAGGAACTTAAAGAAGTATTAAACCTTTAAAACTCTAGGAAACTCATTCTACATAATAGGGTGTCATAATTCTGGGAAGGTCTAGGTATTTCTCAAGTCTTGAGGGTTGAAAACCCTAAGTAAGTGACAAGTATTTACAACTCCAAGTTTCTTTGGGAAAGTTACTAGGGTTGGAGAACTTAATGAAGTATAAGAAAGAGATAGTCATAACTCTAGGTAAGTAATTAGTGGTTCAAAATTTGAGAAAGCAATGCCCCTTGGGAACATTAGGTTTCTTGAGACTAGTTGCTCATGTTCAGGACCCTAAGTAAGTAAGAAGTTATAATGAGTTTAGGAAGATAATCTAGGTCAACTATTAGGTTTTTGTAAAACAAAATCTATCTTTTCAGATTTTTTATTAATATTTTCATATACAAAGTGTTTCTAAAGAATTTTAAAAGGTTTTAATCAACACTATGCATGTAAAAATAACTTACAATCATAAGTAAAATAAGAAACGATAGAGAAAACTTCAAAATGATGAATGGAATTTTAATAGAGGAAAAACAAGATAAACACCCAAAATAGGATCATGAAAATAAATGGGAAATAATCTAAATACCTTGACTCTAAATTAGTTGTGAAGATTTTGCACCAAAATCTCTCTAGAAGATCAAAAAGTGTCACTTGGGATTCATAAGGGCATCTAGCCAAGTGGAAAATGAGGTTGAATTTTATAGTTTTTATATTAACCCATACATTAATGACAACTAAGTTACATATGTGAGGAAAGCCATGTGATCATTTTGATGATTTTTCAGGTTTGATGAACTACTTTATTTAATTTGGTCTATAAAGTCAAGTGATTCTGCAATCCTGATTTGGTTTAAGCTTGTGAAGAATTTGTGATTATGAACCTTTTTTATTTTACTTATGAATTTAATCAAGTGAATAAACTTCACAACTCTAGGTTATTATAATTTGTGTTTTGTAGGTTTATGAAACTACTTTACTTAGATTTTATGAAAAGTAAAGTTATTTCATAATTTAAATTCGATATGGATGGTGTAACTTAGGTTTACAAAGACAACTTACTTCACCTTTTTAAATAATTAAATCAACTTAGAGAACTTAAGTTGGCCTAACAATGAATCCAAACACTTATTTTTTTAATATCTTTGAAAGATGGATAAATAGGTTTTATGGTAATGACCTAGGCAGACATTTCTAACCTTCTAGAGAAATTTCAAGTAATTGGTAATGAAAGAAATTACACTAAAAACTATTAAATTCTATGTCTTATTCAAGGGACTAATTTTTCACAAGGGAAACTAACTCTCATAGGATAAAAGGCAAAAATTTCAATAGAGGTGTACCCAAATTTTCTAAGTGTGAAATTTTTGGGACACTAACCTCCCATTGAGTTCCATCTAGTTCTTGAAATGTCTCAAACTTTTGCATATAATTTTGAGTATCACCTCTCAACCATTCCATGATATTATTAGGGAGAAAATCATACTCATCATCCCATGTTCTCATATTTTGTTCATTATATAGTAACTATGGTATGGATGCTAACAAAGACATGATATAGTATGGAAAAAATGAAGGAAGAGGGTAATGATGGGGATCAGCACAAATGTTATTTTATTATATTATAGTCTATAGGAATTTACATATTACCTTACAATACATTTGTGTATAATTCATGTAAATAGATGATTCTTCATGGAAAGACTCATAGGAGTAATCTTGAGGTTCATATGCATCATGGTATGGTTGATAAGGGTCATATTTAGACTAAGAGGGAGGCATTTATTGTTAGGTATCTTGGTATCATTCCTCATAGGGATATCCAATGACATGGTGTCTATAAGGGAGGGAAAATATAGGATTGTAGGGTTGCCATGTATCATAGGATTGATATCCATTTTGATAGGACTATTGGGGAGTATATTATGGTTCATAGTAAGGTTGATAAGGAGGTCTATGGTGGGATATGCACCATAAATGTTCATTTCAACTTCATCTATCAAAGGAAATACTAAAAACTAATCAAAATTGTTAGGATAAATTAAAACCTAAATCTATCCCCAAATCACATAAAAGAGAATCTATGAAAAAAATTAATCAAACTATCTAAAAATAAACATAAACATGCACCTAATAGGAGATATCAGATTTAATGTGGTTCACCCAAGATGGGCTACATAAACCAAACTTATCAATTATATTATTTCCAATAATACAAGGGAGAAATGAAATCCTATAACAAACCTTGTTACACTTCTCTACCTTTTTTTCCTCCTCTCTATGTATAATGCTACATTATTTTTCATACTCATATATCTTAGCCATATGTCAATACATTTTAGGGTAGAAGACACCTAGACATAACCTCTACCATCGTATCTATAAACCTTTAATCAATGGTCCAAAATTGACTATGAAATTAAAATATAAAAGGGTAATTTTAATATATATATATATATATATATATATATATATATATATATATATATATATATATATATATATATATATATATATTTGGGTTTCACATCCCCTAGACCTACTTCAAGGGGGGTCATCCCCCATAGAACCCACAAGGGGGGTTTCCCCTTGTAACCCCCTATGCCATCATGGATTCAAAGAAAGGGAACTAAAACATGGCTGAAATAACACCAAAATTATAACCTCTAATCTTGGAAGACAATCAAGATCCACACCTAACAAATAATTCAATTAAATATACGTAGAATGTTTACAGCTAGTATTTATCATTTAGTGTTTCCATTAGTGCTAGGTTGTTTGCCTCCAAAGGCTGATAGAGGAAAGACACACCAAAATCCTTCCCACTCTCTTGGACTTGGTCCTATTGAGCATACCAAAACTATTATCACCAAATCTTTCACCCTAAAAGAGGGTTCTCAAATCTCTCCCAAATTTAGGAAACATGGGAACACTTCTAGGTATGTTGGTGTACCTATAATGGAAGTGAGCCTCTAGATTTAAGGGCTATCTCCTTGAATGTATCTTGGAATGCTCACACCTACTTTACTAGTTTATTATGTGGAAAAGAGTTAGAAGTTCCATGAAATGAACCTAGTCTAAGGGGGTGATACACTAATATGTTTTCTATATGACCATCATACTTTATTTCACTAAGAAATAAGGCACATATACTAACTTCTAATTACTAAGGATTCTAACATTAGTATTTCATTATGGAGGTGATATACATGAGAGTTATCCAATGTATGTGAACCAAAGTCTAGTTGTAGACACTAAGCCTAATTATACACATAAAAGATAGGCCCATACACTTGAAAACACTTCATATGACCCATTAGAGCATGATTTATTACACAAACATTCAAGGATAAGGGAATAAAGGATAGATAATTATCAACTTTCATCACCATACATCACTTTCACAATTAGACAATTGTTTAAGAACTCAAAATCATATTTGCATTAATGTTCCAAGGTAAAATATGACATAATTCTAGCAAAGATTCTCCATACATGGAGTGGAATTAGATTGAAAAATCCAAAATGGTAGCTACTTCTATAATTTGAGAGAGAAGTGGGAAAAGATAATTAAAAAAGGGAATCAAATGAGTTCAACTTCATTTCAACCATAGTTGCAACTGCTTCTATAATTATTCTCAATCAAGCCTTTTGATTGATCTATGCCACTTCAAGTGGTTTTATAGTTACATTATTCCCTCATTGATACTCCCTAATGGTTGTAATTGTGGGATCAAGTTGTTCTATGTTGTGTACTAATATCAATGTAGTTACAACCATTCGATCAATTTTTTAAAACATTATCTTGGTGATAGCTACTCCTAACTAGTTTATCATGGTATACAAAAGTGGAGATAAGGGTCATTTTCGTTTAGTTGGTCTTAGAGATGAAACTATTGGGGTCTACATATATGCCTTCATGGCATCCTTTGAAATACTAGACCTTGTTCAAGCTAGATCATGCTCAAACTCATCCCCAAGTTCATAAATCCACAATAAATAGAAAACCAAATCTTAGACTATTATTTTTCCTATAGTTGTTACATTGATCAATAACTATAGACTATATAGCCCCTCTCTTGATTATAATATACCCACTTTATCTCTATAATAATTGAGGATTCACCATATGCATGGATCCTATTTAAAAATGGTGAACATAGTCACATAAATAAACTTTCATGATACAAAATGTCAAACTAGATGTCCATATTTACCTTTAATGGCATCCATTTATGTTCTTGATCACTTTGGTGTCACTACTATGCCTAATCCATGGCATTCAAAAGAGATTTAATGATGATAGGATGAACTTGCAATACCTTGTTTGCCTTGGTCAAAAACTAATCTTTTGGTTTGACTTTATTCATCAATAACTAAAATGAACCAATCAAAATGCTATGAGTTGTCTTTACTCCCATTGGCCTCATATATCCTTACTGTCATATCTTGACTCTTTGACCTTGATCACTCCATTAATATTAATTTGCATGATTAAACATGCTCCATCAATATTTTATCATCATAAACATGATCATGTAACTTATCAATAACACATTGAAATTGGGATGCCATTATTAGCCTTCTATTTTATGCACTTATGCCACATTATATACTTTTGAGCTCCTTGAATTTTTGACTCATCTCACACCATTAGATCAATATGTATGAGTGAACACTAGCTATGGATCTCATTTGGATAACTTCCCTATTAATTGATATTGTGTCATTAGATCATCAGTATGATTGAATGTTGATCATTGATCTACTTGCATTTGAAAAAATATGACTATTTATCATGGTTTAAATGTTATGTTTGCATAATTATCATTTGACGTATGTAACACTATCATTCACATCAGCACAAACATAAAATTTAAGACCCTAGTGGTTTTTTCCATAGATTTAAGTTGACATCTACATGAACATCTCCCATTATTTGATAAAATTTGAAAGCTTTGATTTAGAATTGAAAAGGTCATGGAAGAACTGAATTTATAGGAGATGTTTTTGATACTAAAAGGATAGTGCCCACTTGATCTATTGGCTCTAAGATATTTTTATGTGTGTTTACAAAGTGTTCAATTAAGATGACCTATGTGTTTTACATGATGTCTACATGATTGTCAATGATTTGAATCTAAACAAATATTTTTGAGGCTTGAATTTGACACTTGCATAAATGTCTTGCTCTACATAACCAATTTTGAAACTCCATAAATTGAGCTATAAAGCTCACGTAGGCATGAAACTTACAAAGCATATTCTTAGCATGAATAAATCTATGGCACTACATCCTTTTGACATTCAAGTATTTTTTAGGTACATTTATTAAATGTAAAAATAATTTGACCAGTGTGTTTCCATGTGATGTGTAGGATGACCTGGTCCATTAGAATTAACAAAATGAACTTTGAAGGATTTAGATTTTGAGATAGAATACTCCTTGAGATATGAAACTTATAGAGATTGATATTGGCACTAAGTACATTGATCTTACATGGTTTTATGGTCATGTGAAGCTTCTTAAGCTTATTTATAAAATACACAGACATGTTATCCAATCTAATTCTTCATGACATCCTGATGATGATATATCCCTTAAACTTGCCCAAGTCATTTTGATTCAATCTTCAAGATCCTAATGATTTTTTGAGATTTTTGTCAATTTGGTCTATCATTATGAGCTTATGAACACTATGCGATCCTACTTGGATCAATTTTGAAGTCTTGGACAAATAATTTCTCTTAAACCTTTCAATTCCATTAGAGCTTTGCATCAGACATATTACTACAGACATTTTTCTCGATGGAAATATCTTCAATATTTTGACAAGGTACTTTTATTTGAGAATTTTTTTCCAAAATAACTCTAATGCTTAGCCAAAAGTTGAAATATTTCCTAAGTGTAAACTAGGTTTTTTTAGACTTGTTTTTACAACTGCTCGAACACCATGAAAACTTAGCACTTGCATATATGACTCTAAAACAACCCCTAAGACACCAAGTAACATAGGGACTAAGCTATTATATGACCAAAGATATAATTCCATCTAAAATGACATCAAATGAACTACAATCATACCCTATGACATTATAAAAATCCCCTATACAATATTTTGGCTATAGGGGGTTGACCCATTTTCTCTTGAAGTAAAAATGGTCAACATATTTGGTGATTTCCCAAGGGTGGCATGCTTGTTATGCCATGACCAGTTGCCTAATACTATCTAATGTGATATGAAGACAAATGCATGGTGGGTTTGACATACAAATTACCTTGAACAACAACAAAAACATAAGAAAACCAACAAGAAACAAAACACAAAACAAGAAACTAAGAAAAAACACATGTGTGATTTATGAGAACTTAGGGAACACAACACACACAACTAAATAAACTAACTCAAACACTAGATAACCTAAGATGAAAAATTCCTCTAGGATCAAAGGAGAAGTTTGAAACCTCTCTTTCTTTATGACATGAAGGATGGAATGAGATATGTAGCCTTTTAATCCTTGGCATTGATGTCTCCATCTTTTTCATGGTGTTTGCCAATTTTATTGGAATGATGTTCAATGAAACCAAGCAGACCTAAATAGGTTAGATACGGAAATGAACTCTTCTCTCATCCTAATAGCTTTAACTTTCTCAAATGGCTCCTCAGTTATGACCTCCATTGGTGGTTGGACAAGGATTTCCTTTTTGGTTTCCATAGTGTCCTTAATAAGATTAGGTTTCTCTTCAACTTCAAGTTATTCAACATCGTCGTGGAGCTTTGAATATTATAACCAATCTTAGTCATTTTCTTGCATGTAAGAATTTTCCTCCATCTTCTTATGTACTTGTCAATTAATGTACAAGTTTGAAAATATGACAGTCTTCTCGACCATACTCTTTTCCTTGATAGATTGTACTTGGTGTTTGGAAGCATTAAGATCTTATTATTCATGATCCAATACATTTGGATATGGGTAAATATTATGTGGGTCTCTTGGATATTATTTAAGTGAAATAAATTCTATATTTCCTTCACTTTTCATGACTACAATCTCTTAGACACTAGCATTATTAGATTATTTTATGATAGTAGATTTTTGGTTAGCACAATGACCTTCATATTTATGCTTGATTTAATATGTGTCAACATGGTCATTAGTATGATTAGAAACCTTGTCATCATATATATAATCTCTCGAATAAAAAAGAGACTTAACTAACTTTCCATACTCTTCATATGGCATTGAGATTTTACCATAGCTCCTCTTCATTCACAATATGAGACCTTTCTCCATGCTTATTGAGACAATCATCAACATGATTGTTATAGGAATTACCCAAATTAGATGTAGACTTCTTGGGAAGAGCAGTAACCTTACCAAGCTAATCAAACTCATAACATATGAAATCAAACTTTTCCATAAGTCATTTCATCCACCTCATGACTATCATATTTAAGAGTTGTTTCACCTATCTTGTTCTCATGAGACTCTCTTAGGATTGAAAATTTTTGAGAAGTGACTTGACCTTCTTCCTTGATATTACACTCCACTTAATGCTTGAGATGGTCATCCAAAAATTCATGATTATACATGGAGTCTTATTCAAATTCTTATCTCTTCAAGTCTTGGCCACATTCCTCATGGATAACTATAATAGGATATTTAATATGTTTCTTTCGATCTATTGAGGAAAGATTATACTTGTGGTCACCTAGGGGAGTTCCTATGGTTATTTTATCCTCATAGTCACTCATGACATCCTCTTGGTCAGCCTTGGATAGGATTTTATCCTCTTCACTTTCTTCTCTCAAGATGGGTTCTTCCTTAAGAAATTGTAAGGTGGAAGGTTGATGAACAAGCTCATGTGAAGGACGTGGAATATGAGGTGTAGTGGAAGGTTTATGAATTGTATATGTAGTGTGAGGGGTAGGAGAGGGGTCATGAGTGGATTTTGGTAAGAGAAAAACACTAGTAAGATCTTAGGGAAGTAGTTTCTTGGGGTAATTATAAGGACACACATCTACATAAGCATGAGTTACATCTTGTCAATAGTCTCATTAAGTTTATTCAATAACAATGTGTTAATTTTTTTATCTCCTTATCCTCCCACATACTTAGCCTATATATTGAGCATTGGAAGCACTTCTTTGGCAAGTCCATTTTTTCTTTGAACTCCCATTGAGTTCCTTCTAATTTTTCAAATGTCTTCAACTCCTACATCTAATTTTGAGTAGCATCTCTCAACCATTCCATGAGATGATTAGGGAGCATGTCATACTTTTCATCCCATGTTCTCATATTTTATTCATTATCTATTAACTATGGTATGGATACCAATGAATATTTATTATAAGATGGAAAGAATGAAGGATGAGGAGATTAATGATGAGGATAAAGATCAACTTCATTTTGTTGTATTCTCATCTATAAGAATATACATATTGCCTTGTAATACATTTGTGTAAAATTCATGTAAACATATGATTCTTAATGGAAAGACTCATCAGATTACTCTTGAGGTTCATAGGCATCATGGTATGGTTGATAAGGCTCATATTGGGATTGATAGGGAGGTATTTATTAATAAGTGTCTTGATAGCCTTCCTCATATGGTTATGAAGTGATATGGTGTCTATATGGGGTGGGGAATGGAGGATTATAGGGATGCCATGGATCATAGGATTGATATTCATTTTGATAGGATTGTTAGGGAGTATACTTTGTTTCATAACAAGGTTGATAAGGAGGTCCATGGTAGGGATATTAACCATAACTATTCATGTCAACCTCATGTATGAAAAGAAATAAAAAAATTGATCAAAACTTAAATTAAATATATTAGGTATACTTATAACTATAATTTATCCTTTGGAGTCTCCATTGGTGTTAGGTTGCTTGCTTCAAAAAGATGATAGAGGAAAAACACACCAACAATATTCTGACTCTCTTGGACTTGGTCCCATTAGGCATGTTAGAACTATTGTCACCAAATATTGAACCCTAAGAGAGTGTGTTCAATCCTCTTTCAGATTTTAGCAACATGGTAACATGTCAAGTTATGTGGGTTTAACTATAATGTAAGTGACCCTCTAGATTTAAGGGGTACCTCCCTAAATGTATCTTGGAATGGCCATACCTACTTAACTAGTTGCTTATGGGGAAAAGAGTTAGAAGTTTCATGAAATGAACATAATATAAGGAGGTGGTACACTAGGATGTCTTCCATATGACCATCATACTTTCCTATACTACAAAATAAGGCACATAAAATAACTTATAAGTCCTATGGATTCTAACATGAGTATTTCAATATGGAGGTGAGATAGATCAGAGCTATCCAAGGTAAGTGAAACATAGGCTAGTTATACAAACTAAGTCTCATTGTAAACTTAAAATATAGGATAATACATTTGAAAAAACTTTATATGACCTTTTAAAATAGGAATTATTTCATAAACATGAAAGGATAAAGGAAGAAAGGATAGAGAATTATCACTTTGCATCACCATACATCACTTTCACACTTATACAATTGTTCAAGAACTCAAAATCATATTTGTGTTAATATTCCAAGGCAAAATATGACATCATTCTAGTATGGATTCACCATACATGGAGTGGAATTAGATTAAAAAATCCAAAATGGTAGATACTTATAGAATTTGAGAGAGAAGTCAGTAAAGAGAAGTCCAAAGGGGAATCAAATGAGTTTTAATGAATTTCAAACATAGTTACAAATAATTTTATAATTATGCTCAATCAAGCATTTTGATTAATCTAGGTCACTTTAAGTGGTTGCATAGTTACACTATTTCCCCACTGATGCTCCCTGATGGTTGTAATAATAGGATCAAGTTATTCTAAGTTGGATACTAGCATCAATGAAATTAAAACCATTGAATCCATATTTTAGAGGTTTTTCCACTAATAATTGCTCTTAGTTGATTTGTCATGGTGTGAAAAAGTAGAGATAAGGGTCCTTTTCATGTATTTGGTCGAGGAGATGAAATTGTTAGGGTCTACATGTATGCCTTCATGGCATCCTTTAAAATACTAGCTCTTATTCAAGTTGGATCATGCTCAAACTCATCCCCATGTTCATAAGTCTACTATAGATAGAAAACAAATCTTAGACTATTGGATTTCCTATATTTGTCAAATTAATGTAGACCTATAGACTATATATCTACTCTCTTGATTATAATAGACCCACTTTGTCTCTACAGGAACTAAGGATTCATCATATACATGGATCCTCTTTAAAAATGGCAAACATAATCACATAAATAACCCTACATGATACAAAATGATGAAGCAAATGTCCATATTTAGCTTTAATTATGTCCCTTTATGTGATTGATCACTTTAGTTGCATGGTTATACCCACTCTATAGCATTATAATGAGCTTTAATGGTGGTAGGATGACCTTGCAAGACCTTGTTTTCCTTGGTCAAAAACTACTCTTTTAGTTTGACTTTGTCCATTGAAAACTAAATTGAGCCAATCAAAATTATCCTTGCTATCTTTTCTCCTATTGGCCTTGTTGATCCTTGCTATCAGATCTTGACTCCTTGATCTTGCTCACTCCATTAATTTTTATTTACATTATTAAACATGATCAATCTATCTTATGTCAGCTTAAACATGCTCATGCCACTTATCAATCATATGTTAATCTCAGGATCTTGTTGTCAGCCTTTTGCTTTACATGCTTATGCCATGTGGTTACCTTTTGAACTTCTTAACATTTTGACTCATCTCACACCATTGGATTAAGATGTATGAGTGAATTATAGATGTAGATCTCATTAGGCCCACTTTATTATCATTTAAGATAACATTGTTATATCATCATTATGATTGAATACTAATCTTTGATCTACTTGCATTTAAAAACAAATGGATATTTATAATGGTTTAAATTTGACATCCACATGATCATCATTTGACATACATGAGAATATCATTGACATCCACATGTCCATTAAGCTTAACACCTTGACATTTTTTTCATAGATTAAAGCTAACATCAACCTAAATATCTCCCATTAGATGAGCAACTTTGAAACCTTGGATCTAGAAGTGAAAAGGTCATGGATGCACCCAGTTTGCAAGAGATGTTATTGATGTTAAAATAATTGTGATCACTTATTCTATTAGATTTAGGAACTTTCTAAGTGTGTTTATAGAGTGTTCAATTGAGCTAACCTATGTGTTTTTATGATGTTTTCATGCTTGTCACTGATCATTTGAATCTATATAGCTATTTGCTAAGGCTTAAATTTGACACTTGTATGAATGTCTTGCTTTATGTGACCAACTTTAAAACTCCATAACTTTATCTAAAAATATCATGCAAGCATGGAACTTATAGATCATATTCCTAGCATGAAAAACTCTATGGAATTACATCTTTTTGACTTGTAGGGATTTCTAAGTTGCATTTAATAAATACACAAACAAGTTAACTAGTGTGTTTTCTTGTCACATGGAGGATGACCTAGCCCCTTAGACTCAACAAGTTGAACTTTGAAGGCTTAGATCTCAATATAGAAGACTCATCATAATATGAAATTTATAGAGAATGATATTGGCACCAAGGGCAATGATCACACATGGTTTGATGGTCATGTAAGACTTATTTAGCTTATTTATAAAATGCATAAACACATTGTCCAGTCTAGTTCTTCATGATGTCCTGATGAAAATATGGTCCTTAAAGTTTCCTAAGTCATTTTAATTCAATATTTTAAGATCATTATGAGTTTTATGAGATTTTGTCAATCTATTCTATGTCTCTATGAGCTTATGAACACTATGAGATCCTACTTGGATCAATTTTGAAGGCTTAGACAAATAATTTCTCTAAAACCATTCAATTATATTGAAGCTGTGAACCAAGCATATTGATAAAGATATTTTGGATAATGGAAATATATTTAATATTTTGACAAGGACCTTTTGTTTCAATAAATTTATCTGAAAGAACTCTAACACTTAGCCAAAAGTTGAAATGTTTCCAAGTGTAAACTAGGCTTTTTTGGACTTATTCTTGCAATTGATCGACCACCATGAAAACTTACCACTAGCATATATGGCTCTAAAATGACCCCTAAGACACAAATTGACAAAATTATTGAGCTATAATATGACCAAATATAGAATGGCATATGAAATGACATCAAATGAACTATAATCATAGCCTATGATAATATAAAAAACCCATATACAAGATTATGACTAATGGTGGTTGACCAATTTTATCTTGAGGTAAAAATAGTCAATAATAAATTAATAATATATTTTATTATCTATATAATATTTCTTATATATTTACTTATTTTGCCTTTGTTAGTTCTTCTTGGTTGGTTTCTTGATGTTTAGCTGAAGACCTTCTATGTTTTTTAGTCTATTATGGCTTTATTACTTGACTTCAATTCATATTGTACCTTTTTAAATATTGGTGGTTTTTGGATCCACATAAAACCAAATTATTTTACCCAATCTAATAAAAAATGTCACATAAATCTTTGTCCATAGGGCTTATAAGGAGTAATGAACTAGGTATGAAGCAATTTATAGTGAAAAAATTAATACCTTAATAAATATAAAAACCACACAAGGGATTTGATAGAATATTTTGAAGCCTTTAATATCAAACCCATCCCTAGAGAATAAAACCAATCCATATATTCCTTAGCATATTTCATTTAAAATTTAGGTCCATTTTAGAATATGTAACTATTGACCATTTATACTGTAACTTAAAATAGATTAACCCCCTATAGTCAAAATATTAAATCAGGGATTGATTATAGTGTCATAGGGTATGTTATAATTCATCTAATTCCATTTCATATGTCACTCTAGTTTTAGTCATTTTATAGTCTATTCTTTGTGTCATTTGATATTGTAGAGCTCATTTTAGAGTCATATTTGAAAGTGGCATGTCTTCATAGTGATTAAGCAGTCAGAGCATGAGATAGGTTTACATAGGTCTCAAAAGTTTTTTCAGAGCCTTGGAGATCAAGAAATAGTTTATCAAATAGTCTAGAAGAACTTGAAAGATCAAAGGTTTGTTTGGTGCTTGGGAAATTTTCCAATTGGATAAATACATAACTCTTTCAAGGCATTTGTTTCATATTTTGGCTTAGTATTGGAGACTTGTCAACAAAAATGTCCACTATAAAATTTATAAATATTCATTTAGTTTGGGTAAAGTGTACACTACAAAGTTTCCAAAATGTTATTTCTTTCAAGAAAATTGTCTGAGCAATTTTATTGAAGACAAATTTCTTTTGGACATTTTGTTTACAACAAAGCTAAGTGTTAATATTTCCTTTGAGCTAATTAATAATTTTTTTAGACATTTTATTTGAAATAAAAGTCTTGAAGATCTAAATTATCTAAAACATTTTGTCTACTGCAAATGTCTCAAAGGGTTATTTTCTTGGGAAAGTGTCTTATACAGAAGTTATGAAGGGTCCTTTTTCAAGCAAAGTGGTCCAAACAAAAAGCCTAAAGGATCATTTCTTAGACAGAGTGTTTTGATATAATTTTATTGAAGGGTAATTTCTTAAGAAAGTGTCCTACACAAAATGTCTAAACATAAGTTCTAATGAAGAAAAATTATTTCAAACAAAGTGTCTGAAGCCAATGGTCTTTAATAAATAGCCCAATATAAAAGTCCTAAATTCCAAATTCTTATGGGGAAAGTGGCTAAAATAAAAGTATGAAGGAAATTATTTTGGAAAAAAAATTTGACACAAATTTTTTGAAGTAAATTTAGCCTATAATAAAAAATAATTCCTTTAGAAAAATTATTTTGCAAAGGATCTCAAACAGAGCCAAGTAGGTAGTTTGATGATAATATATCTTTGACATGTAGTAGTTTATGATGAAAATGATCATATGGTTTTATTTAGTTTGATCACAAGAACATATGTGATATGTTTCAAGTTATGAAATGAAGTGAGACAAAAGTTATACATAATGAAAGTTGGCTCCTCAAACATAATTTGCTAAATTTCCATAACCATTTTGAACAAGATCATTATCAAAGTGTCATGTAGATTTGCACAAGTGAGCCCACTTGAACATTTTTTAAACAACTTAGAAATTTCCTAGAGCTAATAGGTCAAGTAAGCACAATTTTTTTGGTCTTAGTAACATCCCTAACAAATTTAGCCCCTCCATGATTTTTTTGCTTCAAGATATAAATCCTCGAAGTTAGTCAAATAATGTGATATGTTCATGCAGATGTTGACTTTAAGCCATTGCAAAAATATATACATTCCTAAATTTCATGGTTTATGGGATGTAAAATACATTTTTAAGGATGTCAAATGATAGTCATGCAGATGCCAAGTTTTAGATAGAGTAAAGGAAATCCATTAGAGATTAAATTTGATGGTTTGGAGGATATCAATGATGGTCATGCGAATGTCAAATGATAAGATCAAGGACATAAATTTTAAGATCATGAAGTATACATTAGGTTTAAAATAGTGGGTCCTAGTTTATCTAATGGTCCATGTTAAATCATAAACCTTGATCCAATGGTATGAGATGGATCGACATAGTCAAAGAGATTGTGGGGTTGACATGTGGTGTAAGCTAGAATATAATTGATAAGTCAAGAGAAATATTGATGGCTAACACTTAATAATAAAGAGAAATATCAATGGTGAAAGTGAAAATCAAATGTCAAGGAGCTCTGATAAAATACAATGTTCCCAACTCTCATGATCTTGGTACTTTGGATCAGCGATCGATGATGAGCATCAAAATTCAAAGCAAAAATATTCCAAAAGAGATCAATAGGTCAAATTTGACTATTTCCTAGATGGGTAAGATGAACACATGTCCAAATGATGACAAGCATATTTTATAATGGAATGAGTAATGTGGTAATAGAATTCTACATGAACAACTACATAGGATCAATGATTCTAAATAAAATTGGGCTCTTTAGACTCATGCACTATTATGAGAGTTTAGATGAGGTTTAGGATGAACACTGACTACCAAATATAAATAAAGAGGTTTAGGAAAGCAATGAATGACTATGATGGTGAATACAAGTGTTTAAAATATATCTAGTAGTTAGGGGAACATGTTATGACAATTATAGCATGCTTCAAACTCCCTTGAATAATGCATATGTGTTGACTCTTGTATTTTAGTTTTAATTACTTGAGAGATGGTCCATGATGAAAGCAATTTCATAAAGTCTAGCCAAAGAATCTTTACACCATTTTGGAAAATTTTATCATGGATTATAGGGGCATATATATTAAAAAGAATTCATGGTCTATTTCACACTCATTTTCACCTAAAACATAACCATTTCTCATGCCTAGACATGTGTTCTAGTGACTCTTAAACTTATTTATTTTCTTCTCTCTCTAAATTTATATAAGTAGCTACCATTTTGCCATTTTTAAAGATATACCACACCATGTATGGTGAATCCCTACTGAATTTATGTCATATTTTACTTTGAACATTAATGCAAGTCTTTTTTTAAGTTATTAAATGTTTTTCTAAGCGTGTAAGTGATTTATAGTGATAATAAGTTATAATCCTCTACCCTTCTTTCCTTTATCCTTCCATATCTAAGTAATATTTCTTAGTCTAATAGGTCATATAGAGTGTATTTAAGTGTGTCAAACTCTTTCAAGTATATAATTGTACTTGGAATGTACTATTTGCCTTTTATTACATTTACCTTGTGTTGTTTCACACATCTCACCTCTATATTGAAATACTCATGTTAGAACCTTTTAGATATTTGAGACTATTTTTATGCTTTGATTTATTGTGATTAGAATATGATGATCACTTGGAGATAATATTGGTACATCACCTCCCCTAGAGTAGGCTCTATTTATGCAATTCTAACTCTTTCCCCCATAAGCAAGTAGTAGTTTAATTGATAAACATTGTATGATACATTGAAGGAGCTAGCCCTTTAAATATAGAGACTCATTTTCACAATAGATACACCACATACTTGGAAATATTACCATTTTTACCAAATATATAAGAGGATGGAACACCCTCTTATAAGGTGTGAGATTTAGTGACAATAGTTATGGAATGCCTAGTTGGACTTATCTCCAAGATAACTGGTCAAGGTTAATGTTGGTCTTGACAACATTAGCTTTAATTTGATGTGATATTAAAAATTTGGTGACTCCATCAAAGTAAATCTAGTTCAAGGCCATTTGTCCTATTATAAAATTGCTTTCATAATTCATGGTTCTCACTAGGTTAACCTATATAAGAGTTCTCCGTCTTATTGACCCACTCTTTCAATCTAAACTCACCCTTGGTATTTAATACCCTCCTAATATGTACTTTGGAGAACCAACAGATTTTGTTATAGTGTAAGAAGTTGAAGAAATTGAGGAAATTAAAGATACTAATGATTTTGAAGAGTTTGAAGAAAAAATGGCTAGACCTCATGCTTTCCCTACATTCAATATAGAAAAACTAATTTACCTTTAGGCATCTGATGTCATTCTTCCTAATGCCACAAAATTTGTGCCCCTATTCAATGGAGAGAGAGTCATGTTACAATGAGTGAGCACATTATAGATTCATCAAACTTTTTCATCTTTCATAATATCACTCAAGAAAATGTTTCCATTAGACTTCTTGAATCTCCCTTAGAGGGAAGGTTCTTGACTGGTATCAGACTCTAGAAGGTGGATGTATCATGACATGGAACAAATTTGGAGTACTATTTACCTCAATATTTAGAAATGAGATTGGCCATTCCTCTCTCAAATATCCTCTTAACATGATAAAAAGAGGACCCAAAGAGACAATGCATGATTTCAATGAGAGGTTCTTAAAGACTTGGAATAGATAGCTTCTTCTAATTAGACCACCTCCCAGCTTTTTGTTCCCAACCTATTTGAGATCTATTGGCACTTAAATTTCTATCATGCTTCAAACCATGGGTGGTTCCACCCTCCCTAAACCATATTACCTTACTATCAAAGCCAAAAATAATCTCATCCAAGATGAAATAATGCCACCCAAGTGTATATGCCTCTATTGTCTCATGAATCTATTGATGCTTCAAATGTGGCTCAAACTGCTAATGTCTATACCAAGCCTAGAGTTACTCCTAAGAAGTAAGATAATGTCATGGACAAATATGTATAAATTTAAGTGTTAAGAGATCAACATAGGCAAGCTAACAAACAACTAAGTACCTATCAAAATTCATATCCTTATAATAAATAGTATGGTTAGAAATTTTTAAGAGGAAGAGGCCAATGGAAACCTAATCCAAACAAGACTAATAATGTATATAATCCCAACTCTACCACCTATGTAAGATAGATGGTGTTATTTCATAGAAACTTGGTGTAAGGTGAAAATTGGTAGAAAGGAAAATTTATGGATGCTAACAAAGGTGATAGTAGGCTCTATTTTTTAACATGAGTTTAATCTTATCCCATCTACTGAGGATGAAGTTATCATGTAGACAAGTGAAAGTAAATAGCCTCAAGAATAGATTCTCACCAACTTCTTGGTTGAGGACACCATTATGCTTAATCAAGTAACCTTGGTCATAGACAACACTAGATCCAAAATAAAGGATTTATGTGGAGATATTAAATCACCTACAAGCTCATCCAATCATCCTCCAAAGTAGTAAAGCATGGTTATATGTGGGATAGTTCTAAGGGCTCCTACACTTCCATCAAATAAAAATGCTGGAAGGACTATTCAAAGCACTCCAACTCCTTAGGATCCAAGGACTTCCTTGCCTCTAATAATCTAGGAGAAACTAGGTATGTCTTCTTTAAATATTTTAGATTCATTCAAAATTACTAAAAAATCCCTTTCTCTCTAGGATGTTCTGAATATGCCTAGTTAGAAATAATTCCAATGAAAGTAGTTATCTATTATCCCTACCAATGTCCATACTTCATATAAATTTAAAAATCATGTTATCCTTTCAAGTGTTCCTAATACTATTATTTAACCATCCACTAGAGCTGATAAACCTCCAACATTCTATCTCACTCTCATACTGGGTAACAAGCTGTTCCATAACTATATAGTGGATAGTGGAGATTAAACTTCAATCATGCCGAAAGAGGTAGTAGATAAATTTGGTCTAAATTATAAGCCTTATATTAAATGAGTTCTCTATCTAGATTGTACCCCTACCAAAACCATAGGACTAATAAAAAATTTGAAGGTTTTATTACATGATTGTCTTAACTTTTCTATCTTTCAGGACATAGTTATTGTTGACCTCCCAACCGACTTTGCCATCTTCCTATCAAGGGATTTCACTACCAAGATTAGTGGCTAACTTTTAGTTGATTGCTATTTCTTATATTTTAGGATGAGTTATGTGAATAATGTGAAAATTGGGACACAACCTCTTATAAAGTTTCATATAGAACCTTACATTGAGATAATTTCTAATTTGAATTGTATTGTCCATGATAAGGATGAACCTAATGTGAATGAAAGATATTCCAATCTTGAAGGAATTTATAATTAATTATTGGATGAATATGGTGTAGTTACATATATACATGCTCCAATATGTACTTTAAATATATTAATATTGGGACTTACATCATACATGAGGATCCATTTGAAGGAGCTAAAGTAAGTGTCAATCATTCTCATGTTTTAGGTAACTATATGATCTATGAGTATGATGATCATAATTTGATGAATTTGATTAAATACTATGATGAAAAAGATGATGTCATTATTTATATTATCAATTCGGATTATTTAAATGGTGATATTCATGAGGTGGATGAGAATGACTTGTAGTAAAAGTATGGTGTCATATGTCATGAGTTTGACCATCTTGGTAATATTACTTCTCCTTTCAAGATGTTTAGATATGATTTTATTAATTCCTATAAAAAACATGTCGGTGATTATCTTAATAATCATGGAGAATGGTCTCATGTTGTGAAAGAAGAAAAACTATGGAAAAAACTAAATGCCATATGCAAAGAATTTAAAAAGTTGGGTAAGTCTCCTTTTTCTCTAAGAGATTTCATATCTAATGTCAAGATTGTCAAGGAGAATGATGATCATATTGTCAAGTGTCCCATAAGATATGAAGGTGAAGGTCATCTTGATGATCAAAAACCTATTGTCATAAAGAAATTTGATAATTATAGTTTCCAAGAATTTGTAGAAATGGATGATGAGGTCAATAAAGAAGTTGTGAAGCCTCCAGAATAGATAGGAAACCCACTTGAAGTCAAGTTATAATCCAATGTATTTAATCATGAAGAAAAGGGGCTTAAGGTTTTCACTTGATGAAGTTAGATTAGCATGAGGATCATGGTCATTACCAATCATTTGCATATGTAGGTGGTCAATAAGAATATCACCTTTAAACCTTTTTATGTATGCTAGTTAATTGTTTATAAAATTCATGGATGATCCTTCTCATTCTCTAAGAAGTAACATATCCATTATACCCATCATATCCATCAGATATTCTCCAAAACTATGTATATTGGAGTGTATGAAAGTATTTTACACCTTATCTTCTTTCAAGATAGAAAGTGAGTGATGAAGATACTAGGGGAACCATCTCTTACCTTGGTTGAGGTATGATCAAAAGCTTCACTTCAAAATGAGGTTTTGTAAATAATAAATTAGTTGTGTGTGTTGTGTCCCATTAATATTTTAGTTGAACATATATATTTTTTGATTTGTATTTTCTCCTTATTGTTTTATACTATTGTGTGTTGTCAAAGTAATTTTTGTGTCAAATTTACTATACATGTGACTCCATATCCCAATGGATAGGATTAGGCAACTATTCATGGCATAGCAAGCCTACCACCCTAGGAAAATCACCAAATATGTTGCCCATTTTTACCATAAGTTAAAATGGATCAACCCCTCTATAGTCAAAATATTAAATATGGGGCTAATTATAATGTCATAGGGTGTGTTGTAGTTCATCTAATGTCATTTCATATGCCATTCTAGTTTTAGTCATTCTCTAGTCTAGTTCTTGTGTCATTTGATATCTTAGAGCTTATTTTAGAGTCATATTTGAAAGTGGTAGGGCTTCACAGTGATCAAGTAGTCAGAACATGAGACAAGTTTACATAGGTCTCAAAAGTTCATTCAAAGCCTTGAAGTTCAAGTAGCAAGTTTTTGAAAAGTCTAGAAGAACTTATGAGCTCAAAGGTTTGTTTAGTACTTGGGAAATTTTCCAATTGGATAAATACATAATTATTTCAGGGCATTTATTTCAATTTTGGCTAAGTATTGGAGACTTTTCAGGAAAAATGTCCACTATAAAAGTTCTAAAGATTCATTTCTTTTGGGCAAAGTATATGCTGTAAAGTTTCTAAAATGCTATTTATTTTAGGAAAATTGTTTGAGCAATTTTCTTGAAGATATATTTCTTTCAAACATTTTGTTCATGAAAAAGTTAAGTGCTAGTATTTCCTTTGGGATAATTATTTTAGGGTTTTGACTAAGTTTCAGGAATTGTTTCAAACATTTTGTCTTGAACAAAAGTCCTGAAGACCTAAATTATCTTGAACATTTTTTCTGCTACAAAATTATTGATGGGTTATTTTATTGGGAAAGTTTCCTATAAAGAAGTTTTTATGGGTCCTTTTTCAAGTAAAGTGGTCCAAACAAAAAGCCCAAAGTATAATTTCTTTGATAGAGTGTCCTAGTACAATTTTATGAAAGGGTCATTTCTCAAGAAAGTATCCTATAGAAAATTTATGAAACATAAGTTATGATAAAGAAAATTATTTTTTAACAAAGTGTTCGAAGCAAATGGTTCACAATAAATAGTCTAATACAAAATCCTTGAATGCTAAATTCTTTTAGGGAAAGTGGCTGAATCAAAAGTCTAAAGGAAATTATTTCAAATAAATTATCTAATGCAAATGTTCCAAAATAAAGTTAGCCCACAACAAAATATCACATGTAAAAGTCTCACAAACATAATTCCTTTGGAATAATTGTGTTGCAAAGGAGCTCAACTATAGCCAAGTGGGTAGGTTGATGATATTATATCTCACACAAGTGTTAGTTTTGGGATAAAATTATCATATGGGTTTATTCAATTTGATCCCAAGAACACATTCACTAAGTTTTGGGTCATATGACAAAGTGAGACCAAAGTTATAGATAAGAAAATTTGGATCCTCAGATAAATCATTAAATTTCCTTAGCCATTTTGAACTAGACCATCATCAAAGTGTCATGAAAAATTGTACAAGTGAGCCCACTTGAACATTTTTTAAATTCATTTATAAATATCCCAAATTCATTAGATCAAGTGGGAATAATGTTTTTGGTCTTATGAACATCTCTAACAAATTTGGTAGCTCCATGATTTTTATGCTTCAAGATATAAATCCTCAAAGTTAGTCAAGTAATATGATATGTTCATGTAGACATTGACTTTAAGCCACTATATATATATATATATATATATATATATATATATATGATCCTATATTTTATGGTTTATGAGATGTCAAATACATTTTCAATGATGTGCAAATGATAGTCATGCAAATGCCAAGTTTTAGACAAAGTAAAGGAAATCCATTAGATCTTAAATTTTTATGGTCTATGGGATGTAAATGATGGTCATACAAACATTAAATGATAGGAGAGAAGATGTTAATTTTAATATAGTGAAGTGGCCATTGGGTTTTACATAATGGGTCCCAGTTGATATAATGGTCTATTTCAGATCATACATCTTGATCCAATAGTGTGAGATGGGTCAAAATAATCAAGGAGATTGAGGGGTTAACACATAACATAAACTCAAATAGAGTTGACAAGTTAAGAGCAAAATCAATGGATGGAACTTGATCATACAAAGAAATATCAATGGTGAAAGTGAGAGTTAAAGGTCAAGGAGATATGATTAAATTAAATGTTTCCAACTATCATGATCATGTGACTTTGGGTTAGTGATCGATCATGAGTGTCAAAATTCAAAGCAAAGATATTGTAAAGGAGATCGATAGGTCATATCAAACTAGTTTCCAGATGCACAAGATGAACACATGTCCAAATGGTGACAAGAATATTTTATAATGAAATGATCAATGTGGCAAGGGAATGTTACATGAATAACTACATAGGATCAAGGATTTGAAAACAAATAAATCTCTTTAGACTCATGGACTACCATGAGAGCTTATATGAGGTCTGGGATGAACATTGACTACTAAATTTGAAGAATGAGGTCCAAGAAAGAAATGAATGAATAAATATGGTGAATATAGGTGTTTATAATATATATAGTAGTTAGGGGAACATGTTATGACTTTATATAATGTTTCAAACTCCATCAAATAATGCATATGTTTTGACTCTCCTATTCCAATTTTAAATGCTTGAGAGATGGTCAATGATGAAAGTAATTTCACAAAGGCTCGTCAAAGAATCTCTACACCATTGAATTTTTTTTCATGGTTTATATGGATATATATATTAAAAATAATTCATGGTCTATTTCACACTCAATTACACCTATAACATAACTGGTTCTCATGCCTAGACATGTGTTCTAGTGACTCCTAAACTTCTTTCTTTTCTTAGCTCTATGAAGTTCTATAAGTAGTTACCATTTTGGCCTTTTTATAGATATAACACACCTTTTATGGTGAATCCCTACTGAATTGATGTCATATTTTTCCTTTGAACATTAATTCAAGTATATTTTTGAGTTCTTCAACAATTGTCTAAGTGTGTAATTGATTTATAGGGATAATAAGTGATAATCCTCTACCCTTATTTATTTTATCCTTTCATATCTAAGTAATATTTCTTAGTAAAATATATCATATAAAGTGTATTTAAGTGTGTCAAACTCTTTTAAGTGTATAATTGTACTTAGAATGTGCAATTTGCCTTCTAGTCCATTTTACTCATGTTGTTTCACACATCTCACCTCTATATTGAAATACTCATTTTAGAACCTTTTAGATCTTTGAGACTAATTTCTATTCTTTGATTTATTATTCTTTTAATATGATGGTCACATCAAAATAATGTTGATATATCAACTCCCCCAAAGTAGGCTTCATTTATGCAATTCTAACTCTTTCCCCCATAAGTAAGCAATAGTGTAAGTGATAATCATCTCATGATACATTCACAGACCTAGCCCTTAAAATCTAGAGGCTCATTTCCAAAATAGGTACACCACAAATACCTAGAAACTATCCCATGTTTCCAAAATTTTGAAGAGGATTGAGCACCCTCTTTTATAATGCAAGATTTAGTGACAATAGTAATGGCATAAGCTTTCTATAGAACCCATTCTATGTCCCTCAGTCTCAAATAATGTGGATAAATTTTATGTGTTTGATGATGATCAACTTATCTCCTAGTTCATGCATAGAATAGGTTTTTTAAAATCTATATAATTGATGGGGAAAACATAAATCTGATTTATGATACAAGAATATGTAATAGTGACATCACCTAGCCTTGAGAAAATTATATCCCAAAGGGATGGTCTATTTAGAGAGAACCTTTGACAAAAATGCATATGTTGTGAACCAAAGACAAAAAAAACTTAGAAAAAATGATTTTGAAACAATAAATTTAGGAATCATAGAACACACAACACATGTTAATATTGGACTTAATTTTTCTAATCCTAAGATGGAGAGTCTAATAACTCTTTTGAAACAATAAAAATAAATGATTGCATGCTACTAATTTGAGTTTGAAACATTTTATCCATGGATCATCACACATATGATACTACTTTAAAATGTTTATAGATACTTTATGTAGAAATATAGACCATTAAACCTAGTATTAGAACCCCTCATCTATAGATAAGTATATAAATTACTTGTAGTGGGATTCATATTCCAAATTAGGTATTTAATTTAGGTCACTAACTTATTCCTAGTACATAAAAAGAGTGGTTAAATTAAACTATGTCAATTTATAAAACATGAAAAGATCTAATGAGAAGGATAGCCACCCCTTTCCCTCATCCAATGAGGTGATTCACATTATTAATGGTTCCAAAATGATATCCTTATTGGATGTATTTTCTAGTTATAATCAAATTATAGTATAATAAGTATGTAGAATGTAAACTGATTTTACTATTAAATAGGGAACATTCCCATACAAAATAATGCCCTTTGGTTTGATAAATGTATGTATAACCTTCTAGTACAACATGGATATTGACTTCCATGAGTTAATTTGCAGATGCATCATTATATAAATGGATTCCTTGATTATATTTATAAAAATATATATCACATCATGCCAACCATTTACATAAGGTCTTTGAAATATTATTAAGGCATGGAAATTACTTAAACCCAAATAAATGTATATTTGGCAATTTAAAAGTTAAACTACCTGGACAAATATTATCAAGGGAAGGAATTTACATTGATCTAGATAGGGTTGATTCCATTTCTAAAATCCACTTCCTTAATACAAAATTAAAGTCTTTCTTTGGAAAAATTAATTTTGTTCATAAGCTTATTTATATATGTTTTGAAATTATTAAAAAAATAAAAGTAATTTTGAAACATGACACCCAAATTAGATAGAAAAATGAATCTAACTCAACATTCTAGGACATCAAAGAATCCATTACTTAGTCTCTAGTCATGATCAATCTAGATTTCATGAAAGACTTTTTCCTATATTCATTCACATCAGATCATACCATTGTTACAATATTCAAACATAAGGTAGATAAACAAGAACACCCCATATAATTCATGATAACTCACCTTAAAGACATGGATATAAAATAATATGTAATCAATAAATAAGCTTATGCTCTATTCAAGGCTCTCAAGAAATTTTAGAATTCCACACTATAAAATAAGTTCTATGCTATTGTCCATGATCATGAAATCAAGCTTATGTTGGGTAAAAATGAACTAGGAGAATGTTAATGAAAATGGATGGATAAAATATAAGATTTTGACATAAAAATCAAATATGCTATATTGGTTTGGAGCTAAGGCCTCATCTATCTAATCTTAGGGGAAGATCTTAGAATTTATATCATACAAGTCAACGAGGCCCATATTTTAGGTAATGACTGGTATGATTATGTCATGGATTATTTTCTATTAGGAAATTATCCTACCAAATTAAATGAATAACAAAAGAGATCCCTTAAGTTGAAATCCACTCATTACATGATAAAGTGAGTGTTATACTACTAGAACTATGAAGAAATATACCTAAGATATGTATCAAAATAATAATCCCAAGACATATTAATCAATTTCCATGAAAGGATGGGAATTTTACATCCTTTAGGTAACACAACTACCCATAAAATTATGAGAGTTGTATACTACTAGATCACATTGTTTAAATATTCAAACAACCATGAGCAAACTTCTCATTAGTGTCAAGTATTTTCCAAGAGAGAGACAATTCTAACTATGCCCCTCCAACTAGTAATTTAAATCCTATCATTTTACCAATGGGTATTGGAATTCATTGGTGTTATAAATCCTAATACACCTTTAGGACATAATTATGTGTTAACTATGACTGACTATTGCATGAGATAGACTAAAGTTTTTGCTACAAAGAATGACAAAGTGATTTATTCCATCAAATTCCTTGAGGAATACATTTTCACCAGGTTTGGTAAACCATTACCATTAGTTTGTGATAATGTTCCCACTTTCCAATTCATAAAATTCACTGAATGGGTCTATGAAAATGCAATTATGGTGAAATTATCTTCTAAATACTTCCCACAAGGTAACAATGTTGCTGAGTTGAAAAATAAGAATTTAATTAGTGTAATCAATAAATCAGATAAAAGAGACATTAATAATATCACTCTTTATTGAAATATGTACCATGGGTAGACAAAACCCACGTTAATCAAACCCTCAATACATCTTTTTTTACTCATATATGGTCCAGTAAAAACTTTCCACATCACCCTAAAATGTTCTACCAATTCATGTTAGAATATATGGAGGAAGATGATAGAGTTAGATATATATTTATGAACATTGTTTAGATGGAGGACAAATGGGATGAACATATTCACATATTTAACAAACATTTAGGCACTTCCAAGATATGGTTTGACATAATATCTCATGTAATGACCTTAGTAACTTAGACATGGTCATGTTATTGGAAAAAAACACATGAAAATAATGGGTAACATAAAAAGTTATCACTACTATGGATAGGACATTTCTAAATTGCAAAGATATTGGGTGGAAATTCACAAGGTTAATATATCTTCAAGGCTAAGATTTGGCATAGCTTGTAAATGGGAAGTATCTAAATAATTAATTTTTTGATACACCATCATAGGTGGTTTATAAATAACATTAAGTTGTGAGTCTAGTCTTGTGATAGGTAGGTAGTTTTATTTTGTTGATTTTCTACTTTGTTATTCAATTACTTTATTTTCTTAGTTAATTTTTCTTTATTAACTTCTATAATATTTTTTATTTCATTAGTTTTAGTTTTAGAACATATCCTTTGGGAAAAAAAAAATTCACAAAATTATTTAATCTTGTATCCTTGTCACCATGTAACTACTAAAGGCTAATAAATGGAGGACTTATGCCATGGTAGTATCATGTGTTTTATTTTTTTTAAACTAATAAGGATTCAATATTACACTAGGATGTTCCATCAATGGCTTATGTTCTATTTTAAATTTTAAATTGCTTATAACAAGTTGTTAATGAGTTAAATATCATTTATACATCACATATGGGTTTTACCCAAACTTTAAAACATACAAGGAATAACTTGGGCAATGATAAATGACACTAGAAATATAATTTGTTGATAAGATTAGTTTCCAACCCCATTGATGAAAATAAAATAAAAATTGAAGCAAAAGGAAAAGATGAATACGAAAAGAGAAGAATTAGTTTTCTCTTGAGAAAGGGTGATCTAGGTAACCTCCACCATAGGATTTACTATGTGGTTGGTAGTGAATCAAGGCTTATAATGGATCCAAAGGTATCTTTTTCAAGGATATATATTTTTGATGAGAGAAAATAAGCATATGCCATCCTTTATGAGCCTTAAAGAGAAGAAAGTGATAAAAATTTACATCATAAGTTATTATTTAGAGATGATAATCCTATAGTTATTCTACCTAAACCTATGGTTGGAAATAATTAATCCATTTCACAAATGATTATGACATTTTCATTGATATTTAAAAAAATTCTCATCATGTGATTGCTTGCTAGCCTAGATTGCCATATTTTAATGGTGGTGTGATGTTTTCCTAATTATTTTAGGTGTATCTTTAGAAATTAATAAATATTTATAATTTATAATAATTATAATTATTTACATGCATAAGTCACCATTTTTTGTCATCAACACACCCCAATTTTCATCAAAATGGAGACCCACCTTCATTTGAATGAATGCATCCCTAAGGAAGAAGTTAATTTCACATTCATGAATTTCAAACTTAAGTATTTAAAATTATTGAGATTATAAAGGTTTATAAGTCAATTAATTTATAAATATTTCATATGTTAATATTAATAACAATATTTATAATTATCTTATATGTGTTTTTTTATCATGACAACTAACAATATTCCAAGTGTGAAAGAGTAGGCTTATACAAAATGTTTATAGACCTTTGTAACAATCTACATCTTTCCTAAGACACTTAGAGGATTATTTGAGGCACTTAATGACATTAATGTCATCCCAAACCTTTGATAAATTCACCATATCCTAGCATTATTTCCACCACATAATGTCTAGCTAATAAACGTAACACCTTAAATGTCTTTATAGCATCTCAAATTTCTAGTGGTACTAGAATCATTGATTCTATAGGAGAAAAATTATAAAGGCATAAGGTGACAAAGGATTAAAATGGTCAATGATTTTACCCATAATATATCCTAATGAAATCATCATACGTTTAGTTGGTTCTAATAGGGAAGTATAGTTGATCATAATCTTACTTTCCCATTCTTGCTTATGTTCTTTTCTATAGGTTATTCTAATTATTAAAAGAATTCTATGTTGGAAATGAGTAATAAGTACCTTGGGTCTATATATATTCCTTTTAAAATACTTTTTAAGGGTCATCTAGTTGGCTATTATGCCTATCCTACTTTTTTAGTTTTTTTTATTTGTATATATGTCACCTAGAGGAAAATTTTAACAATAGTAATATAAGTTACATGATTTTGAGATACTTATGTACTATGTTATTTGGTTTCCCTTTTCTATTTTTATATTATGTAGGGATATTTTTGGTTGAGATGATTGAGTTAATGAATGTGTTTTTTTGTTTTATAAATAGATAGTTTAGCTATTTTGTGAGTATTGATCTCAATATTATCTTAATCCATGATCGAATGTGAAATTTATATATTTATCAAGAGTTCATACTTTTTAGTCATGCCTCAAGTAGGGTAGATATTAGTTCTAACAACACCTTTCATCTAATTAGGTTGGTTTGAATGAATTTGCTTTTATAGGTGTATGACACCCTTATTTCCTACTCTACTTTATCCCTCTCATTTTTTGTTTCCTCATGTAATTTTCCATTTTAGTGTAGTTTCCATTATGTACACTTCATCCTTATCCTACAAATTTTTTATTCAACACTAGTAATCGAATGCTTATGTCTAAAAAACATTGAAATATCCTGTCATTTTAACCTTTATTCCATGACATGGCTATATAAAAATTTGAATACCATCAACTTATTCCTTAAAATACTTATATTAGACTTAAAATAAGAGATCAAAGTCATGTACATTGGTTTATAAAACACACATCAATAAATCCCTTCTAGAATATGAGATAACTCTTTAGCACTAAGATAAACTATCTCTCCAAAATGATAACTAGCTATGTGTGTCTATGTCTATGCCATCATTTTTTGGGGAATGCCTTATGTGATACCAAACTATCTAGTGACACACATGTATTGAAATCACTCATATACATAAGTAAATATGTCTTGGAACCAACAACTAACCTTAATATACCATAACTACACAAATCCTTAAATTATCTAGTAAAGACTCTATAATGCCTCCATATGATAAAATAAGAAGTTATTATATATATTAGGATCCTAAATCCATATTAATCTGATTGATAACATGTGGCTTATATATCCATCTATGTTCATAAATATTAGGATGAGCCTACTTTGAAAGTGGTCAAGCTACTAGTAATCTAAAAATATATGCTCAAATGCCAAAAATATGTTATATTATGGTTGAATAAAGATCACCACTATAATTCTCTTGAGTAAAGTGATATATATATATATATATATATATATATATATATATATATATATATATATATATGTTTACAAGTGAGATAACATGGTTTGACACCATGAATACATTGTAACATGTGTATCAATTTACATAATAATACTATGAATGCAATAATATACAATAACATCTCCTCCATATATAGAAATGAACAAATCAATAAATACATAGATATTTTTCATACACGTATAAAATAAACCAAGACAATCTTAGACAAAAGGATGGTGGGATCATTAAGGTCATACTATATCTCTAATCTCTCCTAGTCATGTATCTATGATCTCACCCTTTTAATACCAAACCATTTAAAACCTATATTATTACATGTGTACTAATATTTGGTAATCATAATATGTGTCATAAATATTTTAAGGTCATTACCATTTCCTTTATAGGGAACCAAAATGTATAAGTATTTTCATTCCCCCTCTTAAATAATTAAGTCATAATATGCATATTTTATGTCAGCTTCCTTAGCCTAAAAACATATCCAAACCCTACACTATCAACCAAAAACTAATTATAACCATTGATTATAATTTATAAAATTATCTCTCTTTATTGCTCATAGTGAAACTCTTTCACATTATATATTTAGTCTTGTTGTCTATTTCCCCTCCTATCAGTTGTGTTAGAACACACATGGGAAACTCTTCTATATGGTCACAATTTTTTATCATTCATTTTTATTTTATAGAGTAACATATTTCATGTGTGCATGTGTGCACATGGATGCACATGCACATGCATGCACGTGTGCAAACATACACACACATGATAAGATAGACACATAATACTTAATAATGCTCACACTAATGACTTGGGTCTAATTAAAAAACATATTTATAAATGAATTGACATTTCTTATCTAAATCCATTCACCATTAGAGGAAATCTTATCTAAAATAATTAATTACATTTATTATTTGCTTACTCACTTGGGGAAATTGGTACAATATCAACTAATAGGACTATATCCACTTATATAAGGGATACAATAATAACATACAAACTATAAATAATTCAATGATAATATCAAAATTAAATATTCATAATTTTTTTTTCAAATACATAATTACACATGGAGTTGTGTACACTAAAATATGATGGTTACATATAAAATACTACATTGGTTGCTTGCAAAGGATTACAATTTTCTTATGTGCTTGTAAAATATAATTTTTCTATGATGAAACATATTTTAACATGGGTACATGTAATATAAATTATTTTATTTTTATCTATAACATATTATTCATATAACTTGTTATTTTTTTATGAGTGATTAGTAGGATTCATCCCACACATCAAAAGAGGCATGAATTGGTGTTTTTTCATATATTCAAGCCATATAATTTTGAGCATTTGTATTTTGTGGCATATTGATTTAACTATTTTGGGAGAATTAGAGTCTTATTTATAATTTAGTTAAAGGTTTATGTTGAATAAATTAGAAAATAATATTGCAGTAATTTAACTATTGATTTGTATAATTTATTTATATTTTTAACCTTTCTATAAATAGTAATAAATATGGAGAATATAAGACTTATCTAAAAATAGGATGAAATGGTTGAGACAGGGTTTGGCATTTGTTGTGTAGGACTAGGAGAACAACACAAATTAAGATAAAGATTTTATTTTATGAAAGGAAATGAGCACCAAAATAGGACACCTTAGGGTTTGGTGTTATATTACTTTTCTTCCAATATTATCCAAACTACTCATAGAGACCTAAATTTTCTAGGCTTTATTTTTTGTCCCTATGTGATCTTGTCTCTGAAATATCAACTATTGAAATTCTACAAAACTCTTTGTAAATCTGATTTAGTCTTTAAACCCTAGAATTCATTATGATTTGATCAATCTCAAGAAAGAATGGGATGGTTAGTGTGTGTAATAAGTATTGAACATGTATCCAAAACCCTTTTGTGGGTATGTTTCATACATGTCAATACTCTGAAGAGGGATCAATCCATGTGTAGTTCTCCCACTTGATGTGTTTTATGTAATAGTGTTATGTGAATTTAAAAATGCTAAATTGTGTGGGATATAGGTAGTTAGGGATTGATGTGAGGATTTGAAGATGCTTGTAGCTATATTAGAAGGTTGTATGTAGAGAATAGGAAAACTTGCCTTATTGGTCTTGCTTATATTCTTGCTTGATTTATAATATTTGCCAACCTCTTATAAATGAACTTTGAATGGGATTTTATATGGATCTATTCATCATGGATCAAATGTATTCATGTTAAAACAAAAAAATGAAAGATAGGAACAAGAAGGAAGTGAACATTGAAGATAAAAATGTAATAAGATAGGAGCACTAAAATATGACACCCTAGGGTCTTTCACTATAGACCAAGTTGGGAGCTCATGTCCTATAGGTGCAGGACCTAGGGGGATGGAATTAACATGGGAAATATAGCCTAGCTAGGATAGAAATAATTTTTAGAATTATATGGATGACTACAAATAAGAAAAAAGGTGTCTAGAAGGGTCATGAGAGCATGCAAGAGGGACCTATGGGTTGGGTGTCACAAGCCACACTCAATCTACCAATTTTGACATTTTATATGAACACATTTGTCCCCCCAACCCTGATTTATTTTAGTGATGCAACAAAGTTAAATATTATTATAAATAAAAAATAGAAATTGTACTTGAACTTACATACAAGGGTGAATTTCATAAAGTTATGTGATGTTGGGTGTGTGTAGAGACAACATGTCGTAAAGTATAAATCTACAAAAAAACATCAAGAGTAGATCAGTTCTTACTAGATACACTATATCTAAAATAAGAATGTATAAAATTTGGGTAAAAGAAAGAGGAAGAGAATAGAGTAAATACACCTTACTAGGTATGTGAACTAATACTAAACTTGTTGTGACACTGAGTGATATTGGGTATTATTAACTTTTCATTTTGACTTTACTACTTTTTCTTGGAATAGTACCCTATCAAGTATGCACATCATTACTCATAGGTACACTTTAGATATTATAAAACACTAGGGAAATGAAAATTATAAGTTAAAAATCACCAACACAGGTTTGCATTTTATTTTATCCCTTTACAAAAAAATTAACATTACATATAAATATTATATTAAATATGGTAACTTTTAGACACCTAAATTTGTTATGGGACTTGTTTGTACAATGATTTTCATGTGAATTTAAATATATTTACTTTTACTTATGATTAAGGAACTTATTAACACATTTTGTTAGTATTAGACCTTTCTGATTTATTTGTGTGGCTATGTTCTTCTATTTGAGCTTGTTTAATGTTTCTCGAGTCTGCCATAGGGATCCTTAGTCTATGTTTGTTCATGACAGTTTATGATTATCTTAAACTATGTTGGTTATACTAAGTGTTTGATATTATTGGCAGTTTCCTAACATATATTTAGGTTTGTTTTGATTTCACCACACTTTGGATCACTTTCTTTTATATTTCAATGTCTTTTGGGGTTATATTAGACATGTATATCTTTCCCTAATTCAAATTTAAGAGCACTATATATAAAAAACCTAAGGAACATTTTAGAGGTACACTTTCATTAAATATAAAGACATATAAAGAGAAAAAATATATCTAACCTAATTTTGTTCTATTTGATCATATATCTAAACTTTTTTAAAGGATAAATATAATTGGAAAATTATACCAAAGCAAGCCCTATGCTCTGAAGGATAAATCGAATACAATTCATGAGAATAATACATTCCACATATCATGATGTAACATCAAAAGTAAAAAAATATACAAATAAAACTAAATATTATACTACAAATGTTATTTGTAAATAATTTCCTCATTCTATTTTCTAGTAGACATTTGTTCATGGATCATTTATCACATCAAGAAGGGAATTCATACTGTAGTAATCAAATAATAGTTGGATATGGAAGATATAATTATGAAGTATTATTAAAAATTATTCAAAATTTTATGGATGAAGGCACTATCATAATCATATAAGTACAATTAAGCCACCTAATATGAATACCTAAACTTATAATTCCAAATATACTCAACAAATTAAACTATTAGATATGTTGGGGATCAACCAACAATATGATTACAGTTATGAAAGCAATAAATCACAGAATTAAATCAGATAGATAAGTAACTAGAATCAGATAATAGCAAAGAACAAGAGATACAAGAAACCACCTTGAAAACTTGTATTAAACTCTTTACAAAAGGAATACAATTGAAGAAACTTCTTTCTTCCACACCTCTCTCAGATGCACAAGATCTCTCTCTAGATATCTATCCCTCAGGAGCTCTCTCTCTCAAGTACAATCAACTCCAACAACCTGGATTGATACAACTCTGTATTGTTCTTGAACATTCACATATAATGAACTACTACAATAATCACACTAAGCTAAGAAGATCTAATTCTACATATAGAATTAGGAGACTTGAGCATGCACTTACAACCAGCAGTTAAGCCTCTTGAACAAGGGCTCTAAAAACAATCTTACTAATAATAGAAACACAAACTTAAGACTAAGCCTTAAACTCATCATGCAAACACTTGATTATGTCCTCGGAAATAACATTCTAGATGCACAGGTAACCGACACCGGTTCCTGCTTGGTTGCCTATGACCGACATCGGCTAATACCCTATTGATGCTGGCGTCTCTTTAATTGCACCTGACCGACATCAATCACTTCTGACCGACGCCGGTGATTGTCTAAACCTGCAACTTTGGTAATGTGCTCATATGTGAAGCTTTTAGACTCCACACCTTAACAATCTCCCACTTCGAGATAAAGAGCTGCACCAGTACCTGTACAGCAACATCTTCTAGCTCCTCCATCTTCAACTCAATCATGAAGACCAATAGAAGTTGAATGAAGATTCAAATTCTCCTTTGTAACTAGCTTGGTTAACATATCAGTAGGATTCCTATCTGTATGGATCTTCTCTAGCTTCAAATCACCATCTTCTAATACCTGCCATATGAAGTGGTACCTTAGTTGTATGTGCTTTGTTCTTGAATGAAAATCTGAATTCTTAGCCAAATGGATTTCACTTTGACTGTCACTATACAATCTGCAACTCCCATGCTCCCTTCCAAACTCTTCCATGAACCGTGTCATCCATATCATCTCTTTGCTAGGTTCTGTAGCTACAATATACTCTGCTTCTATAGTTGACAAGGCAACAACCTTCTGCAACTTTGATATCCAGCTAACCGCCATTCCACCTACAGTGAAAACATATCCTGTGGTGCTCCTCCTACCATCTAAATCACCTGCCATATCTGAATCTACATAACCATGTAGAGAAGTATCTAAACCTCCATAGCACAAGTGCCTAGTACTGGTTCCTCTTAGATATCTAAGGATCAACTGAATTGCTTCCCAATGTTCCTTACCTTGATTTGCTATATACTTACTTACAACTCCCACTGCTTGGGAAATATCTGGTCTAGTACAAACCATTGCATACATCAAACTCCCTACTATGGAAGAATATGGAACCTTACTCATGTACTCTACCTCATCATGTGAATTATGACATTGTTCTTTACTCAACTTAAAATGTCTAGCCAAAAGTGTGCTTACCGATTTAGCATCCTGCATATTGAGCCGTTTCAACACCTTGTCCACATAATCTTCTTGAGACAATATCAACCTATGATTTTTCCTATCTCTCTTAATGCTCATGCCAAGGATTTTCTTTGCTACTCCCAAATCCTTCATAGCAAACGTTTGAGCTAATTTCACTTTAAGCTCAGAAATATCCTGCATGTGTGATCCTGCAACCAGCATATCATCTACATACAACAATAGAATAATATATCTACCATTATCCAATCTTTTGAAATACACACAATGGTCAGATTGACACTTACTATAGCCATGCTCAGTCATAAACCTGACAAATTTTAAATACCATTGCCTAGGAGCTTGCTTGAGGCCATACAAGCTTTTCTTCAATCTGCACACTAACTTCTCCTTACCTTTGACCTCAAATCCTTTTGACTATTCCATATAAATTTCCTCATCCAAATCTCCATGAAGAAATGATGTCTTAACATCTAGCTGCTCAAGCTACAAATCCTCAATAGCAACCAAAGATAGTACAATCCGTATAGAAGTCATCTTAACAATAGGAGAAAAAATCTCACCAAAATCAATACCTAGCTTTTGTGCAAATCCTTTCACTACCAATTTGGCCTTATATCTCATCTGTCCATTCTCACCTTCCTTCAACCTGTAGGTCCATCTATTCTTTAGTGTTCTCTTACCAGCTGGCAACTCAACCAAATCCCATGTTTGGTTCTCTCTTAAGGACTCCATCTCCTCAACCATGCCACGCTCCCACTAACTCTTGGACTCCACCTATATTACTTCTTCAAAACTCTCTGGTTCTCCACCATCAATTAGTAATAAATAGTATAAAGAAGGAGAATATCTACTTGGAGGCTTACTTACCCTTTCTGACCTCCTGATGGGTGTCTGAGACTCGTTCACAACACGCTGTCCGCCCAAATTCTCTGATAGTGACCGACCTTGGTCACCTCTAGACCTATTACTAGCTGACATCAGTTCTACCTGACCGACGCCAGTGCCTATCTTGCTGATGTCATTCTCTATATGGCTGACATCGGTTTCTATTCTATCGATGCCGATTCCTATCTTGTCGATGTCGGTCTCTATGTTTTCTTGCAAGTGATTATTTCTTTTTCCCATGAGCTCATTTTGGACCATCACCTCATCCAATTCACTATTGCTCTACCCAGATTGATTTAGCTTCTTCAGCTGATCACTATACATCACTTTTTCATTGAAAACAACATCACGGCTCCTAATTATCTTGTTAGTTCCTAGATTCCAAAATTTGAAACCAAAATCATCTGAGCCATAGCCAATAAATGTGCACCTCATAGACTTAGCATCCAGCTTCTTTATATTTTCCTTATCTACGTGCACAAAGGCTTCACAACCAAAAACTTTGAGAAAAGAGAGATCTACCTTTTTACTTGTCCAAGCCTTTTCTGGAATTCCACCATCCAGAGCTGTAGAGGGTCCTTTGTTAATCAGGTACAATGCAGTGTCAATAGCTTCTACCCAAAACTCTAAGGGCAAACCAACATGCAATCTCATACATCTTGCACGCTCCATGATTGTTTTGTTCATCCTTTCAACAATTCCATTCTACTGAGGTGTCCTTGGAACCATCCTTTGCCTACGAATTCCATGCATGTAACAATACCAGTTGAACTCATAACTGCAAAACTCTCCACCATTGTCAGATCTCAGGCACTTTAATCTTTTGCCTATTTCATTCTCAACCATAGCTTTCCAAATCTTAAAAGTCTCAAATACATCAAATTTCTTCTTAATACAGTAGATCCATACCTTTCTTGTAGCATCATCTATGAATGAAACATAGTACTGTGATCCTCCAATAGAAGCTACCTGAGCCAGTCCCCACACGTCTATGTGAACAAGCTGCAACTTATGCTTCTTCTTTGTAGACCCAGTCTTGAGAAAACTAACCCTTTTCTATTTTCCAAATACACAGTGCTCACAAAATTCTAGATCCATGCTTTTCAAATCTGAAAGCTTACCTTTAGACTTAAGAATTGGCATCCCCTTCTCACTCATGTGGCCAAGCCTTGAGTGCCACAATTTTGCATCCACATCTAAAGTAGATAATACAAAAAGAAAATTGTTAGTAACACAATTACACAAATAGAGAGTACCTACTCTCTTATCTCTGGCCATAACAAGTGCACCCTTGGTCACCTTCCAAGATTTTGCTATGAGAGTTATTGTACAACCCTCATCCCCTAACTTTCTTGCAGAAATCAAATTTCTCTTCAAGCTAGGAACATGTATAACTTCTCTCAACACCCATGTGTTGCCATTCTACATTTTCAGCTGCACTTTACCTTTGCCAATAATCTTACAAGGCTCATCATCCCCTAGATACACTATTCCAAAATATCCATGGATATAGTCACAGAAATATTCCCTATTAGGGGTAGCATGAAAAGATGCACCAGAATCTAACACCCAAGATTCTATATTATTATGTAAAGAGAATATTAAAGCATCTTGTGCAATACCTAAAACCTTTGCTTCTTCTTTTCCTTCATGTTGATTGTCCTCCTTAGGCTTTGACCAGCAATCTCTGCTTATGTGCCCCATCTTTCCACAATTCCAGCATTGTGGCTTCCTGCCATTTCTGGATTTGGATCTGCCTCTCCCCTTAGACTTAGATCTTGATCTCCCTTTCTTGCTCTTCTCTTTTTGCCTTCCCCTGCTCTCAAAACTTAAAACATTCCCATATGTCTCTTCTGTGCTTTTCCTGTGAATTTCCTCATTCAAGATAACACTAACAACATCCTCTACTTTTAAAATATTTGATGCAGATGCAGTATTGCTAACTACCATTACTAAGCTATGCCAGCTTTTAGGCAAAGAACATAATATTAAAAGAGATTTTATTTCATCATCAAATATAATTTTGACTGAACTTAATTGATTTACAATACCATGGAAATCATTCAGGTGATTGGATACATATCCACCTTCCTACATATGTAAATTAAATAGCTGCTTCATAAGATATACCTTATTAGAAGCTGAGGGCTTTTTGTACAAATTTGCTAAAGTAGTCATCAATTCTACCATTTTTTTTTCCTGTGATAAATTAGATATCACAGTAGATGCTAGACTCAGTCTTATAGACCCCAGAGCCTTTCTATCAAGAACTTCCCATTCTTCATCCTCCATGTCTGTGGGCTTCTTTACAATCCCACCTAATGGTAAGTTTAGATCTTTCTAATATAGATAGTCCTCTATCTTCATTCTCCAATGTTGATAATTTTTGCCATTGAACTTCTCCATTCTCAGTTTACTTTCATCTGCCATTGCTTCTCCCACTCAAATAAAAATCCCTGCAGAAACTCCTGTGAGTAACCTATAATCAATACACACTACATAGATTTGAACTGCCTGTTAGTGAACCAGAGCTTTGATACCAATTATTGGATATCAAACTCTAAACCTACAACCAAGGATCTGATACCACTAGTTGGGGATCAACCAACAATATGATTACACTTATGAAAGTAATAAACCATAGAATTAAATCAGATAGATAAGTAACTAGAATCAGATAATAGCAAAGAACAAGAGATACAAGAAACCACCCTGAAAACTTGTATTAAACTCTTTACAAAAGGAATACAATTGAAGAAACTTCTTTCTTCCACACCTCTTTTAGATGCACAAGATCTCTCTCTAGATCTCTATCCCTCAAGAGCTCTCTCTCTCAAGTACAATCAACTCCAACAACTTGTATTGATACAACTCTATATTGTTCTTCAACATTCACATACAATGTACTACTACAATAATCACACTAAGCTACGAAGATCTAATTCTACATATAGAATTAGGAGACTTGAGCATGCACTTACAACCAACAGTTAACCCTCTTGAATAAGGGCTCTAAAAACAATCTTACTAATAATAGAAATGCAAGCTTAAGACTAAGACTTAAACTCATCATGCAAACACTCAGTTCTGTCCTCGAAAATAACATTCTAGATGTATAGGTAACCAACGCCCATTCCTGCCTGCTTGCCTATGACCGACGTCAGCTGATACTCTGCTGACGCCCGTGTCTCTTCAACTGCACCTGACCGACACCGGTGACTATGTAAACCTGCAACTTTGGTAATGCACTCATATGTGAAGCTTTTAGGCTCCACACCTTAACAAGATAAAGTGTAAATACATTCATATACAGATCCATTAAATACTTAAGTATTCATAGAAGGTGACTATCACCAAAATATTCAAGATAATAAAGAATAAAGCGTCAATATGTGTAAAATACAATCTATACAACTATTTTTAAATAAAATAAATGAGATACAACACACTATTTATTATAAAAATTTAATAGGCCATATTACATTATCTTTTTATTATGGGCCAAATGTCATGCATACATTGATATTTTTGAAGCATATAGGGAAAAATTAGGTTCTGCCCTTTGAAAAGAGTGTATAGAATAAATGGAAACTAGAATTGATGGTTTAAAAAAGTGTATTACATTTTAAATTGAAACTAATACAATAAAAATTCAACTTGATGGAGAGAATGAGCACCAAAAGATCAAAAATTAAAAATAATTGAAGTAACATCACTTAATAAAATGACATGTGAACCTAGATGGGGTGTTTATAGAAATAAAATTATCACAAAATCATAGTGATAATATAAAGGAAATGATGATAGATATAACTTGATATAATGACCCCAATTATGATGACTTGTGGGAATTTACTATGATTGTATATCCAAATATAATTACTCTATTACCATATCTAAGGTCCACATTTATGAATCCATAGATGGGATAATAAGAATGTAATAAATAAATAAATCAGTCAAATATTAAAAAAAAAAAAAACAATAGGAACTATGCATGACATGTTTTATTGGTAAACATGATTGGTTAATATTATTTACGATATATATGGTGAGTTGCATATCTATTTTATATGCATATGTTTTTCATTAAATACATCTGTGGGATGTTTTTATACAATGGGGAATGCCTAAGTATGGTCATATTTGAAAACTTATCAATTTATATCTTTATTTAATAGTCCATTGATTGTATGAGATTGTTATACATGACTTACTATTCCTCATACTTTATAGAATGATATTTCTTATGTATATTATGTTTTTTATACTAGATGATGATATTAATTGATTATGTAGAATAAAATTAATTACTTTATGTGTGTTTGATATTAATATTATGAACTAATGTGGATGTTTATTTTTGATATAATAGATGTTTTTCAAGATTATTTATTATGTCTTATCACATCATGTATCATAATTTCTAGAGGATCCTCTAGTTCGAGTCATGGTCATATTGTATCTATGTGAAGTTACAGTCATTTAGGGCATTGAGTGCTTATGTGATTCATGATCATGATCTTATATATGGGTGAGTTGTTATATAATTTAATATTGGTAATATTAATTATTTGATTTCTATCATGCATACTTTTGCTATGTGTAATGGCATGATCTCTATCATGTATCTACTACGATGGTTATTACTATATGCTTAATTGATATATTCAAGACACTTTTATTCCCATTGCCTAAGATTATATGTTTCATATGTGATTTCAAGATAAAATATTTCTATGATGACATATATTATAATATTTATATACATAAATTATATTATTAAATTTTATATATAACAAGGTGCACATAACTCTTTATTTTGAGATGAGTGATTCATAGGATTCATACATCATATATAAAGGTGAACATATAATGGGATCATATTATATTTGAGGCCATGAAAAATATATAATTAACACTCTATGCTATATTAATTGATTCATATGGGATATATTAGACATATTAGATATATTAAGACATATCTAAGATATTTTTGGAGAATTCTACATTATTGTGAGGAATAACTGATTATTGGGAAAATATATGACATTTTGAGATGAGTTATATGAGTTAGATAGATCAAGTTTTACTAGATTTATTAGATTGATCTAATTGAGGAATAATCTTTAACACTATGACTGATAAATTATGGCATTCTATATCTCTTTGGGGTATAATTAAATCATATATGGGTCATAAATGTTTCTCATGTATTTATTTATTATTATTTTATGGGTAATGATGGTATTATTTAATAAATATAGATATATATTCCATTTTTAGAAGTTGATACTTTTATATTCAAACCTATTTAGGGTTCCACACTTTGTTATGAACTTGATATTTTAGTTCCACAAAATATTTATTGTGATATTTGGGGAAGTGTATTTGAGGGTTTTAAATTATAAAATGTATAATAATACATTATCCATTGGTGTTTTAGGAATTACCACTCTTTAACTCATGGTAATAGTGGTTTGATATCCTTGGGAAATAATCACTCTATAACATTATTCAAACAAGCTCAATATGTGCTAGCTTGGTTCAGAAACCTTTACGTGTATTTATTTTTGAGATTTTTAATTCATATGTTTGAATGATATATATTATTTTATATTTATTAAATTGAGAGGAAATTTATACATACATATTTTATTGAAATTTTTTCATGGATAAAGTGGGACATTTTGGGCATACATATCAACAATGAATGTGGTCATCACATGTACCAAATTTATTCTTTTTCCCTTCAATATAGAATTTTAAATACTACACTAAAAAGGTGGAATCTATAAACAAATAAATTTTGTATCAAACACATTATAAAAATCAAATTTTCCATAATTTTACACACTTGTACATTATGCATATATTTCAATCTTGTGAACTTTTTCCCTTGTTAGTCTACCCACTATTGTCTTGGCCAACCTAATTTAATATAAATACATATTAAAGAACACCTTAGGCCATGAAAGAACCTAAAAAATCATAAATAGAATATAATCATATATAATATCACTAATTCCACTCTTATGAGAATACTAACAGTACTTAGAAAATTTATATTTACAATCAATGTTTTCCTATGCCATAATAACACTCAACAACAATTTTATAAATTGGGGAGTCTCCATTAGGTCAACCTATGAATGTTTCATGTGTTAGTCATAGTGATAAATATCAAATATTCAACTATTAATATAAATAAATATTAAGGTTATCTATTTTGGAAAATCTTAACAAATATGAGAAATTAATTATCACTCATAGGAGACATTATCACAAAGTCATTCACATTAAATTTCCTCAAAAGAGTAGTTTTAGAGATAAGTTTAGATATACACATAGGTCAATGTTACATGGTTCCAAGTGTTTAAATATAAAAAATTATATTACATTATATATTGATCATCATTTTACACACACACATAAGTGAAATTACTTCATATACTTTCAACCCTCATCAAAATATTATAACATAGGAAATTCTTAGTAACTCAACAGGGATTGGTTGGGGTTGTCCAAACCAACATACTAAATCCTTTTTCAAAGGTTGTATTTTGGTAAAAATTTAAATTATGGCTTAAATAGAAGGGGAAATAAAATAGACATGAATAAATGATTGGATTGAAGGCATGAAAACACACATGAATAATTTACAAGCACATGCACAAGAGTATAAGGTGTCACAAACCTTCATAATCAATTATGATATTGATAATAAAGCATAGATATTATTGATAACCACAATGGTCTTCATTTTACCTACAACATCCAACTTGGTTTTAGCTCCTTTTTCTTGATAAGATTTGTTACATAATACACAATGCATTTTTATAAATAATGATTAACACAATGTAAAATAGATTATCACAATAGGATATGGTCATCTCTTAGAATTTTATCAATTATAAATAAGTGAAATATAAATCTACCCTTTTCATTCAAATTTGTATGATTTTAATCTAGTTATATAAACAATCTCATAACCATTATATAACTAAATGATTTTTAATAAAATATCAAACCAAACATACAAAGAACTAAATTCCTAAGGGCTACCAAAACATGGCAAATGTCTAACAAAAAGCCATTAAACCCATGGAAACATTATACCAAACTTCAATAAATAACCTAGGACCCAACCCAACCTAGAAATAAATTAAAATTACTGACAAGAGGTTAAGGGTAAAACTCTTTAGAGTTTGCGTATCAACAAAAGTCATAGGATTGGTGATGTATTTCATCTTCTTGATCAATTTTTTTGGAATTCCCTTAGTTATATTTCTTGGGAATTAAGTTGATATTTTCACCTCGTTCTTATTTTCAGGGTGATTTTATTTAGAATTTTAGCTATAACTTTCCCCTCTTTCTTATTGTCCAGACTAACTAGGCCTTCAACACTCTATTAATGTAACCTCTTCTTGTACTATGTTTTATTTTATTCTTTTTTATCCCCTACACTTGGCTCTCTATCAAGGACCTAATATTTTACCCCTCCTCAACTATGTAGGCTAGGAGCTTAATAATTTAGGAGTGGCAACTAAGTGCTTATTACCTTCAAATCCACATTCATCTCATTACATAATTTATGTTGTTTGGATATTTTAGATTCCAAGTTTTCTAAGATCTTATTAGGGTCTAATATTTTTATGTTCCTAATCGTAAGGGACTTAGATATTTCCTCAATATTTTTTTATTTATTCCTCCCCTTTCCTTCCACTAGATTTATTGGTTTTATTTGATAAAACCCTCTCAATATTAGAGTCCTTCCCTTTGACTTGCAACATTTTCTCTTTACCTTTAAATTTCCTCCTATTATGAGTGTTAGTGAATTTTTTAAAGGAATTATCCTACTAATAAAAAATAATTCAAATAATAATCTTTTTTTAATGGATTCTTCTAAGGATTACCCTTGTACTTCTTGATCCAAAGAAATGAAAAATATAAAGTGTGGAAAAAGCTTTTGACAACCACTAATGTCCACCTCATGCCCCTCAATATTCTTTATTTTATTTTTATTTTAAAATTAATTAATTTTTAATAATTTATTTTTGGTTACTTAAAGGCCCAATTATTTTCAAAAGTCTCTAAGGGCCTCAAGGTCAAAATTCCTAGAATAATTCAAGATCAAGTTCATTGTGGACATTAATAAAACCCTCATGGACCAAAGGCCATGGGATTTTTTAATTCCCAATGGTCCCAAGTATATAATTAAGTTAATTAATTGGTTCATCATGACCCTTAATTTAATATTAGGTTGTGACCCATTTTTTTATTTTTTATTTATAATGCAAGTTTTAGGTGGAGTTGTAGACAACCATACCTCACAATTGTATTTTATAATCAATTAATAACAATTTCATAACTGATAATTAAATTCATGGAAATAAAAAATGGTATTAGGATTATATTTTTACCATAAAAAATATTTTTATAATTAATTACAAATATAATACAATAATTAATTATGAAAAGTAAAAGTAATTTAAAAAGGACTTGCATACATAATTAATTTTATGTAATGATAAAAATAATTCATAAATATCAATGGATTAAAAGATGAGTGTACTTATTAATAAATTTAAATTCGGAATATTTTTAATCATTTAAGTTAATTTACATTTTATAAAACTAGAACAACCCTTAAGGCTTCTTAAGAAGCTAAGTAAGGTTTTATAATTTTATAATGAAATACAAAATGAAATATTTATCAAAAAATTAAACTATTTTAAATATGATCATAATTCATACTTCAATACTTTTCATGCATATGAGATCCATAAAAATACTTGTCATTAAACATACTACTTTCTTTGTAAAGATGTTACAAGTGTATGGACACCTCAAACATGAAATTAAATAGCATATTTCAAATATCCCAATTCATAAAAACAATAACTTTACATATTTTTAAGTAATAATCCATTTAAGATTGTTACATAATTTTCTAAAGAACCTCAAGACTCCAAAAATATCTATAATAAATATCCATAAGTTTAATTCAACAAACTGACCAAACTAAGGAAGGGCTCACCTCCCAATATTTTTTACATCATTAAGTAGTAGACCCTAGGAATCCAAAAGATAAAAACCCCTAAACCCAAGTATAATCCAACTAATTTTAAGGGTACTACTATAAGGATGTAAAGGAAACAATAAATCATAAAGGAAGAAGATGTAGGATATATCAACTAGATTCTAAACGTATCCCAAGAGTCTTGTTTCATTTATTTATTTTTAAAACATAAAAATAGGAAATAATAAACACATATTAAAAAAATAATTAATAATAACCATGGAGGAGTGGGAAAACCCCATGAAAAAATATTAAGCATGTGTGTGTCTAGAATTTTGTTTCTTAATGTAAGAGCACATACATTAATAATTTGACATTTCAAGGCATAATTATTTAAATTAATCAAATAAAACATAGGGATAAATATTTAAAATACATATAGGAGAGAGGGGAGGATGGACTTAATAAATTTCTCAATAATTTTTCATCTTAACCTTTCAGCTTTTCCAAATAAGAAATAAAACATACATGAGTTAAAACCTTAACTCCATAAAAATATGAATAATGTTGGCCCAATGTGGGAATAGATAATTTTATATTTAAGATCAAAATTTAAATAAAAAAATATCAAGTATAATGGGATCAAATGCCTAAAAAACACCCTAGGTAAAAATAATAATGACCTCAAGAAAAAAAATTCCCAAACACAAATAAGTTGTAAGCCACAAGGGCCTTACTAACCCCTTACAAATTTGATTTAGAAAATGATAAAATAATGAAAATAAATATAAATAAATAATTGAAAAAAAAGGTAATTTTTTATGTCTTTTCCTATCTTTGATCCATATCTTTAATATTATATCAAAATTTTCATAAAGTTTCACTCTCATCTTTGTCCAAAATCAAAGCCACTAAATCTAATCTTGAGAAAACAAGAGCCAAAATTGAAAAAATTGAAAGAGAAAAGTCCCTGTAATACTTTAACTCTAAATAATTATATAAATGACTCCTTAAATATCACATAATATTAACTTAACACTTTTTGGTTCCTTTTGTATGACTTCCCTCCTAAGTATTACACACATTCCATAAATTTTCCATTAATTTATCTTCCATCACACATGGACACCATGCTCTTAATACATATTATTTAATACATATTTTTCCAAGGAAATAAATAGGTACTTTGAAACCCAAAAAGTATATAAAATATCCTAAATATCTCTCCACGTATAAGGTGAAAGATTCATTTCTTTACCCAAGAAAGTCAAAACTCACACTCTACACCTTCATATGTAAGACTTTATCTCTCCATATGATTTATACATGATGATAAACATTTATGATTTAACCCACACACCCATTGGGTATTATATAACCTCATATACTAGTTATTTTTAAGGTGATAAGAGGTTGGAATAATGATATAGGTCCTAAAGTAGAAAGATTATAAGAAGGATCTACTAAATCATATTTATTCATAATAAAACGGTTAAATAGGAATACCTTAACAACCTTGTTTAATATTGGTTAGTTATTTATTATATTAGTTCAATTATCCTTCACTTATCCATACTTTTCACCTAGACACTTAATGTGCACATCAAATTGTTTGATCCAAAAATAGCTGAAGAAAGTATATGATAATATAAGATAAGAATTTAATATAGAAGCAAACAATTTATATATAATTATACTCAATAGGAATCTCAGTGCTCAAAATTATATGATGTGGAATATAAAAAAATTATTAAAAATAATAATAAGTCCATGGTATCCATATAAAAAAATAAAAATATGAATGAATTCTAGCCTGACAAGACAAAACATTAAGAATGACCATATATGTAATCAAATGATGCAAATATGTTGGTCATCCTACCCAGCTATCATAATGTCCATATGTTAGTGAGATATTCAAAATTAATAAAACCTAATTCCATCACATAATATTTGAACATTTTATAAGGTAAAATACATTCAAGGTAAAAAAATGGGTATTACACTACTACACTCCAATGGACCTTCAGATTTACTATGGAGTTTGAGCTTCAATTAGGATGGGTGAAAATGATTTTATCATGATTTTTGTGTGATTTAATTTTTAATTTTATACCTTTTTAAATTGAGTTTTAATTTTGATTTTGATTTTTGGTATTTTCTACTTGGATCTTTAGTTTTTTTTTCCTCCTATGCATTCAAAAGACCATTCAATGGGGTTTTAAGATGATAATGTGAGAGATCTTATAGATAAAAAATTAATAGGATCACTTGAAAATAAAGATACATAGATATTCATATACCTATAATTAATAAAAGAGGGTGATATTATCTCTAACATAACTATTTATCAACCTAGAAGAAGAGTATAAAAATTAGTTATACAAAAAGTCTATGTAAATGTAATGTGATACAATGATCACATGCTAGTAATTTACTATGAGAGGGGAGGTTTATATTTAAAATATAATATGAATAATATTATTTAAAAGTATATGATATTCTGCATAAAACCATTTAATAAGTATATAAGAATGATTATAAGCCCAAGAAGGAGAGTGAAATGGAAGGAATATGTAGTAATGTCAATATATAATAAATTAAAATATATGATAGGTATATAAAAATCAAGGGTGGAGATTAAAACCAAGAGATAAATGGTCATAAAATAATTTAATATATTAAAGGGTTTGAAATAACAATGGTTGATTAAATACAATAGGTAAAACACATAAAAATTAAACTACAAAATGGATAATAAGTGCAATGGTTGGTTAAACCTAAGAGGTAGGTACATAAGAATTAAACTATTAAAGTGATAAAAATCAAACTGGTAAATAAACTCAAGATATATGTGCATAAAATGTAAACTACCAAATGGATTAAAAGTGTAATGGTTGGATAAACACAAGATGGAAGTGCATGAAAATTAAAAAATCAAATGGATGAAAAGTACATTGGTTGGGTAAACACAAGAAAGAATTAAATTAAAATAAATTAATAAAATAAGTATACTTTCCAAATAAAATAATATGAAACACAATTCATGATGAAATATGTGGTAACTAATAATTTTTTTTATAATTCCATTACATACTCAACAAACAACTTCATAAATTTATTATTGTAATTTATATCATGCAGTAAGCATAGCTTCTTATACTTTTATTGAGATCCTTAAAAGCATGACCTTGTGAATGATATTGATATATAATCTAGGAATGGTAGAATCATGATGATGTTTATCCTCTAGTTGTGAATGAGGTATATGGGGAAGTCATTTCTTTAGCTGAATACATTTTTATTAGAGAGAATCTTCCTATATAAATTTAAAATTTGTATGCATTAAGGGAGGTTTATCTCTATATGATCAAATTTTTGAATGTGTTGATGCATGATTACATTCATTTTATCGAAGTGTGTAGGATTTTTTTATACAAGAACTTTTAGGTTCATGTGCAATCTTTTATCAAATAAAAATAATGTTAGTTTTGAAAAAAATTCTAAGTTTTATGTTTTTCATGTATCTTATTTGTGCATTCCTTGTTTCAATTTTTCATAAGTATTTGGTTTTTCACAAACCTTCTTTGTATTTTTTCCAATACCCTTATGTGCAATTGTGCTTAATTCAATTTTGAGTTTCCTATGAGAAACTTATGTCTATAATGTTCTACATATATTTTGTTTCACAAAGTTGCATATATTTGTTGTCTAAATAATGCTACAAATCTCTACACTATAAGTTATAATTTTTTTTCACTCTATACAGTTAGTAAAAATATTTTATATACATTTCCATTAGTCTATGATATCATTTCATAAATATGATAGTCACTATAGTTGATTCTTCATAATAGAAGTAACCAAGTTGATGAGGTTTCTTTGAGTAGTTGGGCCTTGATTACACAATCCATGTGTTTAATATTAGGTCATTTAAAAAAATTATGATAAAATATATTATCATTATTGATCAGACATGAGGATAATGGTTTAAAGGTTTTCATTATTGGCTATAAAGTCTTACAATTTCATGTGACTTTATTCATGTACACTTGGTTGAACACATGTATCCTATTACATGTTATCAAATGATCCATTGTTAAATTTTTGTAACATAATATAGAAAGTCATGGAAAATAATAAGGATTGATTTAATAATGTTTTTGATATATTTATGATGCACTAAGTTCCAATATTTTAGTGTAATTTGGAATTATGAGATACATTTAATGTTTGAGACACACTAAGGTGTGTAAATATTGTTAGAGGGGTAAGATCACTTAATGTAATTTTATAAACTAAATCTTTATTATATATGATATCAATATTTTATACTTGTTATTTACTTCTCATGTTTGATACTTAAGTTATAAGGCCTTCTTATTACTAAAAGGATCACATCTGCTATTTATTTTTCCTATTTATTATCTCTTTGTCTGACCATATGTTATTTTGATGATCATGCCTTATTTATTGTGTAAAATTATATAAACATGCTTCATCATCCTCTATAAGTTTTGGGCATGTATCTTTTTCTATCTTCTTGGACACTTGCATCCCAACCAGATGCCTACATCGACACTAATGGTCTATGCCAAATGAAGCATCTAGTGACTGAAAATCATCAAATTTTTAATTATAATATGTATTTATAGTTGGCCTAAGCTATTTAATGTGAGATATTTACAAATGGGAAATTATATGTATATATATATATATATATATATATACTAATTCATTCCTAACCTACAATATACCTATCAAATCACAATGTAACCTATCAAATGCATTAAATCAAGAATTAATGTGAGAAAAGATTCCCTATTTTTTCCTACTTCAACATTAGTCATAGGGATAACCCATGTATAGGTCTAAGGTACTCAAAAAGTATTCCATGAGCCATATTTACCAAGTTACAATCTAGGTCACTCTATGTGCTTAAGTATCACATGTTTTATCCTTATGAACACAAAATCCAACATGTATGGGATCACTACGTAAGTTTGAGGCCCTATTAAGAGTATTATATATTAATGAAATGACCATTAACAAAGGGATCCTTGGGGTAGCTTGACATTATGTGACCATTAAGCCATTTTTACCATAATCACTCCAAGGGTGAGGATGTTATGGTTTGATAGATTTATAAAGAGAAACAAACTATGTGGGAGATCTAAACATGCCATAGAAAATGTGAAAAAAACCCATAAGGTTCTAAGTATTCACAATTAGATCCAATACATATTATAAACTACAGACCTTCATCTAACTTAGACACTAGCATCGATGTAACTGTTTAGGTTTGACATAAGTGTTAAAGACCACATAATGTAATTTTACAAAATTTGATGATTGATCCAAAATCTATATTTATTATACTTCTATCCTGTTCCATACCAAATTTACATGTGCACAATAAATTAACTAAGTACTCTTTTTTTTTAATTTATTAAAATATCAATCAATAGTTGTAATTTTTATTTTTATCATATTTCATCATTTAAATTTAGAATATTGTTTACCTAAGTTGTAAATTAATCAGCCTATTGTATTTGTATATATATATATATATCACCCTTATGATTATTCATTTATATATTCATAACCCTATATTATATTTATCCATTCTCAATTTAGGACTAAACATTTGGTGAACCTATCTCTTATTTCAATCCCTAGCTTATCCTAGAGTATTTATCCTTGTTAAGTTTTTCATTATTATAAGTTTTCAGTTTTTCTCTACAATTTATATATATCTTAGGAATATCCCTATATTTTTTGGTGTTTATATCTAACACCTAGAGCTTCCTCCTTGTCAAAATAACATGGCTCTAAATAATGAAGTAAAACATCATATACTTAATGAATATACCAATAAATAAATTAAACTACATACTAAAGAAGTTATATAGAGACTATTAGAGAATTAATCTTAATTTTGGTTCTTCCTATAGGTTTATAAGATTATTTTAAGTCTTAAGTGTGTGTGTATTTATTGTATTTATAGATGCATTTTATTCCACCTCTTTTGAGGTTTCACTCACCTATCTAGTTCACTTGTTGGCTTTAGAGTTACTTTGATGTAACTCCTCTTTCCTTACATGGCACACACATCCTCCCCAATTGTAAAAGGATTAGGAATACATGTCACATATTGTGAATCTTGCACTTGTAACTTATTATTCCCTCCAGCTCTTTTTATTGAGTTATTATCTTCCTCATTCTTTGTGTTATCAAATTCTAGTATTGCTCTTGCATCCTTGTTATTATCTCTGTTCTAAAGCCATTCTCTCCCTTTCTTATAGCTTATTCATGCTATTTTACTTCAAGATCATTATTTATAAGTTTTTAATATATTATGGATTATTTTTATATGACAGTTTACACACTAATCACATTTACCATAGCTTTTTGGTTTATGTTTATTTCAAGGTAACATTATTTGTTAATATTTATTATTTATTCAACATTTAATTTATTTTTTGGAAAATATTCTATTATAGTATCAGAGCTATGATATTTGTAATGTTTATCTTGAGTTTTGTGTAGGGATTTATTGGAGGAATATTAGATTTTCCCACATTCATCTCTTTTTTTTTTCTTTGTATTTTAACCATGTTTTAAATGCATTTAAATGCATAAATTATTTTTAATTAAGAGTAGCATTTAATTACTAATATTAACCTTGTTTTGATTGATTTAAAGTTCACTTTTTTTATCCTCTAACTTTTTTTTAGGTTGCTCAAGTGGTTTTTATTAAAATCTTTTATTCTAATTTTTGTGGTAAATTTAATAGTAATAACAAGAATCATGTATTTATATATGCTATTATTTACATTTTTTTTTAAAACCATACAAATATAGTTTTTAAACTAGTGTTTCATTTTTAATACCTATCATATTAAATATCTATTTAAAATAGAGGTTATATATTTTTATTGATAAATTTAATCTCTAAGATATTTTTGTGTTTTATTAATTTGCCTTCTAAAATAATTCTACCAAACAAAAAAAAACTCAGATCACAATTTAATCACCAAAAAAGTCTTTGATAATTTTTTTAAAACATGGTTATATTTTTTTCAAATAAATAAATAAAATACTATTTTTTTCTTAAGCTCTTAATATAAAAGGTTTTTCTTATCTTCGTAATTTGGGTTTGTGAAATATTTTTGACTTATTTCTCTTTTTAATAAACTTGTCTTAAAAAAATTTAAAGCATAGTTATTTTTAAGATTTTTAATCTTAAATTCATGCCTATTTGATTATTATATCAAATCAAAAATATTTTATGTATAAAGTTTTAAAATAAATAAAATATAAAAGCCTTTCTTTCCCACATGACTCATAATTGTTTTTTTTTTGTCTTTTCTTTCTAACATTAATGATTATGTTTTAATGTTGAGTAATTTTTTTAATAAGTTTCTTTTATAATTTTTTTTATCACTAGAATTTTATAAATCTTTTGATGCTTTATTATTACATCTATGTTACTTCATATGATTAAATTTTTTTTTGAAAATCAAGTTTTAATTCATAAATCATATATATATATATATATATATATATATATATATATATATATATATATATATATATATACATACACACATATATACATATACATATACATATACATATATACATATATACATATATACATATACATATATATATATACGTATATACATATATATATACATATATATATATACATATATACATATATACATATATACATATACATATATATATACATATATATATATATACATATATATATATACATATATATATATATACATATACATATATATATATATATATATATATATATATATATATACATATAATACACACACACACACACACACACACACACACACACACACACACACACACATATGTTTGGCACTTTAATGTTTTGGTGTGTACTTATTTTTACAAGTTAAGTGATCTAAGACAAACAAATTTTCTCATACTCAAATATTATTTTTGTAAGATGAATATTTTTAAATATTTTTTGGATTACTCAATATTACTATTAATGGATATTTTTTCATAATAACTAACTTTATATCTTGTGCTCTCACAACCTTTCAATTGACCATTTTGTTCATTTTCAATTAATTTGTTTTCTTTCAAAATAAATAAATTCTTGCACTCAAGAAATAAATTGAATGTCAAAATGATATTTTAAATGCTTTATAAGTCTCTTTTTTTGATCAAATACAAACTATTCAATCTTCCTTAGATGTTCTCAATGAAAAACTCATTTATTTCGCACATGACACTAGCTCTCATAATGGTATTTTTTTTTTTTTTTTTTTTTTTGTGATTTTGAAACACCTAAAACTCATATAAAAACTTATTATACTAGCTCTATATTAAAAAGTATACACAATATGGGTTATTTAGGTGGTGCACTTGGTAAGTGCACAAAAAATATTCTTGAATGTATTTTTCCTACTTCTAATGCAAATTATAAAGATATTAGTTTGAATGATTCACCTGCTTCTAATATAAATTTAGAATCTTATTGTCCTCCTCATCAAAATAATTATATTACAACTTACGTTGATTATAATTCTTCTAATACTCATTTTTTATTTAAAACTAAAAAAAATTGTGTACATTGTAGAAAACATAGGTATCATATATTTAAATGTTGGAAACTACATCCATATAAATATTGTTGTAAATTCATGCATGACACCTTGAAATGTTGTAATATGACTAAATATCCTACCTCTAAGGATAAAACTATTTCTATTCCTAAATAAAATGCATCTTATAAAGACTTTAATATGTAATCTTGAGATCATTCTTCTAACTATTCATGCTGAATATCTTTTTCAAGTAACACATATTTTTCTTTATTTTGTTTAAATTCAAACTCTTTATGCATTCTTTGATTTTTTTTTATAAATATATATTATTTATTTATATCTCTTTGACTAAATTATTTTAATGTAGGTTTACACACTTTATGATGGAAGTTGCTTTACTCCACTTGCCTTTACATATAATTTTATTAGGTTATGTATGTAGATTGTATTTTTGGCATAATTGTTATTTAACTTGAAAGATTGGTGTTAGATTTTTTATCTTGTAGGTTTTTTGGATAATTACTCCTTGTTGATCTTTATTACATTAGAATTTGACCACATTGTCTGAAGAGGATTATTATAGATTCTTGGTGAACACACTTTCATCTTTACAAATTTTGGAAGAACCTTTTTTCATACTTTTTTCTCAACTTATTATAATTCCTCTTGAAGAAAGTTTTGATTAAGTGTGAATATCCTTTAATTTAAACTCCTTTCTTCTTTGTAAAGGTTATCACCACTTTCATAACCTCAATTTAAGCTTAAGGGAAAGTGTTTGAGAATTAATCTTAATTTGGTTCTTTTTTGGAGGTTTATAGGCTTATCCTAAGTCTTGTGTATGTTCATTTATTGTTTTTATAAATACATTTTATTTTACCCCTTTTGAGGTGTCACTCACTTCTCTAGTCCACTTATTATATTTTGGATTACTTGCATATAAATCCTCTCTCCTTACATAGTGCACACATATCTTCCCCACTTGTAAGAGGAGTATGGACACATGGCACACATGCTAGATATTACACTTATAACTCTGTTTTACTTATACCTCTATTTAATGAGTTATTCTCTTTCTCATTCTTCATATTCTATAATTATAGTTTTTCTCATGCATACTTGTGATTTTATTTGGTCTAAATCTATTATCTCTCTTTCTTATATCTTATTCATGTTATTATACTTGGATTTCATTGTTTTCAAGCTTCTAATAGATTATGGATTTTTTATCTACATGATAGTTTCACCACTTGTCACATTTGACTCAACTTTGTAGTTTTTGCTCATTTCAAAGTAACATTATTCCTTAATTTTTATTGTTTAATCAACATTTAATTTAATTCTTAGAAAATATTCTAATAAACTAATTATGAGCATGAAAATAATGAATCTAATGAAAATTATGAACATGAACAAATATACCAAGAGTAGTTGAAATCTCTTGCTATGTTTTGACACCATATCTAACAAAACCTTGATAATCTTGATGAGATTGTAAGAACCATATTATAAACTAAAAAATAAAAAGGCTTAGATGAAAAATTATGTCCATATGTTGATCATGATATTAGAGTTCTGGGCCATTCCTATATACTAATAACCCTACCCTTGGGAACCTCACCACTTCATACTTATAATGAGGGCATGATAGATATATTTACACCATTTTTACCCAAAATAAAGCCTATTATTACTGCATCTTACATGGGAAACATGAATGATTCACCTTAATTATCAATTTCAATACATATATCCACTCAAACCATGGGTACACATCCTTTGGTAACTTTCTAATATTCTAAACTTAATTACCAGGAATTTAAATATCTTGTCCAAAATATAAAACTTTTGCAAGCTAAGTTTACAAATATTGAATGAAACTCTATGAAATCACCTTATGATATTGATTCACAAGAGGTGTTGCATAATAATTTTTCACCTAAGATATATTTTCACCCCTTTCCAGCTAGTTTTGCTTCACCTAATTAACAATTTTATGATGGCAAGGGTGATACTAAATATCTTCAATCTTTCCATGTGGCCTATCTTGATTATGCCTTCAATTATAAAAGTTTGACTAAACTATTTCCAATGAGTCTCAATGACTATGATCTATGGTGGTTCTATGATTTACCAATCCAATCACTAAAACCATTCAAACCTCTTGTAGATTATTTTTTTCACACTTCTCTATAAATATTACCAAAAAAGTTTCTTATTCCTAAATTGTAGAAATCAAACAAGGAACCAATGAAGCTATCAATCAACATGTCTTAAGGTACAAGACAATATTATATAAAATGACCAATATAATGGAATATAAAGAGATTCAAGACATATTCAAGAAATGTTTAATTTCCCCATTACATGAGTCCTTTATTTTCAAAATGTTCAAATCTATTGATTAATTATGCCAAATTATTTATGATCAGGAAATGAAACTTATTTCATTGAACAAAATTAAGTATGTAGAAAACACATCAACAATATAAAATACCAAATTTACTATCAAATAAAGTTAAAAGGTAAAATCCATAGAACCTAAAAACTAAACCAACTATTTCCATTAATGTGGTGTCATAACAACCTAATTAGTCTATCTTTTCTAATGCATCAAGGAGAAAATTTAACATACTTACCTGAGTCTCTAACTTCATTACTTGTGAAGCTTGTGGAGTTTCATCTTATATCTCTCCCTCATCCTATAGAGGTTGATATGAGTCAACCTCTACCCAAAGGATATGATTCAATATCTTATATGACTATCACCAAGGCTTAGGGAACTTTACAAACTGATATTTTACCTTGAAGCATAAGATAAATGAAATTATTGATGACCAAAAATTTACATTTGATGATCCTCCAAAAAATTAGGTTCACAACCTATTGATCACCAAAATAATAAGATATTTAATAGTCCTTTACAAGACCATTCTAATAAGGAACCAAAAGTGTAAATGGCATAAAATGCAATTCCTTCTCCATCATATTATGGGAACCCATTAGATGCAGTTATGGGTACATATACATGGAATACATGTCCAATGGTTCAAAGACCTTTTAATACTTTTGATGATAGTGAGATTGTGGATGCTGACTTAGATATTCATTCCTTATTCATTTAATCATATCTTGATCACTAGTCTATACATGATGTTATAATTGATAATGATGTAAATGGGAATATTTACACCATGAAAATAGTTACACATTTGGTTTATACACATGATGATTTAAATATTTTGACTAAATTAGTTATATCATTCAATGGGACCTCATAATAAGTTCTTGATGAGACTGAATACACATGTGGTTACTACCTTTTCTATTATCGCTAACATAAGTATTGTTGATATGTTGTTTGGATGACCTTGGATACATACTCTATGCACACTACCTTTTATAGTGCATAAATATCTTAAATACATTCATTCCAACAAGGTAATTATAGTTTATATAATTTCATATGAACATCCACTTAAATAAAATAAGTTTATACCTAGGTAGTTAATTATAAAACCTACTAAGGCTAATCCTCCATGAAAGGGTAAGACACATGAAATAAATATTTATAAGTGGCTATTACTGGAGAGATAATTACATAAGAAACACATAATGGATTCTATGTAATCCTTATCTACTATGCACCATATTCAAATATCTAGGGCATCTAAATATGTTACCATTATTTATACTTCAAAGAAACCATATAGAATTTAATGATGGTTTCCATAAACCTCTACTCCTATTGTCTCTTTCCAATCATAGATTCATTTTAGACATACATAGATAATTATAGATCCTATAATGACAAATATTACACCTATCCATACTCCTTGGTAGTACCAGTAGTTTATTTTTCCAAGTTCATATTGGGGAGTTACCTATAATCATTCTTTGGATGAGATCATTGGATAGTAGTTTATTTTCCAATATTCTAAAAAGAACAATAAAATTCTAAAAAAAACCCAAAAATATTTAGTATTTGCATACCTTATTAACTCATTGTTATCTATGTTATTAGTTATTTGTTGGTAGATAACATATCATATATTTTTATATACACATTTTCACTAATATTTTAGTGTGATATAGGCATACCCAAGAATATGATATATGTATTTTTTGATGTTGGGCTTTACTCCAACTCATGTCATTTGGACATTGGGGGAATCTCCTAAATTTTATCATTATACACCTAGGTTATATCACTTTATGTTCATTTTTAATTATCATGTTTGATATTATATACTTAAACATGCCTATATTAATGCTTTTATATTTCAAAGTGAACTTGATAATGATGTAGAAAAAATAGGCCAATATTTTGGAGGCCATAACTTTTGACCCATAGCTCCATTTGATCTCTTCTACATGCCAAAATAAACATCTACAAAAGTGTATTTCTATATTAAGAATTTATACCTAATTAGGTATATTTTTGATTTTTTTAGAGGCCATACACGATCATCTCAGAGTCCAAAATTACAATTCAATAATTTTTTTGATATTTTTATATTTTTAGAAATTGTATATTTTTAGGACCAGATGTTATCTTCAGTTTAATTTCATCCCATAGATTAAATTTAGCATTTAGGATATTTTTGAAAAAATTTAGAGCTACACACACATGTGAAACTTACTATAAATAGTAGCTATAAAAAATATATTTTTTTTAGATTTTTGTTTTTTTAGATTTTTGCATGTTAACTCTAAATTCTAAGCTAAATCTTATTTAAGCATGGTTTGGGTTTTTAATTATTTCAAGTCATTCAATAAGAATAAATTTTGAGTATTATTTCATATCTTAGCCTATTAGTAATTTTATTATCTTGATAATTTTTAAGTTCATTATCTAGTATTAGAGCAAGTTTGAATATTGAAGGAGTAAAAAAATGGTGAGAGGATGAGGAGGTATTGCATAGATGAAATGACTATTAAAGAGATATAGAGGTGAGAAAAAAAATTAATCAAGGTTATCACCAATCAGAGGGAAAGACAAGGTGGTTATGAGGAGGACACACATCATGATGAAGAAGTTTAACAAGAATAAGAACAACAAGAGTAGCCACCATCGATGGAAGAGAGGATGGTTCAAGATTTATAAGGAATAAATGATGGAATCAAGATTGATGTTCTAAATTTTGGAGGTATTTTAAAACTATAGGAGTTGATATATTGGATGAATATCATGGAGAATGTTTTTGAGTGGAAGACTATGAGAGAAGAAAATATGGTAAAGTTTACATACATGATGTTGAAAGTTCATGAAATGATTTTGTGGGATCACCTATAGAAAGAGAGATAGATAAAAGGTAAAGAGAATAATAATTTTTGGAGAAAGATGGAGAAGAAGCTGAGGAATAAATTTCTTCGTGTGGATTATATACAAACCCTATACAAAAGATTTTAGAATTTGAGGAAAAAAAATCATAGTATACAAGAGTATATAGATAAATTTTATAAGCTTTCCATATTAGTGGAGCATGATGAAACATAAATCATATAGATAAAAGGTATGTAAATGGTTTTAAATTTTCTATTCAAGATGAATTAATCATGCATAAAATACTTTGCATGGAGGAAGATTATCAATTAGCTTTGAAGGTAGAAGAAAAAAAATAGATAGAATTTTAGAAGAATGTATCTTAGTTCAAGAAGATGTATATCCATTTCAAATAGGGGATGGTTTGGGTTTAATACCACTAGAAGTGGGTCTAATACCAATAGAGGTGAATAATCAAATGGTGCAAAAAGTCAAGATGACATTAGGCAAGGGTTTCAATACAAAAAAAGAGGAAAAGAATTTTAGAGAGGAAGAGGCTATGATGGTACTAGAGGATGGTTTATAAATCAACATAGATCTTATGTTTGTTATAAATGTGGAGAATAATGTCATAGAGAATTTAATTGTGTGGTATTAAGATCAAGAAAGGAGGTAAGCAAATTGACCAAGAGTGAATATAGTCAAAGCTAAGATAAAAGAGAAAAATATTTAGGTTTCACCTATAGATGTTGGAAAAGAACTCATGATGAGAAGTACCATGATCACTCCTAGGAAGGAACATGTGAAAAATAAAGAAGGTGGTGATACATGACTATGATCAAATATTTTTTGAACAAGATGTGCTTTAGGTGGAAAGGTATGAAAATTAATTATAGATGGTGGTAGTTCTAAAAATTTGGTTTCTAAAGAAATTATAGACAAACTAAATTTGTAATGTAAAAATCATCCTAATCCTTATCATATTGCATGGTTTAAGAAATGGAATGAAGTTAGAGTAAATAAAAGGTGCTTAATCAAGTTTTATATAGGAAAAAGTTATAATGATGAAATATGGTGTGACATTATTTCAATGGATGCATACCATGTGTTATTGGGAAGACCATGGAAATTTGATAAAAAAAAGTAATTCATGATGGAGAAAATAACTCATACACTTTTTGGAAAAGTGGTACAAAGGTAGTTTTGTTACCTCTTAAAGAGGTAGAGAAGATAGAAAGTGTGTTCTCTACTAAATTTATCCAAGATATGAAGGTGGTAGGTTATTGTTATGTATTAGTAGTAAAGAATGAAGCCACATAAGTGGTGAAAATACCAATAGAAGAAACTAGAGTGTTGAAATATTATTCAAATGTTATGCCTAATGAGTTACCAAATTATTTACCACTAAAGAGAGATATTTAGCATCACATTTATTTGATTCCAAGATCATATCTACCCAATCAAATAGCATATATGATGAGTCCAATAGATCATAAAAAATTAAATTAATAGGTTATTAAATTACTAGAAAAGAAGGTAATAAGGGAGAGTATGAAGTCCATGTGCAACACCACCTTTTCTATATCCAAATAAATATGGAGGATGGAGAACGTGTGTCGATAATAGAGTAATTAACAAAATAATAATAAAGTATAGGTTTCCTATACCTCATTTAGATGATATGATCAATGTGCTTATAGGAGTAAAATATTTTACCAAGATTGATCCAAGGAGTGGTTATTAATAGATTTGAATTCATAAAGGAGATGAGTGTAAATCTTCATTCAAGACTAGGGATGGATTATATGAGTTGATGGTGATGCCATTCAGATTATTTAATGCACCTATCACATTTATTAGGGTGATGAATATAGTGCTATTAAAATATATTGGTAATTATTTGGTTGTTTATTTTGATTATATTTTGATATTCAGTAAGATTAAATAAGAACACTTACAATATTTGAAAATGGTAATGGATTTGTTAATAAAGGAGGAGTTGTATGCAAATTTGAAGAAGTCAGGTTTATGTAGAACAATTTTGTATTGTTTATATTTATAGTTTCAGTAGATGGTGTGAGAATGGATGAAAGTAATTATTGAGTGGAGTATTCCAAAAATCATTACAGAGGTAAGAAGTTTTCATGGTTTAGCAACTTTTTACAAAAAAAATATTAAAAAATTTATTAGTATTGTGCCACCATTATTAAATTGCATGAGAGGGAATTAATTTGAATGGACTAGAGAATCCACATAAATATTTGAAATTTCGAAGAATAAGATTATAGAAAGACCAATTTTAGCATTACCAGATTTTAAAAAAGTGTTTGAGGTTGATTGTGATGCTTCATTTATGGGGATTGGTGTTGTGTTGAGTCAAGAAGGAAAGCTAACAACATATTTTAGTGAGAAATTGAAAGAAAATATTAGTATACCTATGATGTTGAACTTTATGTAATTGTACAAGAATTAATATATTGGAGGCATTTCCTGGTGCCTAAGGAGTTTATCTTATTCATAGATCATGAGGATTTGAAGTATGCAAATGCATAAAAGAAGTTGAATACTAGGAATGTAAATTGGGTTTCTTTCTTGTAGGGATATACTTTTCTATTGAAACATAAATTAGGAAAATATAATTAGTTAGTTAATGCATTGAGTAGGAAAGTAGCATTTTTAACTACTATGGTGAGTGCAGTAGTTGGATTTGAATCTATCAAAGAATTATATGATATTGATCCATATTTTGACAAGATATTTGAATAGTTTAGGAATCTATTAATAGGTGGGACAAATATTATTCATGATGATTATATTATACATGAAGGTTATCTCTTCAAAGGGAAATGATTATGAATTTTAGTTGGGTCTCTATGAGACAATATAATAAGAGAATTACATAGTGGTGGTTTGGTTGGACATTTTGGTAATATGAAGACAATAGATTTAGTGGAGGAAAATTATTTTTAGCCAAATATGAAAATAGATGTGACAAGGTATGTTTTAAGGTGAAAGATATGTCAGGTGGCTATAAGACATGCACAAAATACTAGATTATACATGCCATTACCGGTTCTAAGAGGACCATGGATAGATTTGAGTATGGATTTTATGTTGGGATTGCCAACCACACAAAAACATAATGATTCAATTTTTATTGTTGTAGATAGGTTTTATAAAATAGTTTATTTTGTTAGGGACACAAAATTTCTAAGTCCTTTTTGGAGTACTTTATGGAAGAATATGGGGACTAAGATAAAATTTAGTAGTTCATATCACCCAAAAAAAGTTTAACAGATAGAAGTTATGAATAGAAGCTTGGTATATTTGTTGAGATGCATAGTGGGAAAGAAGCCCAAGCAATGGGATTTAGGTTTACCACAAGCTGAGTTTGCATATAATAATTCAATGAATAGATAAAAAATAAATTCACCACTTTAAATTTTTTATGGGATAAATCTTATATATATTTTAGTTTGGTAAAATTTCCAATTTCATATCCAATTAGTGATGACATAGAAGCATTTGTATAGCATATGTAATAGTTACAAGAAAGAGTAAGAATAAAGTTGTAGGAAAGTAATGAGAAATATAGAGCATTAAAAAATGTCAAAATAAGCTACAATGTATTTTAATAAGGATATTTGGTAATGGTTTACTTGAGGAAAGAAATGTTTTCAAAAGGCACATACAACAAGCTGAAGCACAAGCAAATTGGACCATGCAGAATTATGAAAAAAGCAATGATAATGCTTATGAGGTGAGTTTACCACATAATTTTGATATCTCTCCAGTATTGAATGTTTTATATTTCTATGAATTCCATGGATAAAATGGCGAATGTGATGAATATGAAGAATTAAATTTGTAGTAGCAAGTTCCAAAGAAGAAGGAAAAGATAGTGAAGGTTTTGGATATGAAGATAATGAACACAAGGCAAGGGAATTATAATAGGGATTTGGTGTAGTGGGAAGGATTATAGAAAGAGGAAAACACTTGGATTAAAAAATGGGAGATTAATAATATTGACAAAAAAAGGGGGAATCACTATAAATAGGATAACGTGCAAGAGATAACTTGTTTTAAACTAGAGGAGAATGATGCAGAAAAATAGGCCAATCTTCTATAGGCCATAACTTTCAACCTGTAGCTCTATTTGAGATCTTCCGCATGCCAAAATGACCATCTCAAAAATTTCATTGATTTCTCAAGTAGTTTTACTTGGATGGATATGTTTTATATATTTTTTGGAGGCCATACATGATCATCTTAGCATCCAAAATTTCAATTTAGTTATCTTTTTAAAAAAAAATCTATTTTTAGAAATTATATATTTTTAAGACTGGATGTTAACTTTAGTTGAATTTCATCCCATAGTATAGTTTTATCATCTATAATATTTTAATAAATTTTTAAAGCTATGCATGCTTGCATTAAAAAATTTACTATAAATAACAACTGCTAAAAATAGTTGTTTTATTAGATTTTAGTTTTTTCATATTTTTGCATGTCAACTCTAAATTCTGAGTTGAGGATTATTTAAGCATGGTTTCGGTTTTTAATATTTAAATTCATTCAATATGAGTCAATTCTAAGTATTATTTTATATCTTGGCCTATTGGTAAATTTATTGTCTTGGTATTTTTTGGGTCCATTAAACAAGATATGTACTTAATGTTTTTTCTAACACATATATCCAGGCACTAGTATGATATGTTTATGTTGGTTGCTTATTTTCCATGATTTCCATTTACACACTTCCTTGAGTGTATTGTCTTTCATTGTATTACTTTTTTGATCATTTTAATATGTTCCATTGATAATGGCCCTCGAGCCTTTGTTTTCCTATTATGACATTTGAATATGCCATTGCTTATTGTATTGACATTTGAATGTCATTTATTACCTTTTAAATATTTTACTAAGTCATGTCCCTTTGATTTTGTGTCTTTTAAACATGCCCCTTATTTAATTTCTACTTATACCATTGTCTTTTGATTTGTTTTTTAGTGTCCTTGTATGTGTGTTTTATTTTTTGATGAGATTTTACTACTAAATATATATAAATTGTCATGATTCACAAATTCATCTTAGGATTTGATGTGATCACATAGTATGTAACTCATTTATATATCTACCTACACATGTTAATCCTATATGCTTCAAGATCCATACACAAATTATATAGTTATCTTATCCTATAAGTTAAATACCAATTTATACTTCCCTTACCTTGAAAGGGGGGACATATGATTGGGTCATGTCATAGAGGTATGAATTTAAAACCTTCATAGCTTCATAGTTTAGTGGGGAATGCCAAAAAGACATGAGTTCTACACTTATTCAGTATTCAATATTTTTAGAATACAATTGGGGATTTTTATGGAAACATGTTCACCACACTTATATCAATCCTCAATTTTGGATTTTAGTGGTGTCTTTTACACATGAAAATTTTCAAAGTAGCCAAATTAAATATTTATGTGGTTTAGATACACATATGTAGATGAAATCTATATATCGGTACCATTATTATACCTAAGTTTTAGCTTGAGACATATATGAGGTGAATATTCCATGAAAAATATCACCTTAAATTATAAAATCAAATAAGATTTCAGATTTAATATACTTTTATGGAATTTATCATACACTAGGATGGACTTTTAGGGATTGTTATTTAGTAAATCTAGTATAGTAGTTAGTTAACTTCAGGAAAGTTTTAGCTAATTACATCACTCAATATTACTAGTTTTATAAGATGGATTGATTAAATCATCCACCCTTTCATAGTCTATAGTGTGATTTATATTATATCCCTCACACTCACTAGGTTATAAGTATGATTGGTTTACACAATTGAGCTAAATCTCAATTATCAGGTGGAAACTCACCTCTTTTCCAAGGTTAGGGGAAATTTTTCCTACAATATTTATATATATTTACACTTTCAATTTTTACATTTGTTTTAATTTGAGCTCTAAATATTCACAATATATCATCTCTTCAAATCAAATTTCCAAAAGGAAAGATGGTTCCATCGATACATAGGTGCATTCCTAACCTTGCTCTCTTTACTTTCAAGAATTTGAAATTATTTTAATTCCTTATTATATGCATTGACTATATATTCTATAACTCTCTTGGTTTTAGGTTAATCACCAACAAATCACTTAAGTTGGACTCAAACAAAGACAAGGTGTGTTATACACATCCAAATACGTATTTATTTTACTTTAAACTAGCAATTTCATTACTATATTAAAGGGAAGGGAATGTAGACACTAAATATGAATCATATATAATCTCAGTCTTGAAAACTTTGAAAGTAATTATTATGGTTATACCCTTTAGTTATAAGACCTTCCTATTGTTTAAATCTTGTATACACTATCTCTTGTGCCTATTTCTTATCTCAAAGTCTGATCATATGTTATTTTAATGACTAGGCCTTAAGTACTATGTAAAATTCAATAAACATGCTTATTAGAATCCTCTACAAGTTTTGGACCTATATTTATTTTCTAGATTCATGAACGCTTGCATCATAGCCAACTAGATATGTCAATGCTAGTGTCTTGTTACAAACTAAGTGTATCATTCCCTAAAGTCATCCAATTTATAATATTAATGTGTACTTATGGTTGGATTAAGTGATTTAATGGGATACATTTATAAAAGGGATTGGTGTATATATATATATATATATATATATATATATATATATATATATATATATATATAATATCAATCCTTATTAATTTCTCACCTAACATAGACTTAACAGCTCATAAAGGAAACCTACCAAAGTAATTTAATCAAGCATTAAAGTGAGAAAAACTTACCTATTTTTTCCTATTTCAATATCAATCATAGGGACAATCTATCTACATGTCTAAATTACTGAAGGAGTATTTCATGAGCCATATTTTCTAAGTTATAAGCTAGGTCACTTTATGTACTTTACTATAACATCGTGTATCATTATGCACTTGCAATACAACACAAAGAAGATAGATACATAAATATAAGGCATTTGTTAGAGTATTGGATATCTAAGAGACACCTATTACTAGAGGGGTCCTTAGGGAAGCTCGACACCATTTTCCCACCAACCCAATTTTCCCATAATCATTTCAAGGGTGAGGAAGCTAAGGTTTAATCATTTGACAAATAGTGATGACTAGTGTGTGAGATATAAACACACCAAAACAAAGGTAATATAAAACCTAGATGGTTCTAGGTGGTGACATTGAGATCCAATAAATATTCCATACAAGACACCTATGTCAATTTTAGACACCAAAATTGATGTAATTGTGTATGTCTAACATAAGAATCCAAGACCACATAATGCAATTTTATAGAATCTAATAATTAATATAAAGTGTAAATCTAGTCTAATTATAGCATGTCCCATACCAAATCTATATGCACATAGTAAAGTAACTAATTACTCTTGTTTCTAATTCATTGAAATATCAATCAATATTTTTACTTTCTATTTTTAGCATATCTCAACATTTAAATTCAAAATATTATTTATCCAATTTTATAAATTAATTGGCATGCCATAGATATGTTTATCACCTTTTTGTTTATTAATTTATATATTATTAGTACTATAATACATTGATCCTTTCTCAATTTAGGGTTACATCATAATTAGGTGGGTCTTGTACCTTTTAAATCATGCCCCTTTCTTTATGCTTAAAGATGGATTTCTTTTGAAACAAAGATTTAATTTATGAATTTTACCTTGATATTGAGACTTTAAAATAATATGAGTTAGAAAATATGAGTTCTATGGACCAAATGTTTAAATTTATCTCACTATGAGATTATAGTGTCATTTTTATTAGTGTGCTTGTGTATTTGTTTGCATCAAAACTAATTGAGATATGAATTATTATTATTATTTCATTTGAAATAACAAATTTCACTTATTATTATGATTTTTCATTTTTAAATGCATCTCTTAAATGAGAGCTGTTGATCTCTAAAACCTTTTATATAGGTAAAACAACCTTCTATGGGAAGATTTATAGGCATGAGATCAAATAATGGTATGTAAAGCAACCTATGTAATTTTAGAAGCCAACTCTTCAATTTGAATTGAGAGATGAAAAGGACTATGAAATAAATGTGAAAAACATTAAAAATAGACTAACCAAGGTGATGCACTGAGATCTTTAAAACATTAACATATGATTTCATAGAATAGCTTGATTCCTTAAACACTATAAACCATTTAATGATCATAAAGCATGAATTAAAGTCTATGATAGAAACTGGAATCAATACTATAGAATTAGAGAAAGGAAATAACAAATAGAAAGAATTATTCACTCAATTTGACATAGAAAACCACATCCTCTTCATTTTTATGTGGAAAATAGAGTATAAAAGGACTCAAGGGACATGAAATAAAATGTTAAATTCCACCCATGAAGGGCACCTATAAATTATTATAATGAAAAAAATACTAGCTACTACTACTTCTATTCTAAAACTACTACAAAATGGTTGTTCTAAAAAATAGCTGAGAGTACAAATAAAAATGATAACCCCCTTTACAAATGAAAAGAGACTTAAATATATAAGCACAATGGCTTATCTTGGAAGTGACACCTAAAAATATTAGTACTGATACTAATGATGGGGCCATTGTAACCAAAAGGATAACTTCAACTCATGAGTGTAGTTGGCCTACATATCTTGGACATGGTGAAATTGCATTATTCTATGACAACCATGATGCTTAGGAGAATAAATATGGTGCTACATGTTCATATTTATAACTATCTCCATTATGCCATTGGGAAATGTGGACTAACTTGCTTTGAATAATGGTTCATCTACTAGCTCTAACAGAAAAAGTCCCATCCTAAACAAGTATTATGATATCATGTGGAAAGCTCCAAATCTTTCCCCTTATTTTGCATACTTGGCCCCACCCATATGCATCAACCAATGGTGATTCTTAGAATCTTATGAAAAAATAAACTCCTCCCAATAATCACCATGACACCACATAGATAGTTCTATGTATCTATTTACAACTAGAATGGTCGGTCCCTCTTCTAACCCCACTGACCAATGGTGCTACTTCAAATCCTGACAAAAGAGAAATCACCTTGAAGATCATATAACGTCAATGTGGAGAGTTTTTGCTTCTATTGGGTAAGATAAAAATATTTTCTGGTAAATGAGCACTAGGATACCATGTAGAGAAAAGAAGGGAGCTGATACTTAGGTAAAATTTATGAAAAGTGACTCTAAGAAGAAAGAGGATGAAATCACAACTGTTGAGTTCTACTGAGCAAAATTTTAGACCAAAAGTTGACTTCCCCAAAGTAATAAAACATGGATTTCAATTCATAGTTCCTATAAACTCATAGGGGCATCTACCTACAAATGAGATAACTCAAAAACTTTTAGTACACAAACTTGTCATGGTAAAATTTACAAAATGGGAGGAAGGCTTATAACTTATAACTTTTGAAAGGTTGCCTTCAAAGGAACCCATTATTCCTCCTTAAGTTGGGATTTATTTTTGAGAGCTTCAAAATATATATCTAGTTCAACCTACACTACTACTAGCATTTGGAATTTAAGCTGGGTGAGTAGCTGAAATATGGTTTCCACTTCAGAAACACTTGGCAATTGACCAAGAGCCATGAACATGGCCTAGTCATTATGATTTTTCTCTAATATCACTTTGATATTTTCCTCTAAGAGTAAACTATTATCAACTAATAATGGATAAGGTATTTCCAATTGGATTCATTATTCAATGTGCCCCTATTTTAGAGCAGCTTATTTAAGGCATTGAAAAATGCCTTACACTTGGTAGTTGCCTTATTGCAACCTAAAAATTCATTAACATTTTTTACCACTTATGTTTAGTCAACCACACCTATTTCACTTAGTGTCTCATTTGAATGATTTTAAATCTTTTGGATGAGGAGATATGAATATGAGACCTTGGGAGACATGAAAGTGATGACCTAGTTGATAGACATGCTTACCTAAGAGCTCATCCTCTATGAATCCATGATAAAAATAAGTGTTGTATTTAGGTTTATGATTAAGCCATTGATTATCTCCCAATAAGATTCATATATATGTTAAACCATTAGGAGGATCTCCATGGTCTTGAAATGAGTGAAAAGGTCATTCTTCAACTATACGATTTCTTGGTCCTTAACCAATGGTTCTTGTTATGCCTATTGCTACAATTTAATATACACCAAATTAGAACTTAATATTCTAATTATTTATGATAAGTTTATCTTCTTTTTATTATATCTTGGGCCTTTGTGTCCACTCATAGATTGGATTATGCTAGGAAGGTATCATTAGGGACATAGATTTGAAGCTCAGACTGAAATTTATTGAGCTTCATGTCCTTTTCTTTTACCTCTATGTTGAGGTAGTCAACTGTAGCCTTTACCCTAGTAAGTTATATATTGGTCTGATCTATCTATCAACTTATTTTAATGTAGTTAATGGTCATGAAATTCTATTTTACATCCATAAACTCAACCCAATTAGTGGGTCTATCTTATATAAGATTGAGGCTGATAGCTTGTATTATGTAGTCCTCCAAGCTGCATCTAATCTTGGGGATTGACTACCTAAGGTGCCATATGTGAAATCATTTGATATTGTTGTGTTGTGTCAAATAAATACCACATATGAGTCACCACCATTGCCTTGACTTATTTTCTCTTCCTCTTCTTAACCTAGGCCTCTCAAGATTTCCTTATAGTGCCCATCGATTGATGGAACTGATCCTATGCCTAAATGATTCCCCACGAATGGGAGTCTTTAGGACAACCTGAATGGAATGATCACTTGATAATATGAAGTACTATATTATATTCCCCTAAAGGTTAGAAGGTTAAGGGTGAGGGTGGAAGGATATAAAGGTGGGAGGCCATAGATTAGAGTGAAAGGAGTTTGTGACATGATGGAAGATGACACAAATGATGATGGTAGAGGAGTAAGGAAAGACATAAAGGAGGAGATCAAGGTCAAAAACTAAAGTGGTGAAAAATTTATGGTAGGATGGGTGGGTGAAGAGGAGGGTAGACCTAGGGATGTAATTAGCTGGGTAGTGGAAAGGGCCACAACTTGAGGTGAAACTATGGAAGGAGATGAGGGGGTGAAAATTAGGTAGATGTGGAAAGAAGGGGATGTAAAAAGTGTACCTTCTTTTAAGGGGGCACTGGTAAAGGGATAGATTATACTTCCTCAAGTCACTTGGGCTAAGATGACCAAGCTACAAGGTGCCTTGAAGAGGCTTGTTGTTATTGTAAGGTTATGGGGTATAGGTAAAAAGGTGGTAGCTAGGTTCACAACTTTAGGACTACCATGATTTCTTTTTACTTTCTTAGAGGCACATCCCTCTCCTCCCTACCTAGGGTGTCTTCTTCTTCTTGTCTTACGTCTTCTATATAGAATACTTCTTCTATCAGGGCCTCTTTTGGATGTTTTTCATCATAAATATTTTCAAAAGTTTCATCTATCTCTTCATCCTCAAAATTTGAGAATATCTTGCCAATCTCCTACCTATATTTTAAAAAGGAATATATCTTTTCTTATCTCTAATATATTTTGGTGAGTTGTGCCCTTATTCCTTTTATTAATTTTTGGAGGGGTTAAATGTCAATACCACATCATAGAAAGACTCCCATGGCTTGTGGGTGTTTTCTGAGATATAGGATAGATCTACAAAATATTTGAGATCATCCTCCATGGGTGACCTCCAATGTTTGAGGTACAGTTGGGGATAGTGAATGGGTGGGTTGGTAGTCTTCAAGGAAGATATATAATGAACCAGATCATAGCTCCATTTGTATTTGATTAGGTTAAGTCCTAGATTTATAAGTTTTGATGTAAATAGGTGCTCCTACTACCTCTTTACAACTATGATGCCTCCTCTTATGAAGGGGACATCATAAAGTCCCTTCCTATAGCCCATGCCATACATTGTGTCAACCACATCAAGTTGACAAGAAAACTCTAGGGTCAACATCTTGTTTGTGAGTAGGCATAAGATCTAGAAGGGCTTACCTTTAAATCCATGTGCCCAAAAGAAGGTGAAATGGGTCCTAAAGTACTAGTTGACTAGAACCTTGTTGCTAGTAAACCATGACTACTATGAGTACATTATCCTTAATGTAATGGCCTCTAAGGTGAGGTCAATGAGGATGAGGGATAAAAAGAGTTCTAAAAACTCATAGTAATCTTATGTGATTGATAGGAAATGTGTCCACATTATGATAGGGGTCACCATGATGGGGAGAGTTCTTGTCTTAAAAGAGTTTAGAGTGAGTTAATTAAACAAGAATTTAGAGTGATAAAATAGAATGAGATGGAGGATGAAAGAGGAATACTAGAAGGTATTCAACATTAACAAGTTCACCAGTTCATTCATCATGGTAGTGGTGATGGCATCATTGAAATCCATTCTATACACCTCCTCCTTGCTCACCATATTCAGTAGGAAGAGCAACCCTAATTTAAAATTGGTGACATTGGAATCTAAATACATATTTAATATTAAATCCAACATAGATGAGGTATCCTTCAGGTCCTACATATGGAAGCTTGCAAGGGGGAGAGGTAGAGGAGGTACTTCTTAATAGTCACTCTTGAGGAGGAAATTAATGAAGTCTATCTTGAGGACTTGGGTATTCTAGAACTTTTGAAGACTCTTCATGTTAAAAATTTAATTCCTACAGTTACTTAGGAGCCAAAACATTTCCCTTATGGTGTCTATGCTGATCTCCACTCTCAAATGGGTAATACTTATTATGATTCTAGTGTTACCATCATACCTATCTATGCAAAGGAAAATGATCTCTGTGTATGGGTACATAAGAGGCACCATGTACTATGCTAGTATTGAGGTCTAAATTATATATTTTAAGGACTCATTAAATTTTTTAGGCCTTCTAGAGCATTTGGGCATGGGCACTTGATTTATTATTTTGGGGAATAATGGAGTTTTATCCATAATTAATAAACAATTTTAAGTAGAATAAATCAATAAATAATATTCCTAATTAAATTTATTGATTTGTGAAATTATATTACAATTAGACCCTTTTTTAAAAATATAAGTGATAGAGAGAAAATTAAACTTAGCTTATTTTGGATTGTTTCAACTGAGACATGGTCTAAAAATTTTCATGCAAGATTGGGACACTATCACAAATAGGTTCATGGACTTAATTTTTTTATTGGATACGAGCACCAAAATTGGATACCCTAGGCTTCAGAACTATAGTCTTTCCCTAGTGTTTTTATCCTCAGGATCTAAGATTTTTGAGTTTTGTTCACTTGCTCAGTGTGAGCCTATGTACCAAATTTTAGGTTTTTACTATTGATAGATATCCCTATAGATTTGATTCTTCATGTATTTGTATTTTTATTCAAATAAATAAACTTGGGCAAATAAAAAAAGGGGTTAGTGTGTGTAAGATGCATTGGACATGCTTCACACCCCATGTGTTGGCATGTTACCTACATATCAATACTCCAAAGAGGGATCAAGCCATATGTAGTTCTCCCTTTAAGAGTTCTTCATAAAATAGTGAATGAAATGAAATAAATGCTAAAATTGGGCATGTTTGAGATAGATAAGAACTAGTCTAAAGACTTGATCTAGCTTGAAAGTGTATTGGTTGGTTGTATGAAAAGAATAGGGAGGATTGCTTGAGTGGTATTTCTTGTATTCTTGCTTTATTGAATGATATTTGCTAACCCTTTCCAAAATATATTTGAATGGGATTTTATAGGGATATATTGGTCATGGGTGAGATGAAACCAAACTAAGATGACATAATGAAAAATAAGAATCAAGGAAAATGGTAATCTATGCTTGAATTATGGTTGGATAGGAGTGCTAAAAATGGGACACCCTAGGGTCTAGTGCTATATTCTAATTTTTTTTTAATGTCCTAAGTAGGTGAGACCCATGGTGATGGATTAGTCATGAAGAGAGGGTCCTGTCTCAGTTGGGGTAAGGTCTTAAAGGCCACAGATGATTAGGAATCAATGAAAATAAGCCTAAGAGGGTCATGAGACCAAGTAAGAGGGACCTAAGGATTGGGTATCTTTATCCATTCTCAAGTTATCAATTTTTTCATTTTATATGACTAAATTTATTACCTCTGTATTTTATTAATGCATTAAAGTGAAATACTAAGATAAAGGAAAATAGAAAGCATACCTAAACTTGCCTGCAAAGGTGAATCCCATAAGCTTGTGATTCGAAGTAATCTTAGAGAATGCATAGAGAGTACATTGTGTAAGTGTGAATATATGAAAGGAAAACAAAGAGTAGAACATTTCTTGTTATACATAACATAAAAAAATAATGTACAAATTTGGGTAAGAGAAAGGAAGAGAAAGAAATGAATACACCTCACTAGGTATGTGAACCAATAGGAAACCTATTATGATACTAAGTAAGGCTTACTAATTTTGGATGTATTGGATGATGTCATATTAAAATTTATATTAAAAATAGAGCTGAGTACTCAATTTCATAGAAAGTGGCTCAATAATGAAAAGGCTGGCCCTTTAATTCTATCATCGACTATTAAGTGAAGCTAGATGATCATGTGTGTGTTAATCAATATCTAAACTATGTGTCCAATCCCTTTGAATATGTGGCTCAAGAATAAAAAGGTTGTTCCTTTTAGCTCCATCATTTCCTAATAAGTGAATAAATATGATCATGTATGTGAAAATTAATGTCTAGACTATGTGTCCAATCCCTCTGAATAGGTGGCTCAAGAATACAAAGGCTAGCCCTTTGGCTCCATCATTGCTCAATAAAGTGAGTCTATAAATTGATAATGGTATGAAGAAGTATGTCACATGAGATGGCTCTTTAATCCCATGATTTTTTTATAAATATGATAATGTGGTGTGGATAGCCAAATATGTGCTAGAAACTAGGCCAATGTTGACCAACTCAGAAAGGATGGAGATTATGATTGTATGAAAGCCACTCTAAAACTAAAAATTTGACTTATGTGGAAACCACTCAAGAACCTAGGTATTTGGGAATGTAGAGGTTATGATTGTATGAAATACACTATGAAATTATGCCAACCACATGCAAATGAAATAAATTACACAATTTTTAAGAATGCCTATGTAATGCTAAAACTTGAAAGAAAATAAGTAAAAGTGCTATGCAATCTACTATTAATCATTGGTGTCTAAATTATGGACTTTGATCTAGAATTTATACCAACTAATGAATCTTAAATAAGAAGTAAGGACCAATCATGTCATGCATGATACCCCCAATGTCTAAATTCTTTAAGAAAATTATATTGAAAACTATTGATCTAAAATAGTCTAATTGTACAATACTGTAGTTGAACCTACCTTTCTGCATTCTTTTGGAAAATGTAGTTTTTCTAATGTTTGGATAGGAGTAAAAAAAAGTGGACACCCTAGTGTCCAATGTTGGAGTCTAACCTTGGTGATGTTGTCCTAGGATAAAAATAATCATTGTTATAGATTCTTGGCTATCTATGAGGTCTATTTTGAGTGGTTTGATGATTGGTTGTAGTTTGGTTATTCTAAAACTAGATTTTTTAGATTGATAGGAGCTTTGATCTCTATAAAAAAAAACCTTTTTGTTTCCCCCTCTTCTGAAGGTAGGAATAGGTACCCTAAAATGACTACCCTTAGAAGAAGTCTTTCAAGTGTGTTAAGTTAGAAATATACATGATATAACAATGATAATCAGCAAGATATTTCAAGATATAACATGGTTTGATTTGAGAGATTGTTAGATCAATAGGGGTGTGCCTAAATAAATATAAAAATTTAATATCATGTGTAATGTATTGGAATTGAATTAAAATTTGAAATGTTAGTTGTTAGTTTGTTAGTTATTAGTTGTTAGTTATCATGGAGGGATGGAGTATGATGTCCATCATGGCATCCAAGAAGCAAGATAATGCATGATTTGGATCATGGAATTACAAAAAAATTGAATGAAATCAAGTAATAAACACAAAAATCAAGAAGAAATAATTATATAAGGGTGGGGGCCAAGTAAACAAGGGACATGGGTGCATGTCACTCAAAATGGAAAATAAGCATACAAGGTATGTTCAAATGCCACATACACATACAATTGAAATAAGCAATCACATATAGGAGTACATGTAAAGGACATTGGAAAATGTCCTAAGGCACACATGAATAGAAGAGAAGGCTATTAGTGAATGTCCTAAGGCACATATAGGAGACAAGTAGGAACTGGAAATGTAATCTAACAAGCTACACTAAGCAAGAAGATAAAGAATGTAATAGATGGAAAGATAGAATCACATCTAAATAATCAAAGCAAGAGTGAAATCATTCAAGACATGTTTAGTACAAGACAAGGTATATGCTAAGAGATACACAAGTATGATATACTAATGAAATGTCGATATAATAATCTATGTAATATAGTAAGTAATGTACATCAACATGATAAATTGGAGTGTGTAGTATAAGAATGGAATAACTTAGATAGTTTAGTCATGTAGAAGATGCCCCTAGTGGGTATCTATATCAAAGTGTGTCTCAAATTTAGATGTAGGATGCCCCCTCAATGGGTAGAGTGAAGCAATTAAAGAACTAGATATCACTATACACACTCAAATAAGATCAAATGAAACATGGTCATGTAGATAGATAAACATACAATAGAAAGAAATAACAAATGTAAGTCCTAACATAGTAATAATAGTTTAAAACATGGATGATGCATACAATCAAAATGTTTTTGGTGTTTTGACAATTTTGAATGTTTTTTTATTTTTTAAATGTTATATAATTTTTTTTATTTTGTCAGTTTTTTTTATGTTTTGAAATATTTTATATATGTACAATCAATCATTAAAATACTATGTACAATAAAAAAATGAGAAACTATGTACAAGTAATCAAAAATAAACTATGTTCAAGTGAGGCTAAGGAGAGATGATACTAACCGATGAGTCTCATAAGAGACTCCCTATCATGTTGTCTTATATCACGAAGAAGGATCATTCATGATCATGAATCATGATGGAAATGCTAAGACTGTGGCTCTAAAAGTTATATATGTGATAAATTCTTAGAAATGTCTGTAGTTGAAACCAATTATGGGGTCCCTTTGTAACTCTGAGAAATGGATACAATTGTAAGGATCTTAGGGAGCCATCTAGTAGGAAAATCTCTCTAAACATGTGTTCTATGTGTATATTAATGAGACTATTCTATGTGTGAAAATTATAGATAGAATATATTTAGAATATTAAAGCTATGGGGGTGTATGAATTTTTTATGCTAGTGATGAAGGTCTCAACTGTGGCTGAATTTGGATTGGAAGAAGAACTATAATAGGTAAAGGGTCTGAAACTAGATGCGAAGGTGTGCTAATATGAGTGATAAAGTTATAATGATGGGTGTAATTAACATGTTTATCTTCATAAACTTGGGTGATATCATGTACAACATAATATACTATAGGCATAGAGTTGGTAGTAGCTGAGGGATAAAAGCTCAGTGGACCAAGTTTCAAGAGAGGAGGGATAGATATAACCACTAGTGTTTGCTTATGTCTATTAGTGATAGGGAGATACTTTAAATTAACCAAAGAGTTAGATAAATATAATTAGAAACCATGTATATAAATATGATTATAAAAAACATTCCACATGATAGATAGAAAATAAGGGATAGAGAGCATGGAATTGTGCATTAATGCATAGAAAAGTTTGACTTGAATAATGACATTTCTAATGTATTTAGCATGGAAAACTTGAAAAAAATTCCACATGAGAGATAGAAAGCAAAGGCTTGAGAGAATGGATTTGTGCATAAAGGAATATAAGATTTTGACATGTAACATAATATTTCAAATGTGTTTGGCATGATAAGCTTGAAAAACATTCCACATGAGAAATATAAAGTAAAGGGTAGAGATCATGATTTTTTTCATAAAGTCATATAAGATTTTGACATGTAACATAACATTTTTAATGCATTAAGTAAAATGGAGCTGGTAATTATTTCATATGAGCAAAAGTGAATATGCAAAAATAATTTTGAAATTTTGTGCATTTTTGGCAATGAATTTTGTAATATCATCCCATATAATGAAACATAAGCATGAAATGCAAAGGATGAATCTTTTTACTAACATATGATACACTTCATCATTCATGTACATGATAGGCCCCATTATGGTTTCCTTGTTATTTAGAAGAAATGTAAGAAAAATATGTACATAAGTGAGAATGATTTTTTTTAATTTGATTATAGATGTAAGGTGATACCTTAAGAAGCAAACAAGTGTGAGTATATGTAACTAGGGATTTCACAATAATATTTTTTCAAAATACTAAGAATTTTTTAAATTGAAATTGAATTTTTTAGTTAAGTATTAAAGAAAAAAATTCATAAATTTATGGGAAAATGCTTGATTTTAAGAGACCTAGTAGATGAAACTAGGGTTTTAAATAAATTTATTTTAAAATTTACTACAAAATTTTAAAATCTAAAATAAACTTTTGATTTATATGTGCAAGCAAAAAATTAGGAAATTATTGGATTAATGCGGGAAAATCATTGGGACCTAGTGTATGCAACTAGGGTTTGAAATAAATTTATTTTAAATTTTACTACAAAATTTTAAAACTTGAGAGGAATTTATCATTTTAATATTAAGGAAAAAATTCAAAAATTAATGGGAAAAATCAGCTAGGAATTTACCCTAGGGTTTATAGGGTTTTTATGTGAAATTTAATAAACTAGTCTAAATATTATAATTTAGTAAATAATATTCCTAATTAAATCTATTGATTTGTGAAATTAGATTGCAATTAGACATTTAAAAAAAATAGTAGTGAGAGAGAAAATTAAACTTACCTTATTCAAGACTATTCTGATTGAGATAGGGTTTGGAAATTTACATGAAGGACTAGGACACTATTGTAAATAGGTTCTTAGACATCATTTTATGATTGGACAGGAGTGCCAAAACTAGATACTATAGGTTTTGATGTTATAGTGCTTCCCTGATGCTATTATCCTTGGGATCTAAGCTTTATCCATTTTGTTCAACTGTTGAGTGTGAGCCTATGTACCAAATTTTTGGTTTTTATATTGATATATCTCCTTATAGAGATGATTATTCATGTACTTATCTTTGTGTGCAATTGAATAAACATGGGAAAATAGAGAAAAGGGGTTAGTGTGTGTAAGATGCACTAGACATGATTCACACCCTGTGTGTGGGCACACTACCTACATACCAATACTCTAAAGAGGGATAAAACCAAAGATATTTCTCCCTTTAAGATTTCTTGGTGCAATAGTGAATGAAATTAAAGAAATTCTAAAACTAGTTATGCTTGATATGTCTAGGAACTAGTCAGAAGACTCGATTTCTCTTGAAAGTGTATAGGTTGGTTGTATATAGAGAATAAGGAAGACTGTTTGAGTGGTCTTACTTGCTTGAATGATATTTTCCAGCCCTTTCCAAATGATCTTAGAAAGGGATTTTATATTGATCTATATGTCATGGTTTAGATGAAACCCAAATAGGCTGACATAATGGATGAGAGAAATCAAGGAAAAATAGTAATCTAGACTCAAATTATGGTTTGAAAGGAACAGTAAAAATGGGACACCCTAGGGTCCAGCACTATAGTCCAACTTTGGTGTTATTATCCTAAGTAGATGAGACCTAGGGGGATGGATTAGTCCTAAAGAGAGGGTCATAGATTATCTAAGGTCAATTTTAGAAGGCCACAAATGATTGAGAATCAATGAAAATAAGCCTAAGAGGGTCATGACAACAAGCAAGAGGGACCTAAATATTAGATGTCTTTACCCATGCTCAATTTAACCATTTTTGCATTTTATATGACTAAAATGCCCTTCTTCAAGATATTGGGGTTTTTGTCTATCTTGAGGTCATATATGTCATCTGTAAAATCCATGATGAGTGATTAGTCTTTGGAGTGCCCTTTAGTTATTCTATTAACATTTAACACCTTTGGATTTAAATGAAAATGGGAAAAAACATATTACTTACTTGCCACATATGGTTGGGGAAGGTCCGCATGGCCACTTAACCCATGGGTTCTCTAATTTCTTAGATGTTTTCCACATTCTAATAAGGAAGTAAAAGGCTCTATCCCAAGACTTTTTCTTGAATTAACCCTCTATTTTACTAAAGACACTAGATATCAAACTCACTCACATAATTTCACAATTATTATCTCAATTATTTCTACTTTTTATGCTCTCTTTAATTGCTTAGTGCTTTCAAAATATCAATATGTCTAAGTGTTTGTAAAAATATAGAGAGGGATATTTATATCTCAATGCTCTTAGGCATGATCATCATGGAAAATTTTGAATTCAAGCACCTTATAAATTCCAAGGGTGGCACACATTCTCAAGGAAAAACTCACAACAAATTTATGATGATCTTTATTAGGAATTATGTAATATAGAGCATCTAACACTAATGACAAGAGAGGTGGTGTGATATCCCTGTGAATATCAAAACAAAAGCTCTAAATTGCTTATCTGAATTTCTACAAAATATCTTCAAATAGATGAATAAATCACAGTATAATTTCTTATTTATTTGCTCATAAGATTATAATAGAGATCCTCTGTCAAATATACAAAGAATATCAAAAGTTTGGCCTTATAGCCTGTATATTCCACAAACTGGGCTGAATTTGGCACGTCTCGGCCTGCTGTGTAAAAAACATAGTCACCGACATCGGTTATACTGCCATCGTCAGTCGACCTGTAGTGGTCCCCTTGCCGATGTCGGTGATGAGTCGACCGATGTCGGTCTCTATAAGTCTATGTTTGCCAGAGTCGGTACCTGAACTTTCTGTAGATGCGTACGGACTTTCACAGATCTGTACGGAAGTCGTACGACCACTGATATTGCTCAAACTATATGCTTGATCCTGATCTGTAGGATTATGGGCTGATACAAAAGATCTATATCTGTATAATTCTGGAATCAAAACCAAAATAATGAAAATACCTATAAACCCTCGTGATAGCTTCTGTGTGAAGTTATCTCTCAAACTTGTAAGTACATGTGATAACTTTTGGATGAATTTATCTCCTAATTCAGCAATAGATCAGTTGATCTTTCACAACCTATGAATCACTCACACTGAAGAGTTGACGTTCTTCAATGCAGTTTGGCAATAGATCAGCTGATCTTTCACAGCCTCTGAATCGCGCACAATGAAGAGTTGACGTTCTCCACTGCAGATGGAATACTGGAACCCTTGGCTCAGTCTTCAGAGAAGAATTTCTTAACAAGAATCAATATCAATAATCATATGCATACCTACTTACTCTCTCCCATGAGAACTCTTATACCCTTCCAAAGGTGTGCTTGCTAAAATTAGATTTCCTCAAATTAGAACTTGGGGTTCTAAAATTAGAATTCCTCAAATTAGAACTTGGGCTTCTTAAATTAGAATTTGGGTCTTAAAATTAGACCAATTAATTAATAATTAATAATTAATTAATATCTAATTTAAAATTAGACCAAATAATTAATTAATTAATATCTAATTTAAAATTAGACCAAATAATTAATATTTGATTAAATCAATCAAATATTAATATCTCCCTCAATACATGTCGGATCCTCGAACCGTCTGAAGCTAGTGAACCAGGGAGTGATTCTGCACATGACCATATCAAAACAAGGGTGCTCTGTTGTATGTCAAATATCCCTAAATAATAGGAGCTCAGGCCCAATGTGTCTGAAATAACCTGAATGAGAGCCAATTATAGGAATTCTGTAAATCAAAACCAAGCCAATCTCCATCATGACCCTCTATCCATCAAATCAGCCTACGAAGGTTGCATAATATGCTAATCATCAAGCCTGTCAATGTCCATGGAAAAGGGGACATGACAATCCGCCCCTCCAAAAATTGCTTGTCCCCAAGCAATCTCAGAACAATGAACCACTCGATCCACCTGGATCCCAAATGTAATTATGCTTTGCACTGTTGTAAATCAATGCAAGTACCTGGAATATCATCAGAAGTAGAACAAAGAGAAACTCATAATCAAATTGGCGAATGCAACTCAACCAAACTCTAAGATCACAAATATCATATACACCTTCCACCATGCTATGCAAAAGGCACGCTCCAACTCTGAAATAACTCCCAAATGGAACTATGCCAAGTATGGAGAATCCACCCACTGTACCTCTACTGTGGTCAACATATCTGATCAACTCATGCTCTAAGTCATGCACCGACAAATTGTCAATCCCATCTACAAAAGATGGTGCCAATCCATCCCATAAATGATCCCTTTATAAAGGTGGCACAACCAACTATACCACACTATCATCTTTATGAGAAGAATCAATCTGGAGACTCGACTCCACTGGTATCTCAAACTCATCAAAATTAGGTACTCCCAAATCTTGAACATGTGTGTCAGTACCAACAACATGTTCCTCAGCTACAACTATAGGAATATACTCATAATCAACACTCAATGTACTGATATATTCCACAAACTGGGCTGAATTTGGCACGTCTCAGCCTGTTGTGTAAAAAACACAGTCACCAACATCGGTTATACTACCGTCGTCAGTCAACCTGTAGTGGTCCCCTTGCCGATGTTGGTGATGAGTCGACCGATGTCAGTCTCTGTAAGTCTCTGTTTGCCAGAGTCGGTACCTAAACTTTCTGTAGATGCGTACGGACTTTCACAGATCTGTAAAGAAGTCGTACGACCACTGATATTGCTCAACCTATATGCTTGATCCTGATCTGTAGGATTATGGGCTGATACAAAAGATCTATATCTGTATAATTTTGGAATCAAAACCAAAATAATGAAAATACCTGTAAACCCTCGTGATAGCTTCTGTGTGAAGTTATCTCTCAAACTTGTAAGTACATGTGATAACTTTTGGATGAAGTTATCTCCCAATTCAGCAATAGATCAATTGATCTTTCACAACCTATGAATCACTCACACTGAAGAGTTGACGTTCTTTAATGCAGTTTGGCAATAGATCAGCTGATCTTTCATAGCCTCTAAATTGCGCACAATGAAGAGTTGACGTTCTCCACTGCAGATGGAATATTGGAACCCTTGGCTCAGTCTTCACAGAAGAATTTCTTAACAAGAATCAATATCAATAATCATATGCATACCTACTTACTCTCTCCCATGAGAACTCTTATACCCTTCCAAAGGTGTGCTTGCTAAAATTAGATTTCCTCAAATTAGAACTTGGGGTTCTAAAATTAGAATTCCTCAAATTAGAACTTGGGCTTCTTAAATTTGAATTTGGGTCTTAAAATTAGACCAATTAATTAATAATTAATAATTAATTAATATCTAATTTAAAATTAGACCAAATAATTAATTAATAATTAATTAATATCTAATTTAAAATTAGACCAAATAATTAATATTTGATTAAATCAATCAAATATTAATATCTCCCTCAATACATGTCAGATCCTCGAACCATCTGAAGCTAGTGAACCAGGGAGTGATTCTGCACATGACCATATCAAAACAAGGGTGCTCCGCTGTATGTCAAATATCCCTAAATAATAGGAGCTCAGGCCCAATGTGTCTAAAATAACCTGAATGAGAGCCAACTATAGGAATTCTGTAAATCAAAACCAAGCCAATCTCCATCATGACCCTCTATCCATCCAATCAGCCTACGAAGGTTGCATAATAGGCTAACCATCAAGCCTGTCAATGTCCATGAAAAAGGGGACATGACAATCTACCCCTCCAAAAATTACTTGTCCCCAAGCAATCTCAGAACAATGAACCACTCGATCCACCTGGATCCCAAATGTAATTATGCTCTGCACTGCTGTAAATCAATGCAAGTACCTGGAATATCATCAGAAGTAGAACAAAGAGAAACTCATAATCAAATTGGTGAATGCAACTCAACCAAACTCTAAGATCACAAATATCATATACACCTTCCACCATGCTATGCAAAAGGCACACTCCAACTCTGCAATAACTCCCAAATGGAACTATGCCAAGTATGGAGAATCCACCCACTGTACCTCTACTATGGTCAACATATCTGATCAACTCATGCTCTAAGTCATGCACCAACAAATTGTCAATCCCATCTACAAAAGATGGTGCCAATCCATCCCATAACTGATCCCTCTGTAAAGGTGGCACAACCAACTGTACCACACTATCATCTTTATGAGAAGAATCAATCTGGAGACTCGACTCCATTGGTATCTCAAACTCATCAAAATTAGGTACTCTTAAATCTTGAACATGTGTGTCAGTACCAACAACATGTTCCTCAGCTACAACTATAGGAATATACTCATAATCAACACTCAATGTACTAACCTCTGAATATACCTCCACACTCTGAATGCTAGCATCGGACCCATCCTCATCTAACTCTGAAGAAGCTGCTGCTGAAACTATCTCATCATCACAATCTCTAGCTCCCTCATCCTCTACAACTAATTGAGAGTCCAAATCCTCATAACTAAGCTCGACCATATGTCTGTCAGAATCTTGGGGAGCCACCTTCATTGCCTCTATCTTGGCCTCTGAATCCTTAGGATTATCATGCTGTTCGAAATCTTTTAATTTTGAATCCTCATAATACTCCCATATTATACGATATGCCTTGCCCTTAGGCCTCAATTGACAATTGTGATTGGCATCATATGGATCTTTGCAGTATAAGCAAAGCTTTCTCCTATGTAGACTGTTAAGAGCCTCTCGATCCAAAGGTGATGTTTTTGGGTTGGCCTTTGAATCATTCTTAACAAATGTAGGCCGTTTAGGCCTATCGACTATCCTAGAATGGGCCAGTTGTGGTCTCTGATTAACAATAGCACTCCTATTATCTCTTTGCTCCCCATTCTATCGAACAGGTGTGTTCATCCTCTTTACCATAGTCATAAGTGCCTGTAGTGTCTGATTCATCTGTTACTAGCCTGTAACCATAGCTCGGTAGAATTCTTTGGTGTCCTGATCACCATTATGTCTGTCACTCATGGTGACTTCACTGATTCAATTTTCCCACTCTACCCAACAGGATGGCAGGACATTAGCTCTGATACCACTGTGATGTCCCTTACTTAGGGCCTCTTTTTGTCTCTACATAACTCTAATATATAGCAAAAAAAGCTCTGATACCACTGTGATATCCCTTCGAATATCAAAACAAAAGCTCCAAATTGCTTATCTAAATTTCTGCAAAATATCTTCAAATAGATGAATAAATCACAGTATAATTTCTTATTTATTTGCTCATAAGCTTACAATAGAGATCCTCTGTCAAATATACAAATAATATCAAATGTTTAACCTTATAGCCTGTATATTCCACAAACTGGGCTGAATCTAGCACGTCTCAGCCTGCTGTGTAAAAAACACAGTCACCGACATCGGTTATACTGCCATCGTCGGTCGACCTATAGTGGTCCCCTTGCCGACGTCGGTGATGAGTCGACTGATGTCGGTCTCTGTAAGTCTCTGTTCGCCAGAGTCGGTACCTAAACTTTCTATAGATGCGTACGGACTTTCACAGATCTATACAGAAGTCATACGGCTGCTGATATTGCTCAACCTATATGCTTGATCCTGATCTATAGGATTATGGGCTGATACAAAAGATCTATATCTGTATAATTCTAGAATCAAAACCCAAATAATGAAAATCCCTATAAACCCTCGTGATAGCTTCTGTGTGAAGTTATCTCTCAAACTTGTAAGTACATGTGATAGCTTCTAGATGAAGTTATCTCCCAATTCAGCAATAGATCGGTTGATCTTTCACAACCTCTGAATCACTCACACTGAAGAGTTGACGTTCTTCAATACAGTTTGGCATAGATCAGCTGATCTTTCACAGCCTCTGAATCGCGCACAATGAAGAGTTGACGTTCTCCACTGTAGATGGAATACTGGAACCCTTGGCTTAGTCTTCATAGAAGAATTTCTTAACAAGAATCAATATCAATAATCATATGCATACCTACTTACTTTCTCCCATGAGAACTCTTATACCCTTCCGAAGGTGTGCTTGCTAAAATTAGATTTCCTCAAATTAGAACTTGGGGTTCTAAAATTAGAATTCCTCAAATTAGAACTTGGGCTTCTTAAATTAGAATTTGGGTCTTAAAATTAGACCAATTAATTAATAATTAATAATTAATTAATATCTAATTTAAAATTAGACCAAATAATTAATTAATTAATAATTAATTAATATCTAATTTCAAATTAGACCAAATAATTAATATTTGATTAAATCAATCAAATATTAATATCTCCCTCAATACATGTCAGATCCTTGAACCATCTGAAGCTGGTGAACCAGGGAGTGATTCTGCACATGACCATATCAAAACAAGGGTGCTCCGCTGTATGTCAAATATCCCTAAATAATAGGAGCTCAGGCCCAATGTGTCTGAAATAACCTGAATGAGAGCCAACTATAGGAATTCTGTAAATCAAAACCAAGCCAATCTCCATCATGACCCTCTATCCATCCAATCAGCCTACGAAGGTCGCATAATAGGCTAATCATCAAGCCTGTCAATGTCCACGAAAAAGAGGACATGACAGGTGTGTAGGCAGCAATCTTTCAGAGAATGTTTCTAAGACCTAGGAGAGTTCAGGTGAGGATATATGGCCATTATATGAGCCACTTGTGCCAATGACACTTATTCAAAATAAAACAAAAAAGGAAAGGGAAAAGCAAGAAACAAAGGGAAACAACAACAAGGAAGAAAAACACACATGCAAAAGGGAAACTAACTATGTACAAGTAAAGGCTAGTAAACTAGTTGAAGTATTTCAAATTTATTCCATTAATCATAATCTCTATTGAATTTCATTGTTCATCTTCCAACTCAAAAGTGTTACCTTGCCTATCACTAATAATGCAAAATGGACCTCTCCATGTAGAATAAAAATTAGTGTGTCGGTATGGTTTTGTAGCCCTTTGATCATACCTGAGAACCAGATTCTTGGACATGAATCTTGGGTCTTGTTAGCCATATTTTGCCCACATACTAGGTATGTGCCCAATTGGTAAGGGTACTAATTCATAGAAAGAGGTAGAGTTCCTGATTGGTTAAAAGATTAAAATAGTCTGAACTAGCTCTAGATGGAATGAGTGGAACAGAGAAATAATGAATCCCACAAAAATTTTAAATAAATTTACCTTCACTTAAAGTTTAATTCATAAATTTCTAAAGACTAGTCTAGAAGCTATTAAAACCCTGTAGAGTGCTCAATATAAGCATTGGATCATGTATAATTATTTACGTCCACTCATTCCATATAGAGCCTATCTAGATGTTTGGTCCTACAGGAAAAAAATATGAGTAGGCATTTTCATGGTACTAAATCTTACACAAGTGGTAGTCTCAAGAAGAAACAATCATATGGGTATGTTCATTTTGGATTCTAGTTCATATATGACAAGTTGTGGTTCATACGATGAAGCACAAAATAATACATGCATGTTCAAATTTTTCTCCTAATGTATAATTTGCTAAGTTTCCATAGTTATTTTAGACTAGACCATTGCCAATACATCATGGAGGATCACATGAACTAGCCAATTTTAACATTGTAAAAAAGTACTCAAAAAGATTAAATGGCCAACAAATCAAAAGGGTTTGTTCCTTTTAATATTAGGTCCATTCCTTGTAAGTTTGGTACACCCATGATCTTTGCACTTCAAGTAATAAAATTTCAACATTGGTAAAAAATGGTAGACATCTACGTGGACATAATTTTTAAGATCCATAAAGTGACCATTTGGATCTAAAATCCTTGGAAAGAACCTAAGAAGGAATGCATGGATAACAATTGTCAAGCATGTGGGAGTGCAAGCAAGTCAAATATGTAGCAAATTTTAAGGACCAACAAGAAACCGATCTCAAGGTAATATGTTCCAAAAATCTATGGTCCATGTTTAATGAGATCTCAAAATATGATAAAGCAAAATATAGTCAAAATATTCAATGGCTTGGGTCGATTACCTATAGCCAATAATAAAGGGACAAGTTGGGATGTTTTAATGAAAGTCAATAAATCAAAATGGACCCAACTTGATAAGCAAGATAAAAGGACCCAAGTTGGCACAAAGGAAAGGAAAAGATATCGATGTAGACTTGGGTTGGACAAAAATGTATTAAGTTACATTTATAAAATTAAAATATGTCTTTTATCCTTAATATGTACCAAAAGGATGGTGGCTTGTTTCCAGAAGGAGGACTTGACATTGAATAGAGTGACATTAATATTTATTATAGTAAAACTAATATCCTTAGATTCTTTTCATCTATAGTTAAAATATGTTTGGTTTTATAAGTATGGAGTAGGTATGTACTTTCAATAGAGAGATGTGTAGTCCTCTCAACATGATCTCAGCTCTAATAAATTACCACTCGGAAAACTTGAGGCATGGCTCAGTCGAATACATGAATGTGAAGCTTTTGTCTTCATAATGAGATCTAGTGGAAGATCTAAGAAAAAGGGACTTAGAGAATTGGAAATTAGTTAGAGAATTAATTTCTAGTAATATTATGACATGTTACTTTTAGAAAACTCTTATCTTCTAGTGTAGTTTTATCAACCAATGGAATGATTTGGAAGATATTTGGGCAAATCATGAACATCTTGCTCATAATGAATTGTTCTAATTAAACTAAAAGCCTATTGAAATATCTTTTGAAAGTTGATAGCTCATTTATTATCATAAACAACATGCTCCCACCTTCTATCTCTCTTTTCCTTCTCCTATATTATCCTTTTCTTTCCATTTTATAAATGGTTCTCAGATTTTAGATTTTTTTAATCTTTTTGTGAGATAGGAGATTTGTTAAGGTACTAAAAAGTATGCTCAACTATATTTGGCTTGACCCTATCAAGCATTTGTAAGAACTATCTCTTGATGTAATATGATACTTTCTTTGCCTATCTCATGCCTTGGATTTGTGTCTATTGAATCATGTACTATGGCATTGTGTGAAGGAGAGTCTTCCTTATCCATGGTCCTTCTTTCTGAACTTTTTTAGGGAGTTTTCAATGCTACTTATAGGTCTAGATTAGTGTTCTACTCTGAGCATCTTCTATGAAATACTTACACAAATTAGTTTGATCTTGAGGTAGTGTAAACTAGTATTATCTTTAGCATATATAGTTTGGATTCAAAATTATGGGAGTTTCCCATTTTTAACTAGTGCATCACCTAGTTATATTTCTTAAGAATATTTATTCCCTTTCTAACCCATTTATTAATGAATAATTAGGCTTAGTATTAGTTTAGGTGAGCATCAAAGAGGAATCTAGCCTACTCTGGAGGTTCATCCCCACCATAGGCTACCCACAACCTAGGGTTGCCCTAATTTTATAGCTTATTTTGAGATATACTAAAGAACCCTCACCAAGGGTAGAAATTAATCCTATAATAGTTTTTGGCATGCCCATTGGGACCAAGGTCCAAAGTAGCGGAAGAATTTTTGGTGTTCTTTTTCTTGGAGGTATTTTTGAAAACATTAATGATGATTTTGAATATCTTTAATTTCATTTAAATATCCCAAGATCTTTATTACCATCATTAGATATGTATAATCACCACCCATTTGATCAAAATGCATGTTCATTCATTCCTTATCCTTTATATCAAGTTAAAATTATTCATGGATTCACCCCAAGTGGTCCTCAAAGTTTAGTGCATTAGCCTTATTATGATCCCTACCAACAACTTGATCATTCCTAGAAGCCCTAAAATGAGCCTATCTATCATTTCTATCAACTTAGTTACCCATCTAGTTAGCCTTATTATGTCTTACCTTTATCAGCTAAGTAACATGAAATCCTTGCATATTGGATCCTCTCCTATGTCAATGACCCCAAATATTTCATACTGTCTATTATGAAACCACCCTCTCCCACACTCATTTAGGAAAATTAGGAGGTGGCTAAATATTTCATGTTTCCCTTATGGAAATTAATCAAGGTAGACACAAAATAGAAAAGTGAAATGCTAATCGAGAAAGTCCAAGAGCCAATCTTGGTAGAAGAAGGGTTAGTTGTGTAAGAGATGAATCAAACAACCATACATTAGGTCAATGATTTTGGTGTACAAGAGTTTCCAAACTCTCTCTCTCCTTCCATTAAAAACTACCTAAAAGAGCTTTCAAAGTGCCTAGATGGAGGTATACTCTCCTAATTTGAAAACAAGGTGAACTTCTTCACTCTCACACCATCTCCCTCATGAAGAAGAAGCATATTTTACAAAGGATAGAGGAGGATCTTGCAGTTAAGGTGGAACCTAAAGAGGAGATAACAAGTATATATGATGAAGAGGTCATGATAGGTAGTTTAATTCTCTTAAAAAGGTAAGAGCCAGGTTTTTATCTAACTTCTTGGTATGGATTTGATATTTTATAGCTTGAAGGTATTACCGATGTCTTTGCATTAGAAGATATAGACAAAAATGATGTGGCTGAGAGTAGATAATTTTTTTTTGGTCCCAAGAGCTTCCATTTGGTATAGATGTAGATGAAAATGATCAAGATATAGAGATTGATATATTCAATCAGTTATATGACCATGTTAGAGAGGTCATGAATGATCTTAAATAAGAAGTAAACAAAAAATATGATCAAGATGAAGTACGGAAATAACTATACTATAAGTTCATGGACCAAGTAAAGGTTCTAAATGAGCTTATGCCTCCTCTAGAACATGAAGAACTTACCCATCAGGTTGAGGATGCTAAAAAATCTCAAGATGAAATGTCCTTTAAAGGTTGTATTGATGTCTTAAGAAATGAAGGAGAATAATTAGATTTAGAGCCACATATATATGACATGTTGTGCATTAGGTGGATTGATGAACTACCATATGGTCCATTTAAAAGAAAGTAGAGCAAATATGGTGTTGAAATTGGCATTGTCTCATATGACCAAGAGTAGGATACCTTTTGATTTGACTTAGAGAATTTTTCGCTAAGCCTAGGCAGTAAACCAAGCTATATGTTGTGCTTAATTTAAAGCACAAAATTGAGAAATCAAAGGAGGAGGTTGTAAGGGACCCTATAGTCCACTTTAGATCAAGCCTTGAAGAAATGGACCAATATTTATACATTGGAAACACGTTTGTCTTATTTCATCCACTTGAGAGTATACCAAAGGGATCAATAACTAGGTGTCTCAACTCACATATCATGAGCTCCCAAAATGAAGGTGTTTTCTAGCCTATTCCATCACAAGTGAGTGATGTTAAATCCTTTCAATTTGATCCAGGTAGGAATTACTTGTAAAATGTAGCCTTGTATATATTTTAGAGTAGGTTTTCATTCTTTCTTTCAAGTGCCTTTTTACACATTTGTTTAGTATCTAATTGTTCTTTCTTTGTTCTAGATTAGTTTCCTTTTTGTCTATGCCTTGGGAACTATTTTGTTTTGTTATTATTGTTATTTTTCCTCAAAGAGAGTTTATATAAAGAGGTAGCATCTCATCATCTTCGTGATTAGTTCACTTATAGAAAGATGACTCTGTGACCAATGGATTAGATAAGGTGAAATGAACAAGGTTCTCAAGCATAGAAGGCATGCTTCCCTATGAGTCACCAAAAATATTGGCATATTTTTCCCACATACCAAGCATGTTCCCAATTGCTAAGGGTCATGATGTAGAGAAGGAGGTAGAGTTCATGGTTTGTCAAATAATCAAAATGATCTAAACTATCTCTAGATGGAATGATTGGAATGGAGAAATAATGAAGCTCACAAAACTTTTAAAGAACTTTAGGTTCACTTAAAGTATAGTTCATTAATTTCTAAATGTTATTCTAGATCTATATAGACCCTATACTATGCTCAGGATAAGCATTAAAATGTGTGGAATTCATCTAGTCCACTCATTCCATCTAGAGCTTATCTAGACATTTGGTTCTAGTGGTAGAAAATTTTAGGAGGCATTTTCATGGCACTATATCTCGCACGTGTGGTAGTCTCAATAAGAAACAATAATATGGGTCTATTCATTTTTGAGTCTAATTTATATGTAGTATGTTTTGGCTCATGCAATGAAGTGAAAAAGAAGACATGTATGTTAAAATTTGGATCCTATTGTAAAATTTTCTATGTTTCCATAGTTATTTTAGACTAGACGACCATCAAGACATTATGTAGGATCACATGGACTAGCTAATTTCAACATTTTACAAAAGTACTTAGAAATCTCAAACAACTAATAGATCAAAAGGGTTTGTTCCTTTTATCATTAGGTCCATTCCTTAAAAGTTTTTTTCCCCCATGATCTTTGTACTTCAATTTATAAAATTGCAAAGTTGGTAAAAAAATGGTAGATGTCTATGCGGATGTCATTATTAAGATCTATAAAGTGACTGTATAGACTAAAATCCTTGGTGGGAACCTAATAAGGAATGTGCACATGACAAGTGTCATGAGAGTATGAGTAATTCAAATGTTTAGTAAATCCGAAGGACCAATGAGAAATTAATCTTGGGGAAGAAAATCACAAAGATATATGGTCCACATTTAATTGTATCTCAAAAATCTAATGGAGTAAAATAATGTCAAAAGATTTAGTAGTCTGGGTTGATTTCCTATAGCCAATAGTGAAAGTATGAGCTAGGATGTTTTGATGAAAGTTAATAGAAAAAAATGGAATTGACTCAACAAGAAAGATAGAAGGACCCAAACTTGAGTCCATCCCATGTTGGGATAAAGTAAAGGAAAAGAGCTCAATGTGGATTTGGGTTGGACTAGAATGTATTAAGTTAGGCCTGGAGAGGTAAAATAGGTCTTTTAGATTTAATATGTATAAAAAGGGTGGTATCTTATTATCAAAAGGAAAAATTAGAATCAAATAGAGGGCCATCAATATTGATTATAGTAAGACCAATATCCCTAGATTGGTTTTCATCTATGGTTAAGTTGGATCTAATTTTCTAATTATGGAGTAGGTATTTAATTTTAGTAAAAAGATGTGTAGTCATCTCAACATGATCTCAGATTTGACAAATCACTACTTAAGAAAACTTGAGGCATGGCTCAGTTAGATACATGAATGTGAATATTTTGTCTTCATAATGTGATCTAGTGGAAGATCTAAGAAAGACGGACTTGGGGAATTGGAAAGCAAATGGATAATTCATTTCCATCAAGATCATGACTTGCCACTTTGGAAAAATCTTGTCTTCTAGTGTAATTTTCTCAACCAATGGAATGATTTAGAAACTATATGGGAAAATCTTGAATATATTGCTCATAATGACTTATTATAATTAGACCAAAATCCTAGTGAAATATCTCTTAAAAGCTAACATCTCATTGATTATCATGAACAACATGCTCCCACCTTCTCTCTAAATCTTCCCCTTTTCCTATATTATCCCTTTCTTTCCATTTTGTAAAGGGTTTTCACATTTTATATTTTTTTATCTTTCTAAGAGATGGGAGATTCATTAAGATACTACAAAGTATTCTCAACTTGATTAGTATTGACCCTATCGAGCATTTTTAAGAACTACATTGTAATGTAATATGAGACTTTTTTTACCTATCTATTTCCTTGGATTTGTGTCTATTAAGTTGTGAACTATGGAATTATGTGAAGGAGAATCTTCCTCATCCATGATCTGTATTTATAAACTTGTTTAGAGAGTTTTCAATGCTACTACGGGTCTAGATTAGTGTTCTACTCTAAACCTCTTCTATATGAAATACTTAAGAAAAATACCTTTATCTTGAGGTGGTGTAAACTAATATTTTGTTTATTAGATCTAGTGTGGGTTTAAACATATGGGAGTTTCCCATTTTTAATTGGTGCATAGCTTGTTTAGATTTATTAGGAGCCTTTATTCGCTTTCTAACCCATTTCCTTGTGAAGCATTAGGCTTAGTATTAGTTTAAGTGAACATCAAAGAGGAAGCCAACCTACTTTGGAGATTTAACCCCATGATAGGTTACCCAAAACTTTGGGTTATCCAAATTTTAGAGATTAGTTGGAGAGATCTTGAATAGCCCTCTCCAAGGGTGCAAATTAAACCTATAACATGTATAATGACTTTTTGTTAAACTATCACTTAACTGCATGTTGTCTAGTGATTTTTGCATTGGTTACTTTCTCTCTTGTTTCTTAGAGGTTTAGTAACTCTACCATCCTAACTTCCATTACTCCACTTTCCATAATCTTGATAGATTTTAGGAGCTTTAGGGTGGGGATTTTTTATGACATAGGCATGACTACCTCCTTCCCATATATAAGTTCATATGGGATTGTCTTTAGGATTTGCTTGGGGGTAATGTCATATACCCATAGAGAAATTTTCATGTTTATATACCACTCCCTTTGTCTATTGGCACCCATCCTTTTGATCAACCTTATAAGGTTATTTTTTATCAACTCAACCAACTTATTCCCCTGTGGGTAGTAATTATATGAATTCTTTAAGAAGATACCATTCTAGAGTCTGAATTTAGAGATATTTGATCAAAGGAAGGCCCTTACATTGTTGGAGATTATCATATTTGATGGGTTGAACCTTACCATAAGTTCCTCTAAGAAGTTAAGGATCATATTTTTAGTTGCTTTGTTTTATAAATACTACCTTAATTTACGTAGTGAAGTAGTTGATGGCCATTGGTATCCATTTGTGATTGACACTAGACATGGGATTGATCATCCTAATGAAATCAAAGCCCCACTATGAGAAGGGTTCATTGGTCACAATAAAGTTTAATGACATGGCTTAATTCTCTCTTCCCCAAAAATAATTAACATTTTTAGCATTTATTGATTGCCTAATGATAGTCTATAAACATGGTTGGCTATAAATTATCCATGCACATGATCTTGGTCATGGTGTTTTTGCTAATAATTGGCCACCTTGGGGGGTAAATTCATATCCTAAAGGATTTTCTTGGATTGTTGTATTTAAACACACTATATCATATCTCTATCAAAGTGATTTTTATAGGACCCCTTAGAATAGTGTGTAAATAGCCCCTTATAGTCTACATAATCAACTTTTATGCACAAGGAGATCATCATGATACCATTCAATTTACATGTAGTGGGTTCTATAAAAAAACCAATGACTCACCATTTTCATGTTTATTCAACAAAACCATTTATGATGTGTCATGTTCTTCTATTGGGAAATCCATGTATTAGGCTAACTATTCCCATATTCCTCTTCTTCTGTTTACCTTGGTCAACCTAACTTTGATATAATATTGAAGGATCTTGGTGATTCAATTGGAAATATTTTTCATGATATCTCCTCCCATTATATATATTTAGATGCTAGAGCATGCCATATACACCAATATTTTTCTTCCCACCACAAGGTGCTTAAACTTTTTGAGGCCCTTGACAATGGTGGAAGCCTATTTTTCTACAAAGTTATAGTTGACTTCATACCTATGTAGGGTTCTTTAGTATAATCTGATTAGGAGCTCACTTACCCCTTCCTCTTCCTTTTAATTTAACTCAAATTCCAAGCTATGCTCACTCCCATAAATATAAATAGAGAAGTATTTATAGAAGTCTGGGTTGATCAGGACTAGAGTAATAAATATTGTATCTTTAATTTTATCAAATGTTACTCTTCCTTCGAGAGTCTATTTGAAGGCTTGGTCCTTTAGCATTAGAATTATTGGTCTCACCAATCCTATTAAGTTGTATATGAACCAATTGATGAAGTTAATCTTTTTCAAAAAGGATTGAACCCCTTTCTTGTTCACTGACAAAGGTAGGTCCTTGATGGCCTTTACTTTTTTTGGATCAATGGTGATGCCTTCTTTTAATACCATATACCCATATAATTTACCCTTTAAGACTCTAAAAACACACTTTTTGGGGTTAAGAGATACCTTAAACTCTTGACACTTTCGAAATACCTTCTCTAAGTGACCAATGTGGTCTTCCATCCTTTTGGATAACATGGTGAGGTCGTCTAGGTAAATTATGATGATCTTGTTGATCATCCCATTAAAATCTACATCCATAGCTCACTGGAAAGTAGCCCTATCATTTGAGAGGCCATATGGCATCTTTGTGTATGAAAATGTCCCCACTTTGTGGTGAAATTTGTCTTCACTGATCATATTCATTTACCCATAATTGATTATACCTAGAGAATCCATCCAGCAGAGAAAATATTTTTTCACTAGCAACTATCTAGAGGATCTTCTCCATAGAGGAAAGGGGGTAATGATCCTTTAAGGATTCCATATTCAAATATTATAATTCTACACATATCTATATCTCTCCATTGTTGTTGTATAATATAACTAGATTGGATACCCATGTTGAATGCTTAATTAGGTATATGATTCTTGAGTCGTTTAGTTTCCTTAGTTTCTCAGCCATGAGAGATTCAATTTTTGGGTTAATAGTCCTTTACTTTATCTAGACATTTTTGGCTCCTTCCACCAAGTCTATGGTGCGTTAGATTACCTCATAGTTATTCTTTTCAAAATATCATAGGTCCATTCAATGACCCTTTCATAATTGTAGTAGAGAGAAATCAACCATTCTTTATCTTCTCAAAGAGCTTCCTTTTCAACCTTCAACTTTCTCCCATCTCTAACATCAATTTTAGAGTAGTCACCTTTATCTATGACAAACTTCCATTTGTAATTCCTTACATCATCAGAGTCAAGTAGATTCTCTAGGTTAATGATCCCCTTTGGTAGTTTTTGGTATTCAACTACACAATATGATCCCCATAGGCATCTTAAATTTTTGGTTTCAAATACTCCTTGAATTCACATGATTACTAAAATAATGTGGCAATTTATGTGCCACTTTTGAATACTTGTCAATTTTGATCATTGTTAGGAATAACAAGTCTAATAATCACTTATACTTCTTTCTCACTAGTAAACAAGTTCATTATAGGATCAAATTGGGAGCCAATCATCATCATTCAGTCCAATTATAGATTCAAAACCCCAAAGATGATCTGAATGATGAAATATTTTAAGTTTTTGATCAAATACCATATCTAGTGGAAGTATGACCTCATGTGTACATTCTTCATAGCTACAACCCCTCTAACTTGTCTTATCACTAATTTGAAATCAATGAATACTTTTAGTTACTCTATGCCCATGTAATTGATAAGGCTGAGGCCATGGAATAACACCTCATATTTTAGTTCATTATTCATGAAATAAAACTAAAATATGAAGGCTCTAAGTATTAATTTTCCAAATGTAGACACTAAGTAGATGTCTGCCCTACAACTAATCTTACATTTTTCATCATCAAAATGCAGAGTCCAAAATTCAAACTCACTTTTAAGATCCTTGGTCTAATCCTCTTTGGTCTTTATGACCTTGGGAATGATTTGGTATTGATCATGCATTATGTAAGTATTGATTCTAGTGTCATCAAAGTTCATGAATGGATCATTCTTAATGAATTTTCTAACAAGGAATTCTTTTTCTAGGCTTCTATTATTGGTTACCTTTTATTCTTCAATAATTTTTACATGATACATCTCTATCTTGTAGAAATATGTGTGTGTTCCTTTAAAGTGTATTAGCCTCATCATTTATGTGATCAAGATGCAGAGGCTTAGATAACAGCTTTAACTTCAAACTATATTTGGTCCTCAAGTTCAAATGGAACCAATCCAATGATAAGTATCTACCTGTCTTGGTGGTGAAATCTCTTGATAGGCATAGCTTAAATATGGGAATGATGTCTATTAATACAACCTCTTATGACATAGTAATATTAAGATTAGAATATAATGTGAGGGGAATATCCCTAATGATGCCTATGGTGTGAAAGTTATTTCTATCCAACTATATCACTCTTTTATTTAAAGGTTCATACTATAATTGTAGGGCATCTATGATCTATTTAGGCATCACCATTTTGATAGAACTAGAGTTGGTCATGGAGTTGTGTAGTAACTTATTCACGATGATAAGAATTAAGTAGAATGGGGTGGGTTTTGACTTACTTACCCCTTCTCTAGAGTTGATGAATATGGATGGTACTTGGTATTGTATACTCATGCTAGCTTCCTTTCCCTTCATTTGCATGGACTCTGCTACCAATTTTTCTCATATGCTTCTCCCTCATTCATAAAAGGCTTCTTTTAGTAGATACTTCTACTCAGGGATGGATAAGACATCCTAGAGGGAAACATTGGCTAGAACCTTCTTTAGATGCTTCACCACATTGTATGAACCTAGAGGTGGGACCTTAGGGTATTTTACCTTATTTTACACTATTTCACTCAAATTTTGATATGTTATAGGTGGAGGTTTGGGTATTGTGATAGTTTTAATAGTCATGTTGGGCCTTAAAATAGCTTCTGGGCTCTTTGCCAATCTTTTCTTGGAATATGTGTAATAGTCAGATTAGACCTATAAAGCTCTATACACAGGAACTTTGCTCACATAGACTACATCTTCACCTTCTATCCAAGATAAAATTGCATGTTCTAAGTCTATTTATACTTCTTTTTATAGGGACATCCCTTACATCTATGCCATTAAGATGGCATTCTCCACCCCCAAGAATTGATATCTATAGGTTGAATTAGGTGTATTACCTTATTATTATTTCTTAATAATTTTTTATTGTATATTGCCTCTTGGGACATTTTATGGTCTATGTATATTATTACATGGGAATAACCATGAATTAGAATCATCTACCAAGTTATTTTAACCAATGACTAACTCTCTATTTGCATTTGGTGACACTGTATGTAAGGGATTGGGAACCATAACCATCTAATTCATGAGTTACATCTAATGATTTGATGCTTGATGGTTTGGAACTTGGTGATTTGGTGTTTGCCTCTCTAGGTTCTAGTTTTACTAGTATGGTACTCTCCTTTCTTGGTAATTTTGGAAAGGGGGCTTCATAGACATATCCTACTACCTTTTGAGGTTTATTATTTCATTACAAAATTTTCAAAAGATACTCTTCATGTCATTCATCTCTACAACTAGAAAGGATTGAATGGATGTTCTTTCTTGAGTGGGTGGATAAACATACATAATAGGTAGTGACTGTGAGGTACTTCGATCTTCTTCTTATGGTAACATTGATATTTATGGGAACATCAACATTGGTAGTTGAGGAGGGAGCATTCCTACATCTATTAAGATATTCTTAAATTTTACTACTAACTCATATGCATTTGGTATCATTTGGCCTCCAAGCGATTGAATCATAATAATAATATCTAAGTTAAAGGCCTTGAGGTAGAAGATAATGGCCATGCCTATAAGTGATCGAGCCACTATTAGAATCCTTTGATAGGTATTATCAAACCTATTATTGAAATCAATATTATCCTTTTATGAGGTTATTTCAATGGTGATTAGTTACTATAGGAGAGATGACCGATCCACCTTCTAACTAAATCATTCAAATAATCTATCCCCTAAGTTATCCTAGGTGGCTATGGAATTAGGAGGCAAAGATCAGTACTAGTCAAGGGCTTGTCCTTTAAAGGAAACAACCAATAGCCTTAAGGAAACATTATAATCCATGACATAATGCATAATTCATACATTTATGACATCTTAAAGATTTTTTGTAACATTTTTTCAATCCTCCTCTAAGAATTTAGGGAGTGCCTTCAAAGTGTTCACATGAATAGGGTCTAATGTGGCTAGCATTGTTGGAGGGATAAGTGGGATACCACTATTCCATGCTATAAAATTCCTTGGTGGGCCCAAAATAAACATCTATTATCTTTTTTTTATTGTTGAGAAGCATTATATCTCTTTATATTTTGGTTAGATAGAGTTTCTAAAGGTTGTGTTAGTAAATTTGGGTTCTTCACTATTTGTGGCTTTGTGATAGGATTTTGGCTCATAAACATGGGATCCTTATCATGTATACTTGTATTTTAGGTCCCACTATGAATGCTAAAAAATAAAAATTATTGATGCCTAAAACCTTCACTTCAAGTGAAACAACTTTCTATGGAAAGCTTTACAAGTGTAGGACTGAATTGTAGTCTGTAAAGAAACCTCCAATATTTTAGAAGTTGGATCTTTGATTTGATTTGGGGAATGAAAAGGGATAGGAAGTAAATGCTAACAATAATAAAAATAGACTGACTAAGGTGATGTGTCAAAATATTTAAAACATTAACATATGATTTCATAGAATATCTTGATTCCATAAACATTATAGACCATTAAAGGAACATAAATCATGAATTAAAGTCTATAATACAAACCAAAATTAATACTATAGAAATACATATAGAAAATAAAAAACAATAAGAATTATTCACTTAATTTGACATAGAACACAACATCCTCTTCATTTCTATGTGGAGAATAGAGTATAGAAGGCCTCAAGGGGAAAAATATAAAATGTTCAATTCCACCCGTAAGGGGTACCTATTAAGGTCATAAAATGAAAAAATACTATTGCTTCTTTTATTCTAGAACTACTACAAAATGTATCTTCTCAAAAATAACAAATATTACAAATAATAATGATAACACCCTTTACAAATGAAAAAAAACCTTGAATATATAGGTGTAATAGTTTCTCATGGAAGTGACACCTAGAAATACTGGTACTCATGCCAATGATGGGGCCATTATAACCAAATGGAGAACTTTAGATCATGAGTGTAGTTGGCCTATAGATCTCGAATATGACATAATTACATTGTTCTGTGATAACCAT